>CAXKVX010000117.1:0-225000 GCA_964058865.1 Eleocharis quinqueflora | reverse complement strand
TAAACACTAAACACTAAACACTAAACACTAAACACTAAACACTAAACACTAAACACTAAACACTAAACACTAAACCCTAAACACTAAACCCTAAACCCTAAACCCTAAACACTAAACCCTAAACCCTAAACACTAAACCCTAAACCCTAAACACTAAACACTAAACACTAAACCCTAAACACTAAACACTAAACATTATGTATGTGTCTTGTTTAGATTCTCATGGTTTTGAGTATTCTTTTAAGAACATATGTTGTACCATTTATCGAAATGGTTTGTTCTATTCTATGCTAGTGCTTCTTGTGTTAACGGTCTTTATGTGATTGACCTCGAAACACACATATACAACAGAAATACCATGCGACTCAAATTAAATTGCAATAACTCTACCCTCATGTGGCATTGCCGCTTAGGTCATATAAACGAGAAACGCATCAAGAAGCTCAAAGAGGATGGACTTCTAGGTCATTTTGACTGGGAATCAATTGATCGATGCGAATCATGTTTACTTGGGAAGATGACCAAAGCACCTTTCAATAAGGTTAATGAAAGGACTACAGAGCTGTTAGCACTTGTGCATACAGACGTGTGTGGTCCTTTTGGCACTAGCGCAAGAGGTGGGTAGTCGTACTTCATTAGGTTTACTG
Source organism: Eleocharis quinqueflora (assembly GCA_964058865.1). Classification (NCBI taxonomy): domain Eukaryota; kingdom Viridiplantae; phylum Streptophyta; class Magnoliopsida; order Poales; family Cyperaceae; genus Eleocharis; species Eleocharis quinqueflora. The sequence continues at coordinate 224,353 of CAXKVX010000117.1, read as the reverse complement.
ATGATTTCAGTAGATATGGATATGTGTTTTTGATGAGACATAAGTCGAAATCCTTGGAGAATTTCAAGGAGTTCCAAAATGAAGTCGAGAATCAACTTGAGAAGAAGATTAAAGCACTACGATCGTATCATGGTGGCTAATACCTAAGTACTGAGTTTAGCAATCATCTCAAAGAGTGTGGAATCATTCCACAGCTGACTCCACCTGGAACACCACAGTGGAATGGTGTGTCTGAGCTGAGGAATTGTACATTGTTGGATATGGTACGATCGATGATGAGTCGGGCAGAACTACATATATCTTTTTGGGGATATTCTCTTGAAACTGCTCTTTTCATCTTAAATAGAGTACCCACCAAGTCTGTAAACAAGACTCCATACGAGGTGTGGACGGGGAAGGTCCCCAACTTGTCTTTTCTCAAAATTTGGGATTGCAAAGCTTATGTTAGGCGGATACCTGACAAGCTTGGTCTAAATCTGACAAATGCTTCTTCATTGGTTATCCGAGGAAAATCAAGGGTTATTACTTCTATTATAAGTAGAATAACAAAATATTAGTTGCTCGACATGGTGCATTTTTGGAGGAGTTCCTCTCCAAAGAAAGTAGTGGGAGCAAGATAACACTCGAAGAAATTCGAGACCCACTTCTTGATACTTCGGGTCAAACCGAAATGGAACAAGTTCCAAGCGAGGTTTTGGAAGAAGTTCAACAGACACCACATGTTAGAAGGTCAGGGAGGATAGTCCATGCACCTGAGAGGTACTTGGGACTACATGAGATATTACTTATTAGTGATCAGTGATATTGATCCCTTGACATATCATGAGGCAATGTCAAGAGAAGACTCCAATGAATGGCTAAAAGCCATGAAATCCGAATTGCAATCCATGGAGGACAACCAAGTATGGGACCGGTTGACCTACATGATGGGATAAAACCCGTCAAAATTAAATGGGTCTTCAAGAGAAAGACCGACATGGATGGCAACTTGACTGTATACAAGGGACGTCTAGTGGCGAAAGGTTTTACTCAAGTCGAGGGGATCGACTATGATGAGACATTTTCACCAGTGGCCAAGTTTCAATCAATTTGGATCCTTGTAGCGATTGGCCAGTTTCTCTTAGTGTGACTCAGTGTCATAGGACACGTGAGCAAAGAGAGAAGATGAGTATGGTTCCATATGCCTCGGCTATTGGATCCATTATGTACGCCATGTTATGTACGCGCTCAGATGTGTCTTATGCGCTTAGCATGACTAGCATATATCAAAAGGATCCCGGAAGGACCATTGGACAGCTGTCAAGAATATCCTTAAGTACTTGAGAATGACTAAGGATTTGATTTTGGTCTACGGTGGTGAGGAACATCTCGCAGTTACGAGGTACTGTGATGCTAGTTTTCAAACCGATCGTGATGACTCAAAGTCATGGTACATATACATGCTCAATGGAGGAGCTATATGTTGGAAGAGTTCCAAACAAGACAGTACTGCTAACTCCACTATTGAGAACAAAGACATCAAAATGTGCAAAGTAGGTACAAACAACAACAAAGCTGATCCGTTGACAAAACCACTTCCATTTGCCAAACATGTGAGGCATGTTGGCGCAATGGATATACGATGCATCAAATGCCGGTACGAGGTACTTAATTGACTCTAGTTTGATCGTATATGACGTAATAGAGCTTGATACGGGGTATCTATTTAATCATGGTACGGGGTACTTGATTGGCTCTAGTTCAAGTGGGAGACTGTTAGTATAGTGACCTAGAGGACCAATCATTTGTGATGGTACTCTTGTTTAGTTTTATGCATTGGATGATTGATATCATTTTGTTCCTTGAGTTTGGATATTTCAGGGATCATTTGAGTTGAGAACTCGAATTGTGAAACTCTGTGGTTGGTTATCAAAACTCAGAATAGTCCCTACTCTTATATCATTAACATGGAATACTGAATGATTATATATAGACTAGTATGTGAATTAATGCGTGATCATGTTTCACAGATCACTGATATGAGGTATCTGTTTAATCACATAAATATACATGTACGGGGTACATGATATTGGACATGACCCACTTTGACTTGCTGTAGAGATTGTGTTTGTGTCATCAGCAAAGTCACAAATAGTATTGATTCTATTATTTGAGATATCATAATTCTAGATAATTAATGTATATTTTGTGCGATTATCAAACGCTGCTTTTAACCGAGGGCTATAAAGATAATTTCTGAATATGCATGAATTATGCTAGAAGTTACGGATAGTCAATAAGATATATTTGTCCGTCTCATTACATATGAGATTAGTGATATCTCTGGGCTCCTTGATGCAGTGATAATTATTATGCATGCATTTGTGATAATGGGATGATACAAATAATAATTATGCACTGAGGATCAAGAAAATGATTAATGGTCAAGAATGACACATTCCTACCCTTGACATTAATCAATGATGTTACGTGACAAAGGAATCAATACGAAAGAATAAAGGATCACGATTTGTCTGTGTTTGATCGGACGATCATAATGCATTGCTAGATGCCAATTATGATTTATGAATTAATGTTTATTAATTTATTACTGATCATAACATAGATCCTACTGGGTCGCTCTATTTGACAATTTGAAGGGTAGAACAGTTAATTGTGTAGTGCATGATTAATTATATTTGAATTGAATCAATTTGAACGAGGCCCAAATTATAAATGAGATACACTTGGACTCAGGTGGGACCAAGCTCATGAGAAGATTTAATTTGGCTAAATAAAAATAGAAAGTATATGTATCTCATTGTGATATCAACATAATAAGGTTTATGTTTGAATCTCTCTCCTTGTACTGGAAGTTTTTTTGAGAAAAAAAAAAAACCAATTCAAATATATTTCTAATTTCCTCTCATGTGTTGAGAAGCAAAGGAAATCTAGAAGTATTCTTGTTCTATAGAAGGTCTAGCAACTTTGCTTCGACTCGTCAAGGAGTGCACGTGGTAGAGGCTTCACGCTTGGGAAGCTTTCGTGAGACAAGACGAGAACTGACATCCTTGCAATTGATTCGTGAAGACGCGAGCAACCTCTACACAAAAGAAATAGTCGCGCTTGGTTACGATACCAAGTAAGGTACAAAAATTCACAAACCTTTGTTAGATTCGAATTTTATACACATGATCCTTGAGATTTAAATTGGATTGCATGAAAATATTAAAAAATTCCGCATATCATGCACGTAACAAAACCCTACAGAAGGCGTTATAACGCCTTGGACCTTTTCCCTTCTTGCCCTTCTGCAGCTGACAACTGGGCCACAGAACTCCTAACTCGTTATAACACATGAGTATGGTGTTATAACGGATGGCCAGGCATTGTGACGTCTTGCTGGAGCGTTACAGTAACTGTACCAAAGTCGAGCATTTTTCAATGTTAACCGACATCCCATATCTGTTTGCAGACAAATATCACCAATACCCACAATGCTTGAGTGGCTAGTGTTACCCATCTTCACTGTACCAAAGTCTCCAACTTTGTAAGTTGTGAATAACTCTCTATTAGGTGTAGCATGATAGCAAGCTCCTGTATCAACTATCCACTCAACTCCTGGGTGATCTTCAACATATAGACATTGCTCCTCTTCACAAGAGAGAATCACTACATCGTCTGCATTTACTACGGCAGTGGTGTTTTTATTATCATCATCTTTCTTCTGATTTTTGCCCTCCTTCAGTAACCTTTTCCAAGCTCTACAATTTCTTTTAAGATGACCTTCTTTACCACAATGGTAGCACTCTCTTCCTTTTGACTTTGATCTGCCTTTGGACTTGCTACGGGCTCTTGATTGTTGTCTGTTTTCAGCTCTCCCCCTATTCTCTGTGACTAAGGCTTGTGCATTATTTGTACCAGTTGACTTCCTTCTTGTCTCCTCATTGAACAAGCTGCTGGTAACTATACTCATAGTAACCACACCATTCGGAGCTGCATTACTAATTGTCACAACCAAGGTCTCCCAACTATCGGGCAATGATCCCAAAAGCAACAAGGCCTGTAACTCATCTTCTAAGATCATCTTCATCGCTGATAATTGATTAACCAAGCTCTGGAATTCATTTAAATGCTCAGCAACACTTGTGCCTTCTCTGAATTTCAAATTTACTAACTTTCGGATCAAAAACGCCTTGTTAGCTGCTGTTTTTTGCTCATACAGTGACTCCAGCTTCTTCCATAACTCATGTGCACTTGTCTCACTTGCTACATGATGGTACACACTGTCATCCAACCACTGTCTGATTGTGCCAACCGCTTTTCGATTCCATTTTGTCCAATCAGCATCAGACATCTCTTTTGGCTTTGCAGTATCTCCTTCAACCGGCTCATGCAAGTCCCTGCAATAAAGGATATCCTCCATCTTGGATTTCCAGATCAGCCAGTTGTTATTTGTCAACCTGATCATGGTGCTATTGCCTTCCATCTCAACCTACAAAAGCACTCTCAAAAGAAAAGAAACCTGAGGCTCTGATACCACTTGTAGGAAATTTCAGAAAGAAGAAGTTCAATTGAGAGAAATGCCTATTGTGTAGTCAACCTATTTGAGAGATGAGTAATATAAGCACTGTACCAGTTGGTACTGAAAAATTTCTACTTCAAAATGCACAAGCCAAATAGGATAATATGAGATCAAGCACAATCACAAATGACACTAGATTTTAACGTGGAAAACCCTCTCTACCTGGAGGGTAAAAAACCACGGGGCACACCGGCAAATTTTTCACTATACCAATGGAGATACAGGATACAAATATTCTTCTCAAGATTTTCAGTTTTAAGCTTGAGGAATACAACTTTGATAGAGAGAAATTTTTCAAGAGAAAAACTCACTACTGTGAACTACCACTTCAACCTTCAAATTGAAAAACTCTAAATAACCTTCTTACAAACAAAGGAGAAACTAAATCAAGATAGCAGAATCAACGAGATCGACTTGCTCTTCGTTTTCTTCTTCTTCACCACCTTCTCTTTCTTTCTCCTTTTCTTCCTCTCTATCTCGTTCCTTTTTCTTTTTTTTTGTGTCTCTACCAAGAGAGGCAGCAACTCAGTTCCTTTTCTTTTTTTTTTTGTTTTGCCGATTTGGGCTGGACCCAAACAAGGCCCAACAATCTCCCCCTCCAGCCCACGGAGAGAGGTACGCCGGTCCTCAGGTCATCACCTGGTATCCATGCCGACAAGCTGGCAGCAAAGCTCAAGCTTGTCTTTCGAAACTATCTTCGTCAACATATCTGACGGGTTCTTATCTGTGTGGATTTTCTTCAGCTTCATCTGCTGATTTTCTATTACATCTCTTAACCAATGAAATCTCACATCGATATGCTTAGTCCTGGAATGATATGTAGCATTCTTGCTCAAATCTATAGCACTCTGGCTATCACAGAAAACAATTGCATCTTCCTGTTGCATACCAAGCTCCAAGAGAAATCTAACCAACCACAGGAGCTCCTTACCAGCCTCAGTTGCTGCAATGTATTCTGCTTCTGTGGTTGACAAAGCCACACATTTCTGCAATTTGGACTGCCATGACACGGCTCCTCCTACAAAAGTAAACACATAACCCGAAGTGGATTTTCTGTGATCCAGATCTCCAGCCATATCAGCATCTGTGTAGCCTTCTAACGCAGGTTCACCATTTCCAAAACTCAAACACAAATTGGAAGTGCCTCTTAGATATCTAAGAATCCACTTCACTGCTTCCCAATGTTGTTTTCCTGGATTAGAGAGGAATCTGCTTACCACACCGACTGCATGAGCTATATCTGGCCTGGTGCAAACCATCGCATACATCAAACTTCCTACAGCTGAGGAGTATGGTACACTTGACATTTCATCATTTTCTTTCTCTGTTGATGGACACAACTTCTTGCTCAATTTCAAATGGCTAGGAAGTGGACAGCTTACTTCCTTTGCTCCTTGCATGTTGAATCTCTCAAGCACCCTTTCAATGTACTTCTCCTGTGACAACCAAAGTCTCTTGGCTTTTCTGTCACGTGTAATCTGCATGCCCAGTATCTGACGTACTTGGCCCATGTCCTTCATGTCAAATGACTTGGACATCTCCTTCTTCAACACAGCTATCATCTGAGCATCATGTCCTGCAATCAACATATCATCAACATAAAGCAAAAGAATTAGAAATTTTTCATTAGAAAATCTTTTGAAGTAAACACATGGATCTGCCTTGGTTCTCTGGTACCCATGACTCATCATAAAAGAGTCAAATTTCTTGTACCACTGTCTCGGAGCCTGTTTCAAACCGTATAGACTCTTCCTCAATTTGCAAACCAAGTTCTCTTTTCCTTTCACTTCAAATCCCTCTGGTTGCATCATATAGATCTCTTCTTCCAAGTTACCATGAAGGAATGCAGTTTTTACATCAAGTTGTTCAAGCTCAAGGTCCAAGCCAGCTACTAGACCTAACACCGCTCGAATGGAGGTCATCTTCACCACTGGTGAGAAAATCTCCTCAAAGTCGATGCCTTGTTTCTGTCCAAAACCCTTTACAACCAGTCGGGCTTTGTACTTCATAAATTCTCCATTTCCATCTCTTTTCAGCTTGAACACCCATTTGTTCCTCAATGCCTTCCGGCCCTTAGGAAGTTCCACTAGCTCATATGTGTTATTTTCTTGCAATGACTTCATCTCGTCCATCATTGCATCTTGCCACTTATCCTTATCTTTATGAGCTTGCGCCTCCTGAAAACTTTCTGGCTCACCTTCTTCTGTCATTAAGATATACTCTGAAGAAGGAAATCTTTTTGATGGTTTGTGTTGTCTTTCAGATTTTCTAAAACGGGGCCCTTCTGCCTCTTCTTGTTGATGTTGCTCCCCCTGCTCAAGAGCATCTTGAATGACCTCATCATCATCACTACCAATCAAGTCAGAGGTTTCCTCAGTGGCTTCTTCATTCTGTTCATCTTCATCTGCTGATGTTGAATGGGCAGGTGAAGGTACTGGTGTGAGCTCTATGAACTCACCAACACTCTCTGAGTTCTTCTTGTCATTTTCCAGATCTGCCCATGTTTGTTCTTCATGGAATACAACATCTCTACACCTAATAATCCTCTTCTTTTCTGGGTCCCATAATCTGTATCCAAATTCCTCATTTCCATACCCAAGGAAGATACATGGAGTTGCTTTGTCATCCAGTTTGGTTCTATGCTCCTTTGAGATATGTGCATAAGCTTTGCATCCAAACACTCTTAAATGAGAGTATGACACATCCTTCTTAGACCATACCTTTTCTGGTATCTCAAACTTCAAAGGAGCAGATGGTGACCTGTTTATGAGATAGCAAGCTGTGCGAACAGCTTCGCCCCAAAACTTCTTTGGCAACTTTGCCATCTTCAACATGCATCTGACTCTCTCTACAATTGTGCGATTCATTCTCTCAGCAACGCCATTGTGCTGTGGAGTACCAGGCACTGTCTTCTCATGTCGAATTCCATATTTTGCACAATATGCTTTAAAATCTTTGGAGGTATATTCTCCCCCGTTGTCAGAACGGAGACATTTCAGCTTCTTGTCCACCTCCCTCTCCACCATGACATGAAACTCTTGAAAGTAATTGAGTACCTGATCCTTTGTTCTTACAAAATAAACCCATACTTTTCTAGATGCATCATCAATAAAGGTTAGAAAATATCGATTTCCACCTAAAGACTCCACCTCAAAGGGACCACACACATCAGAGTAAACCAAATCCAGCACGTTCAGTTTCCTTTCTGATGATTGACTAAAAGAGACTCGATGTTGCTTACCAAATAGACAGTAGTCACACGGATCCAGAAACTTGTCTTTGGTCGAGGGAATGAGTGACTTCCTTGCCAGAATTTGCAATCCTTTCTCACTCATGTGGCCAAGGCGTTGATGCCACAAAATTAGAGAACTTTCAGCTTGTATTGCATTCAATCCATTCTTGAGCACCTTCGCATATGTTCTATATAGGGAGTGTCTCGACTTTCCTCTTGCTATAATCATTGATCCCTTGCTGAGCTTCCATTCTCCATTTCCTAAGTAGTGTTTGAACCCATCTTTGTCCAAAGCATCACCTGATATCAAGTTTAGGCGCAAATCAGGAATATGTCGAGCATTTTTCAATGTTAACCGACATCCCATATCTGTTTGCAGACAAATATCACCAATACCCACAATGCTTGAGTGGCTAGTGTTACCCATCTTCACTGTACCAAAGTCTCCAACTTTGTAAGTTGTGAATAACTCTCTATTAGGTGTAGCATGATAGCAAGCTCCTGTATCAACTATCCACTCAACTCCTGGGTGATCTTCAACATATAGACATTGCTCCTCTTCACAAGAGAGAATCACTACATCGTCTGCATTTACTACGGCAGTGGTGTTTTTATTATCATCATCTTTCTTCTGATTTTTGCCCTCCTTCAGTAACCTTTTCCAAGCTCTACAATTTCTTTTAAGATGACCTTCTTTACCACAATGGTAGCACTCTCTTCCTTTTGACTTTGATCTGCCTTTGGACTTGCTACGGGCTCTTGATTGTTGTCTGTTTTCAGCTCTCCCCCTATTCTCTGTGACTAAGGCTTGTGCATTATTTGTACCAGTTGACTTCCTTCTTGTCTCCTCATTGAACAAGCTGCTGGTAACTATACTCATAGTAACCACACCATTCGGAGCTGCATTACTAATTGTCACAACCAAGGTCTCCCAACTATCGGGCAATGATCCCAAAAGCAACAAGGCCTGTAACTCATCTTCTAAGATCATCTTCATCGCTGATAATTGATTAACCAAGCTCTGGAATTCATTTAAATGCTCAGCAACACTTGTGCCTTCTCTGAATTTCAAATTTACTAACTTTCGGATCAAAAACGCCTTGTTAGCTGCTGTTTTTTGCTCATACAGTGACTCCAGCTTCTTCCATAACTCATGTGCACTTGTCTCACTTGCTACATGATGGTACACACTGTCATCCAACCACTGTCTGATTGTGCCAACCGCTTTTCGATTCCATTTTGTCCAATCAGCATCAGACATCTCTTTTGGCTTTGCAGTATCTCCTTCAACCGGCTCATGCAAGTCCCTGCAATAAAGGATATCCTCCATCTTGGATTTCCAGATCAGCCAGTTGTTATTTGTCAACCTGATCATGGTGCTATTGCCTTCCATCTCAACCTACAAAAGCACTCTCAAAAGAAAAGAAACCTGAGGCTCTGATACCACTTGTAGGAAATTTCAGAAAGAAGAAGTTCAATTGAGAGAAATGCCTATTGTGTAGTCAACCTATTTGAGAGATGAGTAATATAAGCACTGTACCAGTTGGTACTGAAAAATTTCTACTTCAAAATGCACAAGCCAAATAGGATAATATGAGATCAAGCACAATCACAAATGACACTAGATTTTAACGTGGAAAACCCTCTCTACCTGGAGGGTAAAAAACCACGGGGCACACCGGCAAATTTTTCACTATACCAATGGAGATACAGGATACAAATATTCTTCTCAAGATTTTCAGTTTTAAGCTTGAGGAATACAACTTTGATAGAGAGAAATTTTGCAAGAGAAAAACTCACTACTGTGAACTACCACTTCAACCTTCAAATTGAAAAACTCTAAATAACCTTCTTACAAACAAAGGAGAAACTAAATCAAGATAGCAGAATCAACGAGATCGACTTGCTCTTCGTTTTCTTCTTCTTCACCACCTTCTCTTTCTTTCTCCTTTTCTTCCTCTCTATCTCGTTCCTTTTTCTTTTTTTTGTGTCTCTACCAAGAGAGGCAGCAACTCAGTTCCTTTTCTTTTTTTTTTTTGTTTTGCCGATTTGGGCTGGACCCAAACAAGGCCCAACAGCTTGAGCGCATTACATCCATAAAGCACTAAAGATCATTGTTCGTCAACTATTTTTCATATTTTTTTCAAAGAAAGAAGTGATTTGAGGAATATTTGAGAAGAGAACTGATATAATTACCAGTATGATATCGTTACCCCTATTTTTATTTTATTTTATTTTTTCAAAGAAGTAATTCAAAAGAATATTTGCTAAGAGAACAGATATAATTACGCGAGGCCGTTTGTGCAAGTCGAACTCCGTCAACACTTGATTGAGCAATTATCTTTCCTTTACTCTCTTTCAATTCATTTGTGTTAATTGCTTTGTGTGATTGTGAATTGTGAATTGAATTTGTGTTTAAATTGCTTAATTAGATAATTGATTGAATTGCTTGATTGAATTATTTAGCATTAGTTAAATAAGTTGTATTGATCAATTGAGCAATTACAATTAGAAATTAGATTTGTGTGAAATCTGCAATTAGGTCCTTGTAGTTGCCATCGAACAAAAAATAGTCATAATCTAGACCAGTCTAGGTTCTACAGTTTGAAATTCAAAGAAGCATCGGTCATCAAACAAAGCAATTGAAATACTTAATTAGAAAATATTTTATCGATTTTACTCCAAATTTCTTACTATATAATCCTCAACATTTCTCATTTTATAAAGTGCTATGAAATATTTATAAAATGGTATGTAAAAATCTCAGGTATTACAATATTGATTCATTTGTTGACATAAATCATAAAAAAGACATATCCAAAATAATCATAACCTTAAACCATTTTATGAAGCTCACTATCGTCAATCTAGTTAACCAGTTCCTCGACAAAATAATCGACCGACTGTACGCAGATTTCTTCTCGTTGTCTTTGTTGAACTTTTGCAATTTCATGATCATGTTGAATTTGTCAGAAGAAAAAGAAAGATGAGATTTAGTTTGCTTTTTTCTCTTCGTGTCAGCAACTAATATAGCCTCCAACTAAATATTGGCAATATCCCCTCATTTATGTCGTCTCTTGATAATATTTGTTGATGGTTGTATTGAGAAATTTGATGTTCTGAAGAGATATATATGAATTAGTTCTCTTGCTTTATAAAGGGAGTGGAAACAGTTAATTGAATCGTCAGAAAATAATATTTAGTGATGAAAGAGGGTTTATAAGAGTTACCGAAAAATATGTGCATATTTGAAATTGTTAATTGTATATATGTAACCAGAACCACTACTTATGCAAAATAATAACAAAATAGTTAAATTGATAAACAAATTTAGACATGCAGTGTGCATAATTATAACCTCTATTTCAAATATTTCAAACTAAAAATTTCTTATTTATTAATTTTCTCTAATATCTCAAAATTACATAGTAGAAATTTAAATATTTTTATGTTGAACATATTTAATAAACTCGTCATATTTGAAAATCATCGATATAATTCACTTATTTTTGTGATTCGTGCATACATGTTATAAACTCAGATCGAGTGAAGTCAATAGTAGAAGATCTCAGTGTATTCACATAATTTCAAGGAATATATATTGATTTTTTTAGTTTTCTTTACTAAAATCTATCTTTATTGGAGTATTAAAAAAAAATAATTATGCATTTTAAGAGCCTTATTATGCATGTTAAGCGCTTTGTTATGCATGTTACGGATAACATGCATAATTATTTTTTCAATACAAAATAACATGCAACTGAAGAGATAATGTCCCACTATTCATTGTCAAAGGAAAAAGTAGTCAAGAAAACTAAATTATTATTGATGCTTGTTCTCTGTGTTCGAGTTGTTGCTTCTTTACAATTTGAACATGACGATTAACCACTACTAACAAAATCATTTATTTAGTTATAAAAATAAATGATTAGAGTAATGTCTCTTGTAATTCAATAATAATTATATGAAAGACCAATCTTACTAGCTTCATTTTCTCCCGTGCGATTCTCAGGTGACTCTCAGACACCCCAGAGGCTGGCATTGCTTGTGAGGCCTAGTGGGCTTCAAAATATCATTACAAGATTTTTGAGCTATCAAGCCTTACATGGTTTCATTGCTTCAAGGGGACTTAGTATTGCCATTTTACTTTTTTTTCTCAAAAAAAAATAGGAACCATTCAAACTAAACCTTCAACTCATGAGGTGGCAATGACTAAGCATTTGCATATAGTCTGACTAGAAAATTTTGGTTCAGAGCTGTTAATTGTCAGAAGGAAAATATTTCCACGCTTCTGCACATGTCCTCATATATTCCCCAATGGTAAATGTTTTGAAATAAATATAAAAAGTTGGCATTTGATTTTCTTTCATGATCAACAAGGTTTTTTTTCTTCTTGTTTTAACTGGGGAGCATGTTCAGTATTTCCCTATGGCAAAACATCTCACTTTTTTAACCTCAGCCTAGCTAATTAAGTGTCTAAGAATGATGCCACCTTTGCCACGTGGAAACATTAAGGTGATTTTATTTTCAAGTTTGACAATTAAATGTGTGGTAAATGCCAAAATCAACACCATTTTTTTTGCCCCTTGTTTGGATTATTGCATATATAAATAAGGTCAAAAGTTGGTGCAAGTAACAGAGCACCAATATTATAATAAGAGTAGATTCTATGGTAATTATACTTGTGGACCATGCATGTATACTTATTATGTTATTCTTTATATATATAAAAAAATAGAACTTTCTTCTATGCAAACCTTCTGATTAGCCAATGAATGAACTGCATGAAATGCAATGTTTCGCTTCAAACGTGCACATATATTTTTTTTCAATTGTTGGCATGACATGTACGTAGAGGTTTCGGTATATTGATTCATCAAATTAAGTTCAATATGTTTACATTATTTCTTGTTCCTATCACACTCCCAAATTAATTCATTGAAGTAAATTAGTTCCCATATACTAGCAGCACAGAAGAGGTTTTGTAAAAGATATATAAACTTATCAAAAAAGCATGAAAAATTTTACTTTTTTTTTCCTTATCGAATTGCCTCCCATGCATTTTTCAATGATAAAGTACCTGGTCACCGTTCCAATAAAGCACAATTTCCTTTTATTTTTAGAAATGTTGGCATTCTAGTTTAGCAAATTAATCTATTTCTTAAAGAAAGTGAAACAATCGGTGGATGCTTTAGATGATGAAAAATCTTGAGATTGCAACAAATAATTACCTTATCCATGTCTAGAAGGATGGAAAAGAAAATGTTAAAGTTTCTAGGAGTTTACCCCTTCTAACACAAAAGAGACCAAAATGCCCTTGTCACATCAAACAATGTAACCTCAACTCCGATGCTTCCAAGTCAAAGATATCATCCCTTAATAGATCCCCAAACCCTCATACCAAAGCAAACTTTTGCTTTCAATCAGTACAAAATACCCACTCAGTCAATTTTAATTAACAACATTACCAGAATGGAATAAAAGCAAAATTACTAAACTATTAGAAATCCTAGAAAGAGGTTTACATTACTTCAGTTGCTCATAGCTAAATATGCATCCTGAGAAAATCCATGTAAGAAAAATTGGATTCCCCTAGTAGCTTGGCAAACAACTTAAGGTACTCTTGATAGAAATATGTAGATATTAATCCAACTACTCTTGCTTATATAAAACAAAAATCATCGATTCTAACTACTATTATTGCGTGAGTAAGCTACGAAGGATTGCAGCCTCGGCACTGTCGGTGTCGGTAGAGGCAAGCAGCTCCGACAGCCTCTCGCTCAAATCATCAACCTCTTGGTGTAGGCTTCTAATGTAGCTACAAGTATCTTGCAATACTTTCCTTGCCGACGCCTGTGTATTAATTAGTATGTCAATGAGCAAATTAATTTATTTCTCAATGAAGTTCTGAACAAAAAGTATTTCAAGTTTTACAAAGAAGTTAATGATTTAGTATCAGTAGAAGATAGTGCATTGTTTTGGATTTTTTTCACAATGCATCCGCATTAATTTGAAACATAATTACGTCAGACAGAATATATAGTTTAAAATTACTCAACCAGATTGAAAACAGATTATTTCCTTCACGAAAATAAAAATATATATAATGCTACGGCATCTATGCTATGTTCATGGTTTCAGACAAATTACCCTGCTATTACGCCTAATCGGTGCGTCAGGAAGCATCATTTGAAGCTTTGACACGAGCTCGTTGATCTCTTCCTCTGTGATCCTTGAAGTGTTGGAGTGCCTTGAATGAGACCTTCTACTTGACATTTTCCTTGAATTTGGAGAAGAAGACTTTTAGAGGGAGAGAACAGTGAATTAGGTGTTAAGAAATTTGTGTGGCTAGAGTGACAGGTTTATGTGCTGTGGTTGGAAGTGTTTCCAGCAAGGAGGAAGAATGTGAGAGAAATTAGAGCATGAGAGAAAGAATTGGGCAAGTCTTCTGCTCTTTATATAGTGTGCTGGAAACTAGAAAATTGGTATCTTTTTTTTTTTTTGAGAGAGAGAGAGAGAGAGATCTAGAGAGACAGGCTTGTATGTTTTGAGTTCTAAAAAATAAAGAAGAAGAAGAAGAAGAAGAAAATAAATCAAGAGGGGAGACAGAAATATTATTTTAGAAAACCTTGTATGTGTACAAAATTTCGAACTAGAGAGACAGCCTTGTATTTGTTCATAATTAATCACATAATTTCAAAATAAATGGGGTCAATTGAGCCCATTCCTGCCGAGTGGATCCGCCATGAAACATAATATTGTATATAATATAATACTCAGACAAATATGTGAACTAGTATTCTAGTAAGGTCCTGGAATTTCCAAAACCAGACTTCCATACTGTTACATCAATCATTGAGCGAATATCAATCAATTTGATAAGAAGTTGAATCTAAAAATATGAACAGAATGGATGCCAAGTTTCAATTCAAACATATTTATCAAGTCCATCAAATTCGCCCACATTTCAGTCCTTGATGAAATGGCTATTTTCTTTTGAACTAAAGTATGCAAAAAAAGAAATTACGGATAGTTTGGTTGAGTTGAGGTAGATTTCAATTCTTATCATATATAATATATCTAGCACAGAGTCAGCATAAGCTGAGTTGAGGTAGATTTCAATTCGACTCATTAACTAAACAAGCCGGATAGTTTGGTTTATTAGCAGCTTCAGGCTGAATCGAACGACCAAATACACGGCTTTTTGTCGTGTTGATTAGTTACGAGCTACGAGTTTTTTTTTTTTTTGTGGCCTAGATTCGGCTCATCTTACGGCATTCATGGATTCTGCTTCTGCATCTGAGGCACCTCGATCCAGAATAGTTTTTTTTTTCTATTCTGTGTAGTGAATTTTCACTGTTTTCAGAAAACTACATGCTCCTAACCTTTGAGCAAACTACATGAGTATATTAACTATTTTGGTCTGTATGTTTTTAATTTTACACTGTTTTAAAATGCATCTCCAATCTTCCAAGAAACTTAATTAATATATTACTTTTAACTAAAAATGGGTGAAATATGCAGTTGGCAAACTAATTGAGTAGAAGTGGATGAAATATGAAGACCTAAAGCTTTGACAAATCTTCCTTTAGAATTTCTAAAGCAAATATTATTCCTCTCTAATCAGATAAATCACAAAACAACACCTCTAACTAGTTCAGTTACTATTCTGTCATGGAAAGGCATGCAAGCATTACTATCCACATTGCAACCTAAATTGATAACAAAATGTGGTCCCTGAAGAGTTCTGAAAATGAAGCAAATCCTGAATTTCAACTGAAAATCCCGTTCTCTGTTACCATTTCCACCACATCGAAGATCAACAGTGTTTTGATATCGACTTCTCATTTCATTTTGTTTCATTCTGCAATTGTCCTTTTTGAAGCATTTAACAGTCCTTTTCTAAAACTATTAGTTTCTTTCATCACATGCCAAAGTGTACTATTTGCTTTCTAATACCTCTGGGCTCTGGAGTAATAAAAGAAAGAAGTTTTGATTCTTTTTTTGTTCTTTTCTTTTCGTTTTTTCTTCCTTTGGTGGCACCAAGTACTCTTACTCTAGCAATTTGCCTCTGGAGTTCACATTTGCTCTAACAAACAAACTGTTAGCAAACAGTTGTTTCTTTGCCTTTTGCGTACTACCCTGTATAAAGCATGCGTGATGCTTCGATTGAGAACCCTTTATTATTTTCTTCAAATGCTAAGTCTCACATGCGACATGCCAGAGTTTTTAAACTACAAAATGCAAATGCTACTCATTTAAGAAACCATTGAAAGGAGAGCACTGGCACTGCTGTCCAATTCTGGTCCATTCTATCTAAAAATAGATAAATCATGTTCTATGCATGAGTGGTTCTTAGTCTGATGCTATTTATGGGATAAAAATAGTGGAATAATTCATCATTTATTGATTTTTCTAACTGTAGCAACTGAAAAATATGTTGTATTAAAATGTTTCTCATTGACCTAACGTCTTCCCAGAACTACACATCCCCCGAGGAAAAGTAAAAAGAAAGAAAGAAAGAAATTTTAGAAAGAGAAGATCCCCAAGTCATATTTTCTTTTGGAACCTTGTACAAAAACATGTCATCACGACAAGCACATTATTGAGATGCAGAGGTACTTTACATTGAAATTTCTTCGTCGCCAGCCAATCATAGCAGAGAGAGGATTCAATAATTTCAGATCAAGGTACAAGATTCAGAACCAACAAAGCAACCACTCAGTTAAGTCTCTATATAATCCTGTTTAGTTACACAACAGATACTTACAGAACTTTAAAAAATGAGAAAAGATGCCCCAAGAGGGATTGGGGCTGTCAATTGGTACGGTACAAAGCAGGTAATATCTAACTTGGTAAGATCCCTACTTTCACTTGTTAAAAGATTAGCTTTAAAATATCCTAGCTTTCACGTTAAAAAATAAACATATTGACAAAATTGTTATGTAAATAATAAAGTCTTTTTTTTACACAATTTAGTGCCTTTAATCTTCCATCATATAACGTTAGATACTGACCAGTCCAAATTGCAAACGATACAACAAACATGGAAAAAAAGACGCACAGCATACATCAGTTTACTTAGATAACGTATATGTATGTATCTTATAAATCACATCCAAAATTTCAGATGTATATATTATGACTGAGGGGGCTCAAATACATCCACTTTGGTGTGCGTTAATGTGCCTATATTCAGATCATTTATCCAAAAAAAACAAAAAATTAGTGTTCAAAAGAAAATAAATTTTGATGAATGGTCTAAATTTGAAAATACAATGAAAACACAAAATAAAAACATTTGAAACCTCATAATTATTTTTGTTGTCTTATTTAAGTGAAGCTGATTCTGTGGTCGACTAATTACAAGAATTGTAAAAGAGCATCAGTTAAAAAGAACCAGTGTCCAAATTCAGATGTTTTTTTCTAATTGAAACATTTGAGTCTAGAATAGTCATTTTGGTTGCAAAATACGGGCAATTTAGATTTTAAATATATCGTTACTTGCATTTAAACATAGTTACCAATCTAATAAATAAACTAAAATTAACTCGATAACCTTAAATGCATTAACAAAGACGCAAATACATATACACAACCTGATGAAAGAGTTGCATCAGACATGCTATGAAGCAATAACATTTCCACCAATAAGAAGAAAGGTGGGAAAAAAATTAGCATCAACTCGATAACATGGCATGATACTATTGAAAAATGGTCCAAGAAGATCTTATGTACTAGTTAAATAAGGTATCACATGCATAACCTTAATGGCGAACTAAAGCAGATAGATACTACATCAACTAGAGTGTCAGAAGTCACATGAGGTGCATTATTGGATAATAAACTATCTTTGCCAACTTAAGATTTAAGTGCCATGATTTGGTGGCACAGCATCATTTTGTCCCATAATTATTTATTTTTTGGACTTCGTTCTAATTAAATAGTGGAAGGACCTGAAACTTTGCATTGGCCACAATTTGAAGCCACGCCGACTTCTTGCCACCGACTTTACATTACCAAGAACGATGTGGGTAACATTTTATAACA
This sequence comes from Eleocharis quinqueflora, assembly GCA_964058865.1. Lineage (NCBI taxonomy): Eukaryota > Viridiplantae > Streptophyta > Magnoliopsida > Poales > Cyperaceae > Eleocharis > Eleocharis quinqueflora. The sequence goes on along the minus strand of CAXKVX010000117.1, from coordinate 206,507 downwards.
TGCAGCAAAGGAAAACTTTTGTTCTCACACTGCAAAACCCTAAAATAACAAGCATGCCCCTGCATAATAAGTAATATACCTTATATTTGTAGAAACATGGAATCTCTCTCTTCCACCAATCCAGTCTAACCAATGATGGATTCAATGAGGATCATTCTTTTAGCAAATTGCGAAAAAAATATTGGATATTTTCCTTGTTGTGCAGTAAAATATGAAACTTCTTCCTTTGCAAGGATCGGAGTGATGTTTAGAACTTTTGACGGGCATACAGAAAATTACCCCTGTAACCTACTAGACATTCTGGTTATACAGTGGAGTAATGTACAAAAGGTTTTATTAATAGTTGTGAATGAGAATCTACGGAAAGTTTGCTCACTTTATGCATAAACAAATCACACCAATCACAATCTTACAAAAACTAGAACTTCTACAACAAGAATAGAAAAGGAGAAGACCGAACAGTTTAATGTGTCTTCTAGTTTCTACAAACAATCAAACTAAAAATACATACCTCTTAAGTGTCATGGAAGGCAGTTAATCCTCTGAAAATTTAACATGAACGGACTCAAATTAGACAGTTCAGTGATATATTGCTGCTTAAAAATAAGTATTGTTTGAGGCTGCTGAAATTAAACCCAAAACAAAGGTGCACGCCTATACTCAAACCCCCGAACTAATCTTCCTGAGAATATGCAAGTAAAGCTATCCAACTCAATGGGAATTGACAATTTTGAAAAATCAAATCAATCCCAACCAAAGACCAAATCCTAAGTAGCTCCAACCTTAAACAAGTTGATGCTGCATTTCAGCTAACCTGCCTTTCCACCACCTCAGGATTTGTCTCTTCTTTTCCACAGTACACAAACAATTATAGTTTATTGCAATTACACCAATCATTTTGCAGCACAAGTGGGGCCTGTCACTTTTTAGTACAAGAAAAAAGTTGTTGCTTGACACACTGATGGCAAGTGGAAGGTTAGATTTAGTTAGAATAGTCCCAGCAAATTGGTTTTTGCAGGACAACCTGAGCTAGGTACTCGGACACAATCAAGAAATCTTAGAAATGTTTGGTGTAATTGCAAAACATAATTGAAGGTATAGGGTGTGTTGCAGTAAAATGAAAAAATAACTATAACAAAAAAATATATCATCTGACCCATTTTTCAATTTCTCTTGCTGATTCAGAAAGCCTTCTCCTTAGAATATCCTTCTCTCTCTCACAGCTATCTACCTTGGTGTCTACAAGAACTTGGCAGAGTTATTTTCATGTAATTACAAGGAGGGTCACTGAACTGTTGCAGTTGGTACTAGGCAACCATAAGACCTTAATGCACTCAATGTCAGAATCTCTTTCTATTGGTTCAACTAAACGTACGCGCTCGCGCTCCGCGCGAAAAAGTTAAATTTTAAACTTTTGTATTACAATAATAAAATTATAATAAACCGTTTAAATAATATAAAAAAAGCAACGGCAAAAAAAAAATGCTATAGTGATTTCGCTATAGCAACTATGTTCAACCTTTATATATGTAAGATTAGATCATTTACTCAATCAGTTCATAATTCAAATAATATTTTGATAATGGATTTTTGTGATTAGGGTGAAATTTGTAAACATAAGAGTTTGTATAAATGAATTACATCAATTAATAACACATTTATGAATAAAAGGGCCGAAAAAAAGCAAGACCAGAAGTTCATGCCACTAGAAAACTAAAAAACATGTTCTCGCCTGGTTGAAAAAGGTGCAGTCATTTAGAGCGGAGTTCTTTTTTTGTGAATGGTCTAGGGCAGAGTTGAATAAAAATTAATGTTTAGGGCATAATTTAACAAAGCACTAGGATCAGGGCCCAAAATCAGAAATCATCTCAAATAATGTTAACAAGGATCATGATAGCACAGAAAAAGAATATATAAATTTATCTCATTTTTTACCACAAATGGAAAAAAGAAAAATAAAACACAAGGACATCTCCATGTAATTTACATGAAAAATAATCAATATATCTTACCATAGTAATATGATGAATGAATGGTGATGCGTTCAGTTGGCTGTAAATAAGAACAAAAAAGTATCAAATTAGTTATGCCCTAATTTTGAATGTGTAGACAGCACTGTTTCTGATCCAGCTTAGATGGTTACAACTTATCAAGACGATCAATTTTCTTGGATCTCCACAAAATAGTTTGGTTTAGTTAGGAAGGATGCCAGTATCAGTTTGCGGGAAAGCAGGTATTATGCCAAGACAGTAGTGGCAACGGTACATACCACCGGTGCATGGTGAATTGATGATACCTTACAAGTACAGGACCTTACTGGAGGCAAGGATAATCCATACCATAACAAAAATGCCTTCAGTATGAGTCTGTAGCTGCTCTAGCTTTTTTAAAGTCTCTTCACCTTTTGTAACTTTTCCAAAAATGGCATACTGAAAAGAATTTTGAATACAAGAAACTTCATAAGCCTGATCTGTTGTTCAAAATTAAATATGATAATTGATACTTAATAAAGTGAGCACCTGACCATCAAGATGAGGTGCATTACCCAGAAGGATAGAGAATGAAGATGAGGCGCTGTCCGGATCTGAGTACCTAAATCCAGAGAGCATCAACAAAAAATTAATATTAGCAAACTTCTTTTAATATGAAAAAGGACAAAAAACAAGAAAATTATAACCGAATACATTCTAGCTTGGTATACTATGTCCCACCCCTAAAGGATACTTTCTCACTCGAGTTCATGAATAGTAGTATTAACACAGTCATGTTGGTACAAGTAGTGGGGTTTTGAAGGGGTGCATGGAGGTTTCGGATATGGTGATAGAAATCAAGAAGGAGAAAATATTTTGAATTATGTTGTAGCATATGACCTCATGATAGCTACCACCTTTAGAAATAGATAATCATATTTAGTTACCTTCAATCATGATCAACACTCGAGTTAGATCGATTTTGTTCTTACTAGGAGAGATGACAAATGAGCTTGCGTAGATTGTAATGTTATACCTAGATAGTGTTTTGTTCAACAACACAAGTTTGTGGTTTCGAATTTTCGCTTTCGTATACGTGTTCAACGGGACAAAGATGCCAAAATATCGAGGACGAAGTGGTGGAAACTCAAAAGAGATGCCCAACGAGTTTTAAGGACAGGATGATCGAAGAAGGAACATGGAACAAAAAAGATGACAACGCTAATAACATGTGGAAGAAGGTGGCAACTCACATTTGAAAGGTAGCTACAGAGGTACTCGGAGTGACAAGAGGAAATAGACACGAACCTAAAGACACTTGATGGTGGAGCGATTATGTGTAGAAAGCTATCCAAGAGAAGAAGGAATGCTACAAGTATTTATACCATGACAAGAATGAAAACAACATACAAAAGTACAAAGCAGCCAAAAAGAACGCAAAGGAAGTTATGAGTGAAGCTAAGAGGTCGAATTTATGAGGATTAATATCATAAACTATGTATGTAGGAAGGCAAAAAGGACGTCTATAAGATTGTCAAACTTCGAGAAAGAAAGACGAGGGACTTCAGCCAAGTCAAATGCATCAAGGATGAGACTGATAGACTTTTGATGAAAGACGACGAGATCAAGAATAAATGGAGAGGATAATTTGACAAGTTGTTCAATGGAGAGAATGAAAACAATATGGTTGAGCTAGACGACTCCTTTGATGACATGAATAGACGGTTTGTCTGAAGAATTCAAGAGTCGGAGGTAAAGGAGGCTTTAAAGAACTAAAGTAAGGCGTTAGGACATGATAGCGTCCCGATCGAGGTTTGGAGATGCCTTGGAGACGTAGGGATAGTATGGCTCACAAAACTGTTCAACAAAAATTTTCGATCAAACAAGATGTTTGATGAGTAGAGGAGAAGTATATTAGTACATATCTTCAAAAATAACAGAGATATTCAAAGTTGTACTAATTACGAAGAAATCAAGTTTATGAGTCATACAATGAGCTCCGGAAGCGAGTGATTTAGAAATATAACAAGCGTTACGAAAAACCAATTTGTTTTACGCCTGGTAGGTCGACTATGGAGGCGGTCCTCTTGACAAGACAACTTATGGAGAAATATAGAGAGCAAAAGAATGATATGCACATGGTGTTCATCGACTTGGAGAAAACGCATGGCAAGATACCAAGAAAGGTCATGTTGTGGGCACTTGAAAAGAAGAAAGTTCCAACAAAGTGCATTACCCTTATAAAGTATACGTACAATAACATTGTGACTAGTATCAGAGTATGTGACGGTGAGACCGATGACTTTTCAATTAAGATAGAATTACATCAAGTGTAAGCCTTGAGTCCTTACATCTTCGCGTTAGTGATGGACGAGATCACGAAAGACATACAAGGAGATATTCCTTTGTGCATGCTCTTTGCTGACAATGTAGTTCTGATTGATGAAAGTAAGGTAGGCGTTGATAGAAAACTAGAATTGCGGAGACAAACTTTGGAATCAAAAAATTTTAGACTTAGTAGGACTAAAACCGAGTATATGAAGTGCGACTTCGGCGACGTTCGATCAGAAGATGATGACGTTAGCTTGGATGGGCAAGTGGTGCCCATAAGGACACCTTTCGATATATTGAGATCGATGTTACAAAATGATGGCAAGATTGAAGATGTCAGACATAGAATAAGAGCGCATTGGGTAAAATGGCGACAAGCATTTGGTATCCTATGTGACAAAAAGGTTCCACAAAACTGGAAGGTAAGTTCTATAAGACGGCGATTAGACCTGCAATGTTGTACAACACTGAATGTTGGCTACTAAAGTACAACACATCCGGAAGATGAGCATGACAGAGATGCATATGTTGATTTGGATATGTGGACATACAAGAAGAGATCGCATTAGAAATTATTCAAGGTTGGTGTTGCACCGATTGAAGAGAATATTGTCCAAAATCGCTTGAGATCGTATGGACATGTGCAACGAAGACCTTCTGAAGCACCGGTACATAGTGGAGTTTTGAGCCACGTTAAAGCACAATAAGAGGTAGGGGTCGACCGAAATTGACATGGAATGAAGCTGTAAAAAGAGACTTGAAGGCATGAAAAATCTCCAAAGAGTTGACGTCAGATAGAAATGCTTGAAAATTAGCAATTCACGTATCAGAACGATGACATAGGTTATAATTGATACTAGTAAGTTGTATGACTTTTCGTCACGATTAGAGACATAGGACATTGTTTAGACTCTTAGAATTTATGACATAGTTATTATTGCTATTGTTGCTATTTTACTATTAGTACTTATTATTATTATTATTATTATTACTATTATTATTATTATTTATGTTTTTCATCACTTCAATTGGGTTTCATTCTAGCATATCCCAACTTGTTTGACCGAAGGCTTTGTTGTTGTTGTACACTTGTTGTGCAGTCCTACTAGCAAGGAGGTTCATAAGGTATCTTTCACTGGATTAGTATTCAAGTCAAGTGCTGAAATTTCGCCCTAGTAACCAAGGACTAAACTACAGCTTCAAATATTAAATTAAGCCAAAACCTCAAATAAAGAATTAAAAATATCTCCTTTTTCATGTTGCCTGTGTCTGAATTTTATGTTTGTGTGTGTGGGTTATTTATGCATGTCTTTCGAAGAGGGAGAGGGGTGGCGGGGGGAGAGAGAGATATGTTGGGCCAGAATCCTAAACAGCAGGCCAAAAACTAAATTTACATGCCCTTATCGTCTAAAGCCTAACTACGCGCTGATCTCAGGAGCTAAGACTTCAATGCGCAATTCTAACATTTGGAAGTACCAAAAAGGAAAATAACAAGGCATGATGCACCAATATTAAGTTTACCTTCCCATGGAGAGAATTCCTCTAACGTGCTTGACATTGCTAAATTCACCTACTACAGTTTTGTCAGCCTCAAGCCTTTGTTCTAGATTCATAGGAGCTGTTCTACCTCCCATTACATCAGCCACTTGTGCAACAAATCCTTTGTCAACCTACAATCACATCAGCTAACCCCCCTCTATTAAGGGAACTCGTATATTCTATGTGCTATTCACAATTTTGTTTCTTTTGTAAACTTGTTTGGTCAAATATATAAGCATTGCCTTCATGATCCAAAATGTATTAGTTTACTTTAACTATCAATAGTTCAGTGTGCTCTGTTGACTTTTTCATTAGTGAAATTAACTAGCATTTTCAGATGCCCAAACATACAATTAACTAAACTAAATATAAGAAAAGCCAACTGTGTTCCCAGGAAAAAACTCAGAACAGTGCAATGCCGCTTAATGGCTTAATGCACAGATAACTGGGCAAAAAATTATCTTTCAAATTTCCCAAATTAACCTTCTTTCTAATCCTCATTTACTAAGAAACAAAGAGAGAGAAAAGAGAAGTATAGTTCTTATATTTGAGTGGTGTTGTTAGTTTGCAGAATTCACTTGAGCGCACCAATTGATTTACATCGGACAAGAACCGATATTCAGTCGTTTTTACTAGCATAACTAAATAGATAGAACATATGAGTCATACAGTACCCTGAAGAAGTGATTGGTGTTATAACAACCAAGCCGAACAAGCTTGAAGATATGCTGAACAGTTTTTGGTGCAACATTTGGGAAGAATCCAAACTCGATATCACCATAATTTGTCTGCAAGTCAATTTCAGATAAACATGAGTACAGTTTGAATTTTGAGAAACAATGTACAAAATCTGATCACTCTTTCTGGCAAATCATTGATAATTTCTTCAACATTTATAGCTCGTAATTACAAGTCATGTTCCCTCAAATGTTCCCCGATTTCCAGCTTGTATTGCGTCACATTTAGCATTATCTATGTTTCTGTTTTGGCAATTTGACTGTAAATTGAGACAATTGTGCTCGAGTGTTAAACAAAACTCCGCAAAAGCAAATAGATCTGAGTAACCTGGAAAACAACGCGAGAACTTCCGAGCTCGGGCTCGTGCGAATAAGATATGGCGGTATCTAATGATAATAGGAGAACCAAGAGGAAGAAGCCACAGTAAATCGAAGACGCCATAGTCGCTGTTGTTCTCTGTCCGAACTTCGAAAAGAGGGAAAATGGAGGCTTCTGTTGAAAAGTAAACAGCTGAGATTAATTTGTCATAAAAAGGGAAATTTTTGCATAAAGGGCCAGAGGAACAACAGTTTTTACAGATAGAACAAACTGCACTCTAAAAATATCACAGAGAACCAAAGGCGCAAATAATACTTGCGCTCTTAAGCTTTTTTAGGAACGCAAGTAATACTTGCGCCTCTAAAGTGTAAATTTTGTACTGAAACCTTAAGAGAAATGCACATGAGTTGGAAAAAAAATTGAAAAAATTTAGGGGTGCAAGTATTACTTGAGCCCTTGGCCCTTTGTGAAATTTTTAGGATGACATTGTCCCTATCTATTGAAAAAGTTTGGATTGTGGCCCTCTATGTAAATGTTCCCATAAAAAATAAAGGAACAAACTTTTTAAACAAACTAGCAATCATACACGTGCACAGCAACGGGAGAAATAATTTAGACGAAAAAACATTTATTTAAGTATTTTTTTCAAAAACAAGTATCAAAAATATCTCTGAAGGTTACCTAAGTAATTATTTAGTTTGTCATGTATAGCAAATGAAATTTAGTAAATTTTTAATATTCTGAAAGCATGGAGCATAAAGCGTTGAGCGGGGAGCGGGCAACGTGGTGCATGGAGCGTCATGCGTGATGCGCGAAGCGGGGAGCGGGGTGCATGGAGCGAGCAGCGGCCAGCGGACGCATGACGCATGACCCATGACCCAAGACGCATGACGCATGAGGCATGATGCATGACACAAGCACAAGCCGTATGACGCAAGACGCATGATGCATGACGCAAGACGAATGACGCATGATGCAAGACACCCGCTGCAATCCGCATGCCGCATGATGCATGACGCAAGACGCATGACTTATGACGCAAGCCGCATGACTTATAACGCAAGCAACGAGAGACGCAAGTTGCGTGATGCATGATGCAAGCAACGCAAGAAGCAAGTTGCATGATGCGTGACGCATGACGCATGATGCATGACGCAAGACGCTGCAAACCGCATGACGCAAGACGCATGACACACGATGCAAGACGCATGACACAAGTCGCTGCAAGCTACATGACGCATGAAGCTGCTCCTCCACATGACACATGATGCCGCAAGCCGCATGACGCCAAGCTGTTGACGCAAGACGCATGACCCAAGACGCATGACGCAAGACGCATGACGCATGATGCAAGACGCAAGACGCATGATGCATGACGCAAGACGCATGACGAATGATGCATTACACATGACACATGGCGCTTGACGCAAGAAGCATGACACATGATGCATGATGCAAGACGCATGATGCAAGACGCTGCAAGGCGCGTAAAGCATGACGCATGACGCATGACGCATGACACATGACACAAGACGCATTACGCAAGACACAAGACGCATGACGCATGACACATGACGTGTGACGCATGACGCATGACGCATGAGGCATTATGCATGACGCAAGACGCATGGCACACGACGCAAGATGCATGACCCAAGCTGCTGCAAGCCGCTTGATGCATGACGCTGCAAGCCGCATGACACATGACGCTGCAAGTCGCATGACACCAATCCGCTATCGCAAGTCATATGATGGAAGTTGCTTGAGGCAAGACACTGCAAGCCGCATGACGCACGATGACAATCCGCTGCCGTAAGCCGTATGACGGAAGTCGCATGATGCAAGTGTTGGATTAAACGCATCTCTTGTTTGACAATTTGCAAAATACATAAAGTACTAACCTTGCACATTAAGTTTTGGTGAAGATGTAGGTTAAAACAGGTACAAACCAATGTCAAACATGCTCAAACATGCCCTGGACAAGTCGAGACATGGTCAAAGCATCGAGGAAAGGCTCCAAGGCTCAAGACAGAGCACAACGTTACCATAACGCTTGATAACTCGTTATAATGAGTCTCAAAGGCGTTATAACGAGTGCCCAAGGCGTCATAACGCCTCAGGAGGATAGAGAATGAGCATATGCTAGATTTTCTCGAGACAAGCGTTACTGTAACGCTCCAGCAAGGCGTCACAACGAGTTGCCTCAGCCAAGCATTATAACAAGTTGCTAGAAATCTGGCCCATAAGTCAGCAACAGAACGATAAAGAGGGAATATTCTCAAGGCGTTATAATGCCTTCCAACTCGTTATGGAGGATCCTGTAACGCTATGTGTTATTTTCACAGATCCAAGATCCCAAGAAGTGCTCAGCCTATATAAGTGATGCAGAAACAAACCAAGAAATCATCCAAACATTCACACAAGCTTCCCAACAGTAATTGAGCACTAAAGAGAGCCTGATTCAAGTCTCCTCCAGCTACCTAACCTTGAGAGCAATTAGGATAGCTACTATTCTCTTATTGTCTATTCGAGAACATAAACTTTAGCTAATTGTTTAGCCTTTGGTGCACAACATTTGTGTTGTCAAGTGGTGCATCCTTGACCTTGATTGTGTAGTCAATCGGACCTTGTTGCGGTGTATTGAGTGTTGGGGTTTCGACTGTTCAAACCCGAGTTAAGCTTAAGTGCGAAAAGAACGTAAAACAAAAATTTTACTTCTAACTTAAGTCGAGGATTAAAAGGGATATGCCGGAAAAACCAAAAGAGAGTTCTTTCTCAATCGTTTCATTGCAAGAACCCTTTTAATCCTTTACAGATCTACTCCTTAATTGATTTCCAAAAAGTTAATCTACTTACCAATTAAATAGATTAATATAACATGTTTATACCTTGTTTCCAAATTCTGATTAGAATGCAGCCGAGCGACTAGAGTGACTATCAAGGATGATTCGTCTCGAAGTATCAAGCGTCTGATACCTCTATCGGTTATCCATTAGGACTATCCAGAGAGCAATTTATTATTTTTGCCAGAAATATCGTAAACTACGGTATTTGCAAAAACACTATTCATGAGAAATCATAAATCAATATTCACGAGAGACCGTAAATCACTATTCACGAGAAATCATAAATCACTATTCACGAGAAATCATAAATCACTATTCACGAGAAATCGTAAAACACTATTAATGAGAAACTGTAAATCAGTATTCACGAGAGATCGTAAATCACTATTCACGAGATAATGTAAATCACTATTCACGAGAAACCGTAAAATACTATTCACGAGATATCATAAATCACTATTCATGAGAAACCGTAAAATACTATTCATCGAGAAAAAGATGAAAATACTAATCCTGCAATCCGCATAATAAAATGATAAATCGGATTACTGCGACTCAAGCAAATCACTATTCACGAAAACTCACTATTCACAAGGAAAGATGAAAATAAATCTCACAATTCGCAGTGTAAAATGATAAATCAAATTACCGCGATCTTTGCAAAATCACTATACAACAATAACCGAGAAAGAGAGAAATTATCGAATCAATCAAACCGATCGAATACGATACAACTGAATTAGTAATTTTCTCTTTCACCCTACCCCTCTATTTATAGGAAAATGAGGAGGTTCGTCGATTATCGAAATACCCCTTAAGTACTTGGTTATTTACAAAAATGCCATTCTAAGGAGGTTTGCTGATTACCGAAATACCCCTTAAGTAATTGGCTATTTACAAAAATGTCATTCTAAGGAGGTTTGATCAAAGAGAAAATCAAATTGATTTTTGCTACATAATCGATCTGAACAATTGTATCTCTTACGGTCCGATTTCGATACGATTTTATACAACTCGTCGAACACGTCTATAAATTAACTTTTGTTTTTACTTGTCATCTCCTATGACATTTATAATTTAATTATATCACATAGAATCAATTATAACCATCTTCATATTAATGATAATCAATTTATAATTAATTAATAAGATTCTCCAATTAGCTCCTATAATGTGTGATCCGACAGGATCTGTGTTATGTTTGTAAATAGAATTTAAAACTGTTTTAACTTCTATTATCATGAGAGGCATCTGGCAGAATGCATCATGACCATCCAATTACACAAATGATCTTGTACTGCACAATATCACGATCAGTAAACTATTTTACTTGTGTTAATTATTTTGTCTCATAGTTATCAGATTAGTTTCAAGGTGTTTGTGTCATCCTTGAAAGCTTAATATTTTCTTGATCCTGAGCATATTATCAAATATAGTTACTCTTGTAATTATACCGCTAGCAAATAATCTTACTCTATAAAGGGGTCCAGTGATACTATAACCCATATAGAGATACGAGGGACAATAGTACTTTTGGTAAACCATCACTTTCTCAGCTAAGCTATGTATACCGAAGAGCTATCGTTATGATTGCATTTTACCGACAATGTTAGATAACAATCACACATACACATCTCTTAGTAGGAAAGATGAATACCTCATACTTTAGAACTTAACACTGAATGAAAACACTTATGACACGAACACAATTCCATTTAATGTTTCATTCGGGATCTGTCAAATATCATGTTCCTAGTACATATATCTGTGTGATTAAAATGACATCTCTTGTCAGTGGTCTGTAAAACTTGATCATCTTTTAATCCACACACTAACTTTATAGCGGTAATTAGTGTTCCTGCTAATTACCTTGGTTTAGTGACTTTTAAGAATATATATCATCTATATTATGAAGTTTCACAATTTCAGTTATTGACTATAGTCAGTAAAATAAATGATTCATAAATACAATAATACTCAAGGCAACAAAATGACAATTTATTAATCACTCAATTCATGAACAAAGCTTTATGATAAATTATCGTATTATTGATTTCTAGATTATTACAAACTAACATTGAGGTGTTGTCATGTGCATCGATTTAGGAGAAGAAAATTGGCTTACTTGTGTTAGAAGAAGTCAAAGATTGTCTCTGCCTCTTTGTAAAACATACTTTATTATAGTGAAACGACCCGAAAAGAAGATTTATTCCGAGAGACCCGTGGACGTAGGCCTAATTTCTTTTGATAAGCCGAACCATGTTACATAGCGTGTTCACTTGTTCTCGATTGCTCTCTCTTCACTCTCTCTCTCTAGCACTTTGCTCTTATTTCTTGTGATTTGCTCAATTAGTTCTTGAAATTGCTTGCTCTATTACTTGGCTAGGTGATTAAGGTCTAAAAGATTTAAATTGAATTGTAATCGCTTTCGCACAATTGAGATGACCTTAGTCTTGAGCATTAGCAAAAATCCCCATTACATTCTAACAACAAGAAGGGTGACGCATGACGCAAGCCGCATGAGGTATGAGGCATGACGCATGACGCATGACGCAAGATGCATGACACATGACATTGGAAGCCGCATGACGCATAACGCCGCTATGCCGCATGACGCCGCAAACTGCTTGACGTTGCAAACCGCCGCAAGCCTCAATTGGGTTCCTCATATACTTCAAGAAATCAGATCCAGGAATTTCATTTTTTATGAGCACTGGTGAGGATAACATAACCATCGGTATTAATCAGCTTACTACTAGTACAGGTGCTACCTATTTGCACTTTGCAAAGCTGATCACACTAAAAAAGAACTATTTATTACTTTGTTTAAGGTAGTATCACGAATTAGAGTCCTTAAAGAATCACTCAATATTTGGATTCAGCAATGATTCCTTTAAAGAATGTAAAAGATACCTTCCGCAGACATAACATTATTACACTTTATCTCTCTCTTCCAGATTTATCAGTAAGGCACATGCGACTTTTACATCCAGTGCTGGTTGGTATACCTCTCTTCGTAGCAGCATGATAGTAGGTAAACTCATACATGTAATACATGAAACTAATCAAGGTTTTAAATAGAATATATATTAAAAGATCATTTACAATAAATAAAGCTCAAGGACAAATGATTCTGCATGTTGGCGTCTATCTACATGAACTAGTATTCTCGCACGAACAATTATACGTGGCGTTATCAAGAGGGACATCTTGTAGGAATACAAAAATTTTGATTAGGCATGTTAGTAAAGTAACGCAACCAGGAGTTTATGTTGGTTGTAGATCGATTGGTGTAATTCAATTAGGATATGATATCAATTAACTGTTTCCTAATCTAACACAATTTGTAAACAATCAATTCAATTAAATTAAAGAGTGAAAGTGAATTACTTACCTTCCACTCCTACGGTCTCCCTTGTACAATCATCCTTTCAATGGAGCCTTTCTTGTGGTGGAAGTGCAGAAGCATCTCGTTGGGCGTAAGCAACCCGTTTGTTTTATCCCGGTGCCATTCTTTTTTGCGAGGCCACGAACGAAACCAAGAAGTACATCTATAATGGATGGATAGGTTGCTATGCACAGCACATGTGCCCTATGTCGATAATCGGGAAATATCTTTTCAATCGAACGTTGTAAACAGGTGCTGACCCAGGACTATTTATAGAGACGTTAGTGTATCTTGGAAAGATGCCGAATTAATTATCAAATATTCATCAAATATTTGAAATTATATTCTCTCCCATTCTTTTCGAAATTCTAATATTCACTTCTGTGAATAATCCTACGAATTTGGTATGATAATTATATTATTCAATCAGAAAAGATAACGACAAATCTAGGCAGCCAAAAACTGTCTTAGAATAGGTCTTTTGCGACCACAATAAAATTCATTGTGGTCGCGATTGACTTGGTTTCTTTCCTGCCAAGTCTCTTGTGGCCGCAATGAGGGCTATTGAGGCCGTAATAAATCTTCTGAAAATCAGAAGATTTGTTGCCAAGTCTCTCATATCCATTGCGGCCGCAAAGAATCTTCTTGCAGCAGCAATAGACTTGCGTTTGTGCTATTTTTCTTGAGCTTTGATCCAATTTGAGTTGGATTGGCCCAAACAATATTTCTGACTTTACACTAACATCAATATATAGTATAATTAATTATAATTGGTCCATTAACAATTATAATTAATTTACTTAAGTTCTATATGCATTCGTGCCCAAAATCTTAGTGAAATACGTATAATGCCACTGTATATCAGTTAATCACTTTATTTGGCATATCCATATATTACTCTTCGTTATATTAGGTGACAGTATATGACACGTAGTACATATAACACGTAATCCAAAATTTATTTATTGGAATTGACGTCTCAATTCCAACAATCTCCCATATGGACAAGTGTGATCCTTTTGATTACATGTGTATGTGAATCTGCAGATTACTTTAACTTTTCTGTCTTTCTTTTCGTATTTCTTAAACAATTTGGTCCACTAGTCATACCAGCACAGGACTTAGTCGATAGTCACCACAGTTCCTTCGTGGCTTTATCGATGAAAATCACAGTACCAAATACTTTCTGGATGATATGAATTAGATTTTGGTCATATAGTTCAGAAATTACACGAGAATGTGATTATACGTGCCTATTTCTGATTGGATCATCGCTACTTTAGTGAGGTCAAAACTTTAAAAAAGTAGGTGTGGCTTGCATATAAATCACGACTTGTTGCAAGTCACATAGAACATACGTTTCCTCAAAATCAGACTCTCATATTTTTCACAAACCTTGTGAATACGAAGTCTATACCGTCATATGTTCTATCTTTCATCCTTTCTTTTGGGTTACTAGATAACTTATTTAATATCTAGTATATTGAGATATGTAAGTTGCATATATTACGACTTGTTGCAAATTACACAGAACATACACTTCTACAAAATCAGGCTCCCACATTTTCCACAAGACTTTGTGAATACGAAACCTGTATTTATGAATGTATCCGAACTGGTCCGAAAACATAATGGTAGAGAACAAGTCCAACATGTATGCTTGTGCATACATGTCAATCTCTTCGGGTGGAGCATTGGCTTGTTCAAGGGCCTTAAGACGATGTCTATCATTCGGTCCTTTTCTTTGTGGCTGTCATGATTCTCTCAATCAATCTCATCGCATGTGGAAATGACCTGGTGGCTTCCGAAAGGTTTGCCACTCAACTCGACCGAACGTCTCCAACACATCTTCCTCCCAATCTTTATCAACATCATCGATTATCAGCAGTTCGTCGAGAGGTAAACAACACAACATCAACACATCTTCTAGGATTAGAGTAATCTCACCAGTTGGAAAATGAAATGTATGAGTTTCCCTTCTCCATCTTTCTACAACGATGATTATAAAATCACGGTCAATTTTTATGTTTCCCAATCGAGCAAGATGATTTAAGTGAAATCTCTAAAGAATCGGGCATATTCTATTGTCGTATGTGAAATACATGGAAGTGACCTTCGTCTCCATAACGAATGTGAGGCTACAATTAACAAAATTCACAATTAAATAAATTGTTATAATTATATAATTAAATAAATTATTATAATTAAATAAATTATTATAATTAAATAAATTATTATAATTAAATAAATTATTATAATTATACAATTAAATAAATTGTTATAATTATAAAATTAAATAAATTATTATCATTATACAATGGAATAAATTAACAAGATTCATACAATCACCTCGTCATAGGCTCGGTTGGATGCATGCGTGGAATTAAGAATTGTTAGTAGAGACCCTACATATGAAATCTAACGGTGGCGACAGTTCGCCTTCACCTCTACCACCACCTCCGCCTTTGCCTTGGCCTCGGCCTCGACCTCTACCTCCTCAAGCACCTCTATCTGTTTCTTTGCCACGACTATATTAACAAATTTTAAAAATTAAATCCTAAACATGGTAACAAATTGTCATGAAAATAAGCATAATAAATATTTTTAAATAATCAAAATCCTAATCACTATTTTTGCAAATAATCATCAATAAACCCTAATTCATATCTCATTTTAACTAATTAGTATCAAATTAACAAATACTCAATTATACACCCAAAAATAAGAACATTGATCCATATTTTCAAATTAAAATTGTCACGCAACATAAAAAATAATATTAACCCTACAAAATTATTAATATACATAACTACTAAATTCAACAACAATATTCAACAATAATCACTAATTTGCACAATTTTGTTCACCTTTTACTTGTTTGGTCGGATTTTATATATAAAAAAAAGCAAACTAATCTTGATATGGAGAAGAAGGAGAGGAGATGAACACTAGTAAAGCAAGGAAGAGCAAGGGAGAGGGGAGAAGCTTCTCTTGTATTGGCAAAAGCAAGGAGGAGCCAAGATATGGAGAAGAAAAGAGATGGAGAAGAGGAGGCGATTTGAAGGAGGATATTAAGTTAGGGACACAACTGAAATTTTTGAGAGATAAGGTTTTGGAAGAGACGGCTAGGTAGAAACTTGCACCCCTGAGATGATTTCAAATCTGAATGTTCTATGGAGTTTCCAGCATCGATTTCACACATCAAAGGTGCAATTATTACATGGGCTCCCATGAAATAAAAAATGGTCCAACAAGGGGATTCGTGTTAGAAATATTGGGGATTAGAGTAGCAAAGATTAAGGTCAAACAATAAGGCGAAAGTATTTTCAATCAACAATTATAATTAAAGCTTTTAAACCTTAATCACATAGCCAAGAGTTTAAGCAAGCAAGTTCTCGAAATAGAGCAATTCACAAATCAACAAAGAGCAAGAGTAATAAAAAGAGAGAGAAAAAGAGAGTAGAGAGCAAGAGCAATCAAGAGAACTAAAAAACATGCGATGTAACGTGGTTCAGCCTATCAATCAACTAGGCCTACGTCCACGGGTCTCCCGAAACCAAATCTTCCTTCCGAGATCGATTTCACTAACAAAATATGTGTTCTTTACAATTTCAGAATTGATCTTTGATTTCTTCTAAACAAGCAAATCAATCTTCGACTCTTAGACCAATGTAAGGGGCAACACCACTCTGCACGGTTAACGATCCGATTGACAAAACAATTTAGGACAGGGATGCACTACTTGACAACACAAATATAGTGCACCAAAGGCTAGAAACTAGATAACGAAAATTTCTCGAATTGACACTTAGACAATGGATGCTATACTAATGCTCTCAGGTTTAGGTAGCTGAAGGAGAAGGTTCTTTGGCTCTTTCTGGTGCTCAATTAGATGCTTGGAAGCTTGGGGGGGGGGTTCATATACTCTTCTGGTTCGTCTCTACATCATATATATAAGTTGGGCACTTCTTGGAGTCGTGAACCCTTGCAAATTGACTGTAGCGTTACATGAACTCCATAACGCCTTGGCTGACCCGTTGTAACGGGTTGGAGATGTTCCAGATATGCCCTTCTTGTGCTTCTGTAACTGTCAACTGGACCATCTTGAGCAGAGACCTGTTACAATGGGTTGGGAATCCATTATAACGGGTTAGGAGGCATTACAATGCCTTGGTGAAGCATTACAGTAACATTGTCCTCTGTGAAATACTGCTCTGCACTCCCTCTTCTCCTTCTGACCCGTTGTGACGGGTTGGGCACCCGTTGTGACGAGTTATTGACCCGTTGTGATAGGTTGGGAAGCATTATGGTAATGTTGTCTGTGAAGCCTTTCCTTGATGTTTTGAGCATGTCTTGACTTGTGTTGAGCATGTTTGAGCATTATGGTAACGTTAGTCAATGTTGTGATGGGTTGGGAAGCATTATGGTAACGTTGTGATGGGTTGTGAACTTTGTGATGGGTTGGGAAGCATTATGGTAACGTTAGTCAATGTTGTATCTGTGTTAACCTACAACTTCACCAAAACTCATGTGCAATGTTAGTACTGATTTGTTTTGCAAATTGTCAAACAAGAGATAAGTTTAATCCAACAAACTTCCCATTTTGGCAATTTGCAAAACCATATGAGATGTGCATATCAAATGATGCACATCATAACATTTCTCCTTCTTTTTGCAAATAATGACAAAAGGCTTAAACAAACAAACTCCCCCTGAATTTTAACACATATATTCAAATAAGTCAAGTTTAATTTTGCTCCCTATTAATGAAATAAGATTTACAAATATAGCACAATTCATCAAGTTCAATTATAGTTTTCCAATTTAGTGAAATGGGTGCAATTTATCAAGAGGAATATTAGTTGGCTATTTCAATCATTCCTAACTTGAATCTTAACTCAATATGTTGATTAGTATCAAGAGGTTTTGTGAAGATTTCGCAATTTGATTCTTAGTGTCAATATACACAAGTTCTATACTCCCTTTTTCTACATGCTCTTTGAGAAATTGGTGCTTAATGTCTATGTGCTTGGTTCTAGCATGGGCTATTGGATTTTTAGACATCATTATGGTGCTAATATTGTCACACTTTATTGGTACATTGGTAAAACACAAATCATAGTCCTTAAGAGTTTGAACCATCCATAAAATTTGGGTGCAAAAACTACCCGCGGCTATATACTTTGCTTCGACCATAGAGAGAGCAACCGAAGTGTGCTTTTTGCTAGACCAAGATACTAAGGACTCACCTAAGAATTGGCAAGTTCCACTAGTGCTCTTCCTATCTATTCGGTCATCGGCGAAGTTCGCATCGGTGTACCCAATCAAGTCAAGTTTGGTGGTTCTATCATACCAAATACCCAAATTTATCGTATCTTTTACATACCGCAAGATTCTCTTAACGGCCGTCATGTGTGACTCTTTTGGACACGCTTGAAATCTTGCACATAGACATACGATGAACATGATGTCTGATCTACTTGCGATGAGATAAAGGAGACTTTCAATTGTGGCTCGATCGAGGGAAATGTCCACCGGTTTACCGCACTCATCAACTCCAAGTCGAATGTTGGTTGCCATAGGCGTCTTCATCGATTTGCTTTCTTTAACACTTAACCGTTTGACTAGTTCCTTGGCATACTTGGATTGGTTGATGAATATTTCTTCTCTGTTTTGCTTAATTTGTAGTCCAAGGAAGAAGTTGAGCTCTCCCATCATGGACATCTCGAACTCCTTACTCATAAGTTTGAAAAATCCTCTGCAAGAAAAGAGTTAGTAAATCCAAAGATAATGTCATCTACATAAATTTGTACTAAAATAATATTTGACATCTCTCTTTGTAAAAAGGATTGTATCTTTTAAACCTCTTTTAAATCCATTATCAATTAGGAATGTGCTTAACCTTGAGTAACAAGCTCTAGGAGCTTGCTTTAGGCCATATAAAGTCTTATGTAACTTATAAACATGCTTTGTGAAAGAAGAATGTTCAAAATCCTTAGGTTGTGAAATATATACTTCTTCATTTATAAACTCATTTAAAAATGCACTTTTAACATCCATTTGGTATAACACAAACTTCATATAAGAAGCATAAGCAAGAAGCATTCTAATGGACTCTAATCGTGCTACGGGTGTGAATGTCTCATCATAGTCAACCCCTTCTTGTTGAGTATACCTTTTTGCAACAAGTCGTGCTTTGTTTCTAACAATATTCCTAAATTCATCCTTTTTATTCCTATAAACTCATTTGGCTACTATGATAGTTCGATTTGAAGGTTTTGATACCAATGTCTACACTTTGTTTCGTTCAAATTGGATGAGTTCTTCTTGCATGGCAAGAATCCAATTTGGATCTTGATTGGCTTCCTTAAAATGTGTGGGTTCAAGTTATGACACAAAAGCACAACGAGATACCATACGATTTAACCTAGAACGATTTGTAACTTCAACTCTAGGATCATCTATAACATTATCTAAAGGATGAAAAACCTCCAGAAGTACTTCGGTTATTTGATATTCAGTTGTACTTGGTGATACTTCCTCCATTTGAATTTCCTCATTTAGTATATTTCCTTCTTCTTCATTGTCTTCTAACTCTCTTGAAGGTTCTTCATTTATTGCATTAGACTCCCCCTCAATTCCTTTACAATGTATTTCTTCAACATTTTCTTCATTGAGTATTATTCTCCCTTGTGTCAATTCTTCACTTGTTGCACATTCTTGTGTAGAGCTTCCATCTTCAAGTGAGTTGATTGTGCCTACAATATCCTTATCATTTTCGCCATTTTAGTAATGCTTTTATCAAATTTCACATAAATAGACTCAATAATAGTTTTTGAATGGAGTAAGTATACTCTATAATCTCTACTTGTTGATGAGTATCCTATAAAGATTCCTTCCAATGATTTTGAATCAAATTTACCCAAACCCAAGGATTGGTCAAGTACCAAAAATTTTGATCCAAATACTCTAAAATAAGAAATGTTTGGCTTATCCTTTCCAAATTTCATGAGTCTTGTTAGTCAATGGTCTAACATAAATCCGGTTTATTATTTTGCATGCGGTATGATCACTTCGGTCCAAAGAAACTTTGGAGTCATATACTCATTTAACGTTGATCTTGCAAGCTCTTGTAAATTTTTGTTTTTGCGTTCAACTACTCCATTTTGTTGAGGTATTCTTGGTGTAGAGAATTCATTCTTGTAATCATTTCTAGAACAAAATTCATATAACATTGAATTTTCAAACTCACCACTATGATCACTACGAATTGTAACTATTTTTACCTCTCTTTGATTCTCAACTTGTGAGCAAAAGTCAATAAAATACTCACAAGCCTCTTCTTTGTATCTCAAAAAGTTAACCCAAGTATACCTACTAAAGTCATCAACAATCACAAATACATATTTTTTTCTTGCCAAACTATGTATGTTGATCGATCCAAATAAATCTATGTGAATAAGTTCTAATGGTCTTTTGGTTAAAATATGGTCTTTCGGCTTAAAACTAGTCTTGGTCAGTTTACCTTTCATACAAGCATCACATATGCTATCAACATTCATTATAGAGATTGGCAAACCACGAACTAACTCAAGATTGACTAGTTTCTTAATAGAGTTGAATGTTGTATGACCTAACCTTTGTTGCCATAACCATGAGTCGGAATTGGTTGCATTTAGACAAAGTTCACCGGTGGTAAAATGATTAATATGAAGATAGTAAATATTTTTGGTCCTCTTATAGGTATAGACTAACTCATTGGTTTTGGTATGGTAAAGTGAGCACTATTGGTCATTAAAGTTGAGGTAGAAATCGAAATCACATAACTTGCTCACACTTAACAAATTGAAATTTAAACCATTTACAAGATATACACCAACAATGGTTACATCTTTATTACCAATTAATTGGCCCAATTCCGATAATCTTACTTTCACGTTAATTTCTTCAAAAAATCACTTGGCCTCCGTCAAAAGGTGTGAGATTCTTAAAAACAAATTTGTTGCCCGTCATGTGATGTGAGCAACCACTATCTATGATCCAAGAATATCCTTTATATGATAAAGCCAAGCATACCTAAGTTTATGAAAAAGACATGCAATTATTGTTTAAAAGAAAATCTTGGTTTTAGGGTTTTGCTTTTGAGATACTTAAGATTACTCTAATTTGATTTAAAGAGTTTTGGGGACCCAAACATAAAATTCTTTATGTTTGTTCCTTTTGAAAGGACACTCAAAAGCCATATGACCATGATAATTACAATGATAACACACAAGATTTGAATTGCTTAATAACCAAGGTATTTTATGCAAGAGTGGAAGATACTATGTTTATGTTCAAGACAATATTTCTTGTGATAATGTCTTTTGGTTTTTATCAACCTAGGTTTTTTGGGATAAAACCTTTTTGTGATATTGGCCTTGGGTTTATTGTTATAGAATTTTTGAGTTTGCTTAGACTTGTTACTTGTTACAACCTTCTCAATAATACTCAAGGAAGCATTATCTTTGCCTTTGGACAACTTGTTGTATGAAATCTTTTTATTGTATAAATGCATGATGATTACATTTTGGTTGAGATTGTTTTCTCTTATGATTGATTGAAACGAGTGTACCAACATTAACACAGAGGATTTAATTTTTGATATAGACTTCTCTTCACATTTGGACTCACGAAGATTCAACTTAGATTCTAAATCACAATTTTTTTTTTCAAAAGTACATTGATTTCTTCATCCTTTTTTTATCTAAATTTTTCCTTGCTTTATCATATCTGACTCTTAACTCATATTCACTAAGGATATCTTGGTCATCATACAAAGATTTTTCATTCTTGGATATAGACCTAATGCTTAAACTATTTGAGTTTAGATTTACCTCTCCTAGTGAGTTGGATGAAGATGTGGTCATAATTTCCCTTTCTTCTAGATATTCTTCATTAACTTTGGTGAAGATCTTAGCAACTTCATACTTCAATACATCTTTTGCTTTGCCTTCAACGATTTGCTCTTGCACTAAGATGTTGTCCTCCTCTTGTAATATAGTTATAGATTCAACCTTGTGATCCACTACACTCAAATCACACTTGTTATAACTAGTGTCCTCTTTAAAAGCATTTTCAAGAATATACCATATTTCATATGCAAGGTTAGAATCAAGGATTTCTCCTATGGATTCATCCACAAAGTTCAAAATGAGATAAGAGTCACAACTATTATCTAGAGTCCTAGAAGGTGAATTCTTGGTAGCATAGAAGGTTTATTTGTCAAGTGTGTATAAGAGATCATTTCCACTAAGGTATTCTTGCATTGCCTTTTTCCAAAGCTCAAAATTATCATTTCGCAAGAGTTTAAGGGGGGGGGGGGGGGTTCAACCGTACTCATGTCAAGACTCATGTTGATCAATTTTGGTTAGATATGAACATGTCTGCTCTGATACCAAATATTAAGAATTTTGGGGCTTAGAGTAGCAAAGACTAAGGTCAAATAGTAAGGCGGAAGCATTTTCAATCAACAATTACAATTAAAGCTTTTAGACCTTAATCATTTAGCCAAGAGTTTAAGCAAGCAAGTTCTAGAAATAGAGCAATTCACAAATTAACAAAGAACAAGAGTATTAAAGAGAGAGAGTAGAGAACAAGAGCAATCAAGAGAACTAAAAGAACACGCGATGTAATATGGTTCGGTCTATCAATCAACTAGGCCTACGTCCATGGATCTCTCGAAACCAAATCTTCCTTCCGGGACCAATTTCATTGACAAAATATGTGTTCTTTATAATTTCAGAACCGATCTTTGATTTCTTCTAAACAAGCAAATAAATCTTCGACTCCTAGACCAATGTAAGGGGCAACACCACAGTACACGGTTAACGATCCGATTAACAAAACAATCTAGGATAGGGATGCACTACTTGACCAAAGGCTAGAAACTAGATAAAGAAAAGTTCTCAGGATTAGGTAGCTGAAGGAAAAGGCTCTTTGGCTCTTTCTGATGCTCAATTAGATGTTTGGAAGCTTGTGGGGGTTTCAGATACTCTTCTGGTTCGTCTCTGTATCATATATATAGGCTGGGCAATTCTTGGAGTCTTGAACTCTTGAAAATTGATTGTAGCATTACAAGAACTCCATAATGCCTTGGCTGACCCGTTATAATGAGTTGGAGATGTTCCAGATATGCCCTTCTTGTGCTTATGTAACTATCATCTGCCATCTTGAGTAGAGATCCGTTACAACGGGTTGGGAACCCGTTACAACCGGTTGGGAGACGTTACAACGCCTTGGTGAAGCATTATAGTAACGTTGTCGTGTGTTAAATCCTGCTATGCACTCCCTCTTCTCCTTCTGACTCGTTGTGACGGGTTGGGAAGCGTTATGGCAACGTTGTGCTATGTGAAGCCTTTCCTTGATGTTTTGAGCATGTCTTGACTTGTGTTGAGCATGTTTGAGCATGTGCAACACAATGTTGTACCTATGTTAACATGCAACTTCACCAAAACTCATGTGCAAGGTGAGTACTGATTTGTTTTGCAAATTGTCAAACAAGATATGCGTTTAATCCAAGAATTCGAACCCATGCCCTCTCTCAAACTCAACGCCTCTAATCCAACCCCCTGCCATTAGACTATTTTTATTTCTTGTAAAGTATGAGACAAATAGAATACTTGTACATCTTTTGTTTTATTATTATTATTATTATTATTTTCATTATTATTTTTATTACTTTCATTATTAATTATGTATTATTAACATTATTATTATTATTTTCACTATTATTGATATTACTTCCATTACTAATTATTATTATTACTATTATTATATTTATTTTTTTAACTTCTTAGTATTATTAATATTATAATACTTTTATTAATAATATCAGTATTATTAAGCAAAAACTTGGGTGCTCCACTAGCTGGGTACACCTGTGTACTCCTGGTAGTGGTGATTGGTGGAATTGAATCTAGGGAATTGAAAAAGTAAACTATTATATATTATTATAAGATAGAATGCATGTGATTGGAGTCAGGTGCACTGAGTACTCCGGTGGAGTATGCAAATCTTTGTCGTATTATTATTATTATTATTATTATTATTATTATTATATTTAATTTTAAACTTTTAAGTATTATTAATATTATTACTATTTTTGTTTCTAATCATTATTAATAATTTTATTATTATTATCATCACTATTATGGATATTAAGATCTTTTTACTAATTTCATTCGTATTAATAATAATCATTATTACTGTTTTATATATATTTTAAACTTATTATTATTAATATTATTACTATTTTATTCATAATATTAATAATAATTATTATAATTACTATTATTATATTTAATTTTAAACTTCTAAGTATTATTAATATTATTACTACTTTTTTGTTTTTAATCATTGTTAATAATTTTATTAATATTAGTGTTATTATTATTATTATTCTCTACAGAAATTTAGGTCGATGAAATTTTTTCATAACTATAATTATGGGCACAAGTAATACTTGCACCCCTATTACTTGCGTCCCTAAGTAAACTAGGCTCCACAACCGCAAAAGCCGTGCTAAAGTGTCTGAAAATAGAGAATCTATCTAGGGCGCAAGTAATACTTGCGCCCTTGGCCCTCTATGAAATTTTTAGGGTGTCGTTGATCCTATATGTTGAAAAAGTTTGTTTCTTGACTCTTTATGAAAATTCTCCATTTTGGATGGAAGATTTTG
The DNA here is from genome assembly GCA_964058865.1 of Eleocharis quinqueflora. Taxonomy (NCBI): domain Eukaryota; kingdom Viridiplantae; phylum Streptophyta; class Magnoliopsida; order Poales; family Cyperaceae; genus Eleocharis; species Eleocharis quinqueflora. Next base: position 181,658 of record CAXKVX010000117.1, on the reverse strand, counting down.
TAGACGACCGAAAGATGCAAAAGATATACGGTTAAATATCTTCTAAGAAACAGTAAAAAAATGCGAGTAATACTTGTGTTTCTAAGTATTTTTTTTTAGAAACACCAGTATTATTTGTGATTTAAAGTGTAAATTTTGTTTTGAAAACTCCAAAAAGGTGCCCCAGAGTTCGAAAATACGAAGAAACTTAAGAACACCGTTTGTGAAATTTTTAAAAACTATTTGATCGTATTGTTAAACATCTGTAGTTTTAGTCGTCTATGAAATTTCCATTTTGGAAATGAGGAAATTAAAGAACAAAGGTTTGAGGTTTCATGAATATGATTCATGTCACGAAAAAATTATCACAAACGTGACTTGAACTCATAACCTCTCCAATGGAAGTCTAATGTCTTAACCAACTACATTAAGTGTTGGTGACAACTGGCAAATCAATGTTATTATAGATGCAGTACGTTTGTATGGCTCAAAATATTTAGATATGAAATAATTCGATGGTTATTTTGATATAAAAATTTAATGTTATAAAAATGATGTATAAAATACGCCCATAAAAACTAATGAAATCTTGATATGCATTATATTATTTTAGAATTTTTTTTTTGTGTGGTCTTGATTTAATTACTTTCGTTGCGTATCAAGCAATACATAAGTAGATTGAAATGAAGGCCATTTCAGCAAATTAAAAATTAGGGACAATGCCACAAGAGACATCGAATTTTTCGTTTGTGACAACTTGCCCTTCAAATTTTTAATTTGAACAAACACCCTCGGAATTTTGGAATCGATGACAAAGACCCCTAGATGATAATTTACCATCTATTGTTCAAATCGAAGTATAAAATGATCAAAATGGTCCTGCATATTAATAGTGTAGTGTTTAAATTACTTACGTTTACATATTTTTAATTTATGAATTTTATAAATTAAATATTGACAATTAAATACTAGTAATTCATATGATGTTTGTTATTTGTTATTTTTAGTATGATTCATTTTATTTGAATAAAAAACACATTTTAAATATCATTAAAATTGATAAAAGTATTTTATATATAAATAGGAAACTTTATGAAATAATAAAGTATATAATTTAATATTGATATTAAATATTGTAAAGTATTATTATTTGTAAAATTAATTGAAAAAACTAAATTTATCATGAATATTCTAACATCATGTATTTTAAACATTTAATCTAATAGTGTTGAATAAACTAAAACTTTAAAACAAAAATTGAAATAACAAATTTGTTATGCATTATGAAATTTTTTATTTACTACCTATGATTAAAAAAATGTCATGAATTATATACAAGCTAAATTTTCATAAAACATAAATAAGATAACATTACGCCATAAATATGCAAGAATATTTTAACCATTTTATACTTATATTTAAGTATTAGACGATTATTTGTCATCTACTGAGGTCTTTGCCATCATTGGTTTCAAAGTTCAAGAAAGTATTTGTCAAAATTAAAAGTTTAAATGGCAAGTTGTCATAAACAAAAAGTTCAGAGAGGTCTCTTATGACATTACCTCGAAAAGTTTATTACATTTGTTACTCTATTTGTTTGATTTGAAGTTACTATTAGCGTCGTCAAATAATTTCTTTGTTAGTCCACCCCTTCAAAATTTTATCTCAGAACCGCAATTTTTATTTATTAATACAAGTGAGAGTATGCGACCGTCTTAGATTTTGAAAAGGGCAAACACAAAATTTCGTTAGAAAAGAACAAACAAAATAGAAAGCCAGATCAATTACTCTGTAAACGAAAACTAAAAGACACCAAACACATCGCACAACAACATTCCAGCAAACTAACATACCCATATTCGTTGTGTGAAATTACTGCAGACTAACCATAGATATGGTTAATCATTCTAAGCATTTTCACAATAACGAACTATTTTTATTCCGATTGGATTTCATTTCTAGCCTAGCCCAATTTGTTTGGAACTAAGGGCCTTACTGTTGTTGTTGCTGTTGTTGTTCAGACGAATAGAAGATCAGGTTGCCAAAGCTTGAGACTACAAAATATTCGACAGCGCTAGTTTCAGGCCAGGTAACACAACTCCATACACAGTCCAAGCATAGAGCAAATAATGAAGTGCTAAATATTATAAACCCTTCACAGTGCTCTCAGTATCAAATCACATGAACAATACTCCAACATTTCAACATAAGTCGATTAATCTTAATCTACTCACGAAAACATGTAGTAATAGTGATAAAAGACAACAAATCCAGCTGCAAAGCCCAAAATAACAACATACAACATGCTAACAAATAATTATAGCCGAGCAATGACAGCCTCGACCTCAGCAGGAGAGTAGAGATGGTATGTTGGTGCAACCTTTGCAATGTCAACATTGTTGGGGGTAACCTGATAAAAAAAATGATTACAAATCCAAAACATCACAAAATTTTACCAAGAACCAGCCCAGATCTAGTAAATTTGGGAGGCTTCAACCCCATCTTGATGTCCAAAAAAATATTTACCTTTTCCTCCATGACTTGTTTGAGAATGGAGAGAGCTATGGTTTCTGCCTCTGGAAGGGTCAAATCCTGGATAAAAAGAAAATATCATTTCATAACTCAAACCTAACCATCCACCATTTAATGGAGCATAATATTGGAACAGACAGATAAAAAGTACAGAACGAACATTAGAAAAAAAAATGAAATAAAAGCACCTTATTGAACTGCTCTTGAAGGGAGGTATCAGCTCCTTCAGATCCAGATCCAATTGCTTTAGCATTGCATTGCCAGAATGTACCAGATGGATCCGTATAGTACCTAAGAGAACATCAACATGTCAAGAAAGGAATACTCACATAAATACCTTGTAGTTTCAGCCTGTTTGGCATAATAAAAGGAAACCAAAAGAAAATTGCCAACAAGAACGCCTAGTTAAGAAACAATGGAACATGAGTGTTATATTGAAAAAATTAATCATAAATTATCAATCTGTCCTTATCTTATCAGTTCCATAGTAGAATAAAATATGCAGTTCTGACTGGAAAAGCCACAGAGCATCTCTAAAGATGCTGCAACCCCAAAAAATGATTTTTTTTCTCGAATGTTTGGTTTTGCTGCTTCAGTAGGGTTTTGAGGAACACAGAGTTCAGCAAATAAGAATTGTAAAAGCAAGGAAAAGTTTTTACCTGACACATGCAAAAAATGTACCCTGATTGAAGTATTAACAAAAAAAAATCAAACAGCAGTGGGATACTTACAAGCTGGGTCCATGCTCATCATGACCCGCAATGAGAAGAGAAACTCCAAACGGGCGTGACTGCAAAAAATGTTTGCAATAGTTTGACAATAGTATATTACTAAGAATTCCAAAATGTTCTATTGACTTCCATAGTTTTACTTCAAATGCTCAATCTCGTACCAAAACAAGACCAACAATTAAAACAGCTGTAAGGTCTCAGCTTGTACGAAACCATCTCTTAAGTTAAATTGAGGTCATGAGGTATAAGGCAAGGAACTGGCTTTATCGACTCGTAATTCTGCACCAGGTTGGGTCTCTATAAGATCACATGCATTCTTTGGTGCATTCAAAATCATTAATGCAAATGAATTATATTAAACAAGTAAATTTTGAAAAACCATTCGTGCAAGACATTGCCCAAACAACATTTCCGATTTTCCATCATATGCAGAAGTACTTAAAATAAAGCTAAACACCTTGTTGAATGTTGTGTTTTCTATCTAGATGTTGTTAAATATGACAAGAACAACAATAACTATTCCTCGCTAAGCCAGGTCCTTTTAGCTAGCTCCTCAAGTACCAAACATATAAAACAGTCGATTCAATTTAACAAAGTGCAGTTGCACCATTTTGATTAGCAATTTGTTCGAACACATGGCGCCACATAGTAGTAGGGACATAACATTAGTTTCCTCAGAAAGAGAGGAAATATCTTACAGATAATACAGGAGAGACTCTAATGTAGAAGTACAAAAGAGAAAAGAGGGGAGAAGGAGGGATGTTTGATTTTATGATGTAACATTATAAACTAATCTCACCATGCTCTCCTCATCTCCTTCCCCAAAACGAAGAGCCAGATCACAAATAGCTTGTGTAGTTGACTCTACTGTCATCGGCTCACCATATGAAAACCTATGGTTCTGAATGGAAATAATGTTTGGATCAGTATGTTAAACAATGTATTGATTCTTTAATGGTAAAATAGAGAAGAATCTTCAAGAATTACACAAAGGTCACTATTAACAAACAATTTTCTGAAACTTGAAGACTTTATGATGGAAATATTTCTAGAGATCTAATCTTCTTAAACTAATTTGGTAGAGCCAAATCATAAAGGGGCATCCTGAAGCCCTCAGACCTACCCAAAGACTTTAGACTTTTCAGGCTTATAAGAATAATATTCTAAATGTATAGGAAACATACATAAATCATATTCTGGGTGATACTAGAATAAAAAATGATGAATTCTGATTCTGAACCACCATCTGGTAACGCCAACTATAGTGATGTGAGTCTGGCCCAGGTGAGCCCCACTGTGGGGATATGTTTAGACATCAGGACAAGAGCAACGAACCTAGAGGAATTGCAAAGAAGCATACATACTAATACCAAACAATAGAAAAAAGAATTGAGTACCTGGGTTTCAACACGAGCATGTTCAACAAGAGTTCTAGCATCAGCAATGAGGCCACTCATGGCACAGCCCATGTGCTCATCGATCTCCATTATTTTCTCCACACTACTTGGTTCCTAATACATTAAACAATACGAGTGCATATGAAGTAACCAACTATACCCCACGAAGGAAATAGGGAAGGAAGTTATCATGCCACAAAGGTTTAGAAAAACTGAAAAGCTGCACCAGGCTAACATATAAAAATCTCGAAGAACATTTCACCCTTTGTTTTAGGCATGTTAGTGAAGACTGGAAACTTTTGTAATGTCAAAGCAAACCAAATTTAAGAGGCACCTGACAGATTTCTAATTAGTAGAGGTGGCAGAACCCGACCCGACCCGAATCTGACCCCGATATTTTGATAAAGTCAAACTAACCCGTACCCGACCCAATCCAACCTGAGATGTCTCATAACCCGAGACGAAGCGACACATGAGCGATCCGAGCCCGACCCGACCCAAGACCCGAAAGTTGTCGATGCAATCTGACTTGAAACTCGACCCGATCTCGCCCGACCCGACCTGTTACCCGAAAAAGACCGGCGTGACCCGAAACCCGACCCGACCCATGACCCGAAAGTTGTTGATGCATGACGACCGAAACCATACCTGACCCGCAATCTGACTATTGTCGATAGTCAAACTAACCCGACCCGACCCGACCCAAACCCTCCCGACCCGACTTGCCACCTCTACTAATTAGAAAACTAGACATGCCCAAATGTTTTTGGTCTGGATACCAATACATAAAAACAAATCTGATGTAACGAAAGATCTCTCAGGTCATTTAACCTTTCCTCAGATAATCAAGAGATAAATCTGGTTGTTTAGAAGGTCCAAGTACAGAGAAACTAAACAGCAGGATTTACAGAATAACTTTTTGGTAATCCATCCAAAACGATTACAGAAAGTATGGAAAAGTGTCGAGGCTTCTGCATTTTACAACTCCTATAATCAGTATACTAATCAAACAAAGGCTTATCAAGTACCAAAAGGGGTGAGGTTATACGCTTCTCAACTGCTAGCACTACTCCTTCCTTAGTCTTTAATCCAATCGCAGTTGAACCTAGCTGTAACAATAGCAAGATAAATAATTTAAAAGTATCATTTTACAAACATAACCTGCAATCTTTCTGACAGAACCTAAAGAACAACTCAAAATTGAACCCGAATAAACTAAAAATGACCACGAATTAGGTACCTTGATAGCCTCAATGGCGTACTCGACCTGAAAGAGCCTCCCTTCGGGAGAGAAGGTGTTGACTCCTCTGTCATACTCCGTCCTTTAAACCCGTAAGAGCAACAAAATTAGAGTGAAAAATGCACAAATGAGGTTTAAGGAAGTTATTCGATTCATCTAGATCGAGTAGCAATTGAAAATGACGAATCTCTGTACCTGGTGAGAAACATCTTCTCAAAGAGCGAATTAGAACGATCGTGAGCTAGAGAGAGAAATGAGACGACGGGATCGGCTGCTCTGATATTGCTCCTCCTCTTCTCTTCTCTTCTGCTTGAGAAGCAAGGCAAGCAGAAAGCAGTTGGGTTTTTATCTGATTTGGATTGGGGTCGGATTTATTGGACCCGGTAAAGCCCAACAATAAATGGGCCTAAGATCATAATAACCCAACCCGTTAAGCACCCAAGTAAGCCCGATCCACATATTCAGAACCTAAGGCTACAGGCTACAGCCTTGATAAAAAAGTTTTGGCGCTTTTTTGTTCTTTTGAAAAGGTCCTCCCCTCCTCTCAGTCTCTCACAGTCTCACTCCACCGCGCTTCCCCTTTCTCTCTCTACTATGGCAACCATGGCCGCACAACCGCAAAGGCAGCAAAAGGTGGTGCCGGAGCAAGAGGAGATAGACGACATGCAACACGGTCCCTTCCCAGTTGAGCAGCTTCAGGTACGAACACCCCCAAATCGAACTTTTGCGAGATTGTGTTATGAACCCAAGATCGATGATTTTGGGTATGATTTGGCAATTGCTATCTCAGGCGAAGTGGATTCCTGCTCACCTCTGTTAATCCGGCCAATCTTGGTCAAGGAGTTCTGGAGCGTTAACTAAATGCAAACCATTTTTTTCTCTTATTTTTACAAGAAGTACGCATTTCATTTACGAATTGCCCGTACTAGTTAACCCAACTGTTACTATTAGTTCTTTTTTGTAGAACTCATTTCACCTGCTTAAGTTCTTAAATTAGGTTTCCAATAATACACTCTTGACCAAGAACTGAATATTTCTGTCTATCTAGCAAAATCTTGACCAGGATTGCTCATATCCTACACTAATTCAGAAATGTATTATTTTATTGTTGCACTTTCGTAGATGCTCAAAACCCTAATTGTTTTGTGCTGACTTTATTTAATCTGGTCATTCATCTTCTATATCTTTCCTTTATTTTCTATTTATCTTCCAAACTTTAATTTTGGGGTTAACTTTACTTATTTTCTTTTGTTGTATTGTGAAGGCATCTGGAATAGCTGCAGTTGATGTGAAAAAGCTGAAGGATGCTGGCTTATGTACAGTGGAGGCGGTGGCATACTCTCCAAGGAAAGATCTTCTACAAATAAAAGGGATTAGTGATGCAAAGGTTGACAAGATTATTGAAGCAGGTTTGTAATACTATGCCAGCTCGTCTCGATGATACAATTTTACCTCAGGATTGCATTAGATATGAAACTGATGCAAAGAAAAACTACAAAAAGAGAAGAAAAAAAAAGAAAAGAAAACTGCATTCTAACTGCTTAGGAAGTTAGTGTTCCTGATTTGGGTCACTGTGTGTATTATTTTTCTTTAACCACCCTATGAGTTTAGTTCTAGCCGATTTTTTCTTTCTTTTGCAGCTTCTAAGCTAGTTCCCTTGGGATTTACCAGTGCAACTCAACTTCATGCACAACGGCTTGAGATTATTCAAATTACATCTGGGTCAAGAGAGCTAGATAAAATACTAGAAGGTATATTTGCATATGAGCAAGAGCTCATTAATTGTAAGAATTAAGGTGTGCTGACTAGATTCAACAATCCCTGAAACTTATTGACAATTTTGCTTTTGCACTATCCAAGCCATTTTGCTTTTTATAATTATTAATTACTGGGTTAGTAGTTGGATCCGGTTGCTATAGAAGTATTCCAGTGTTTTAATGAGAAAGGTTCATTGGCAATTGGCAAGTTTGCTTGAATAATGTGAGTTTGATAGTTGTCTTTTAATTGCAAATCACCCATAATAGGTCTGGATTTTGTTGCAAATACAAAAAATGGCACAATATTAAATCAAAGGATGTTGTTAGCAAAAACACTTGAGAATTCTTTTTAGACATTGTAGTTCTTGTAATTTTGCAGGAGGGATAGAAACTGGTTCAATTACTGAAATATATGGTGAGTTTAGATCTGGCAAGACCCAGCTGTGCCATACTCTGTGTGTTACCTGTCAGGTATGATTTCACCACTGTTGTAGTTATCAGTCCTTGGTTATTTTCATGATTCCTCTTTATGGATGTAGTGATTATTTTTTTTACCAGTTGCCATTGGATCAAGGAGGAGGTGAAGGAAAAGCATTATACATAGATGCAGAAGGAACATTCAGGCCACAAAGATTATTACAAATTGCTGACAGGTATAGATATTACTATAAGAAATTTTTTTGTAAGGATGTTTAACTAAACTTATGATTTGTAGAATAGTTTATTATTATTATTATTATTATTATTGTTATTATTATCTTTACTATACTTCTATTTTACCTACTATTTTACTATTTATTATATTATTGTTTATTTTGATTTTTCATTTCAGATTGGGTTTCATTTCTAGCCTATCCCAATTTATTTGGGAATAAAGGCTTTGTTGTTGTTGTTGTTGTAAGGATGTTTAACTAAATTAGGCATATTCTATCTCAGCAGTCAATACTTGCAAGAAGCAGCTGTTATTTTTTGTGATTACTACTGAATTGTCTTTTTGGTGTCTGACCATTAACACCTGACACTGAGTGACATCTGATTAATTTGCCCCTGAGTTTCTACCCCAGTAACCCAATTCTTCTTGTATTGAACTTGTGCAAATCTGGATCCTATTTATATTTAGCTATACTTCATTTTATTTTAATATTAATTGGTTAACTTTAAACAGTACCTTCTCCATCTCAACAATCCTTATCGAAAACACAAACTCAACTATGGAATATCTTCTGAATACAAACTAATTATTTCGTAACATGGACAGATTTGGATTGAATGGTGCTGATGTGTTAGAGAATGTAGCATATGCACGTGCTTATAACACTGACCACCAATCTAGACTGTTACTTGAGGCGGCTTCCATGATGGTAGAGACCCGGTATGGAAAATCTAAGTGAATCTTCCTTTGTTCATGGATGAATTCTCTGTTATTCATCAGATGTCTTTATTCCACAGGTTTGCTCTTATGATAGTGGACAGTGCTACTGCTCTGTATAGAACAGATTTTTCAGGAAGGGGAGAACTGTCAGCAAGGCAAATGCATCTTGCCAAATTCCTTAGAAGTCTTCAGAAGTTGGCTGATGAGGTACTCATTTTGGTCTGGTCTAGTACTGTGCTGTACCTAATTTAATTGATGTTGTGGATTACCGCCCCTTTTAATTGGGCACTGTGTTTTCACCAATATTGATTGATAGTGATTAATTATGTAGTTTGGAGTGGCTGTTGTCATCACAAATCAGGTGGTTTCACAAGTGGATGGATCAGCCATGTTTGCAGGGCCCCAGACCAAGCCCATTGGTGGAAATATCATGGCACATGCTTCTACGACAAGGTGCTTCTAATTTCTATAAAAGAAAATTTTAACGGATCATCTTCTATATCTGCACTTGCATTTTTCTTTCTCCTTTTGGGTTGAATACCCGCATAAGCTATCCATTTGAATATGTGAACTTCGTCTTGTTAGGCTTGCATTACGCAAGGGAAGAGCTGAGGAGAGAATTTGTAAAGTGATAAGCTCTCCATGCCTCGCTGAAGCTGAAGCTAGATTCCAGATTTCTCCTGAAGGGGTCACGGATGTAAAGGATTAAACAAGATAAAGATAGAAAACACTACAAATGTACTTAATATTATTTCTTGTTTCTGTTAGGTATCCTCACTAGCAGTGTCTTCTTGATGTATTTTTCCCCTTTTTTATTGAAGTGTTCTTGTAGTGCACTTGGATTTTTTTTAGCATGTAAGAGTATGTGAATGTGAATTTGGTTCTGAAAATTTGCATGTATGCTATGTTGCATGTAGACTTGTAGAGTTGCTATTTGGTTGTGGCTTGCACGGACCAATGGATCAGGCCGGAAATTATGTAGCTCAACATCTTGAAAAATCGCCAAATCAATATCATAATTGTAAATATAAAATTTATTTACCTTTCCAGAATGTAATAGACTAATAGTGCATTGGATTTAAAAATATGTTGGTTCTTGTTTACATGGTATTGTTTTTTCTTGATTTTTCCTGATAGAACCAGTCTGCTTTAAATGTAGTGAAATTGAATTCAGGATAGTAACCTTCATTTTTTTTATTTCTGGTACATGCATGAGACTTTTCATTTTATAGTGTCAAGAGATAGTGATTTCACTTTTCATGCTACAGTAAAATCATTGTTTTTTTTTTCATAGAAGGCATAAATAGTGGCGGAGTTGTTTTTTTTATATAGAAAAGACATATACAGTAGCGGAGCCATGTGCCTCCTCTAGCTATAATCATATAGAAGTCTTTTATTATTCAACGTGTCATTATTCGAATTCGTATCCGAAGTAGTGAATGTCAAACGGACTGGTTTGGTCCCAACACGCACGGGCCACGAGTTGGCACGACACACGGGTTGGGACAGGTCACACAATTTGTGCTACAATAGTCAAAAATCGAAATCTCAACCATCCTTGCCTTTGGCCCGCTCGGATCGAACACTCTCGGGTTGGCACAGGTCGCGGTTCGGGTTCGAAAATTTCAAAAAATTCTGAAAAATCCAAAAAATAATTTGAAAATTTTCCAAAGAAAAATCGGGAAAATTCCAAAATAAATTTACGATTTTTTGTGAACAATATTAGATTAATTCGGTTTTTATTTATAATTGTTTAATAATCGAATAATATTCAAATAATTCTGAAAATTAAAAAAATGCAAAAAATGAATAATTCATAGAACTTGCAAATAAATTTATCCTAATTTCTAAAAAATGATTTTGAACTAATTAGATTTTTATTTGCAATTATTAAATATTCAAATAATTAAAAAAAACAAAATTTCTTAAAAGTTAAAAAAAATGGGCGGTCTGAGTTAGGGGGCGGGTCTAATGCAGGTCACATGTTAGGAAAGCGGGACTAAGGTCGGTCACAGGTTAGGAGGCAGGACTAAGGCGGGTCACAGGTTAAGGGGCGAGTCTAAGGCAGGTCACAGGTTGGGGCAGTTCGGGTTATAACAGCCCAATCTCGAAAAAACCTAACCCGTCGCGTGTTCGACCCATGATTTCCCACGGTCCGGGATGGGGCGGGTTTGACCCTCGATCGGGCCAGTTCAGGTTGCGGGCATGGATTTCCACGAGTTGGGTTGACCTACTCGGGTTTTTCAAAACATTAATCCGAAGATATTCGTATTTGTATGCGTATCCAAAAAAATTGAACGAATAATGATACAAAATCGCATTAAAATCCCCAATTTGTTTTAATATTTGAAATTTAATAAATAAATTATAAATAGACAGAAAAATTGCTCCGAAAGCTCGAAAAATATAAAAGGTCGGTGTTGTCAACACCGGTCTTTTGGAAACAACTAAATGAACGATGTTGCCAACACCATCCATTAAAACCTTGAATTTTTTTCGCTTTTCCACGTTTTCTTTTGCTGGAAACAAAGCTTCTTCAATTTTTTATTAATAAAAAGCATTCATATTAATTCATGAGTTATGTTGTATTAGGTAATTTTCTAACAACTTGGGCTACGCTCGTCAAGATCGTAATTAAATTTTTATCGTCACAAGCCATCAAGCTGTATATATTTGAGTCTACTTCCATCACGTCGACTCTAATTTGCGATCGGAGAAACGAGCGATTCAAAATTGATTCTAACACAAACTCATGATAAAAATTTAGTAATTAAGACATACTTTCAAGATGGAACCAAATTTGAGATGCAGATTTCTCCGATCGCAAATCAGACTCGACGCGATGGAAGAGACTTGAATATCTACAACTCGATGGCTTGCGCCGTTAAAGAAAAACTAATTACAGTCTCGACGAGCGTAGCCGAAGTTGCTACAAAAAAATATTAAGAATTATTTGTTGTACCAAGCAATGTCTAAATTTGTCGATTTGCAAAACCAAAATCATTTAGACTAACCATTTGTTTTTTAGTGTCTTCATTAGATTTGAATTTAGAGAACAAAGAACTCAAGATGCAACATTGAAGACCAAGAAAGCATCAAAGGATGAAGATATGAAGCCTAATCTCTATTACATACAAGAATGAAGATTAAAGAGCGTCAATGGATGAAGATATGTCCATTAGGTGCTGTAAATATACATGTCAAAATATTTTAAATCAAAAAGTTGAGCTAAAAACAACAAGAATTGGACTTTGGGCACTCATAACGTTGCTTAAAGTTTTATAACGTTACACAATGTTATGTGCAGGTAGTATAACATTGCTTAACTTTACATAACGTTATACAACATTGTGCAACCAAGACTATCATGTTAAGTGATCATAATATTGCACAACAATGCAGAATGTTGTACAACGTTATACTTCGTTGTGTAACGTTATGGTGAATAAGGACAAAATAAAATGGTAATATTTCAAAATTTCTGACAGACTGGCACAACACACAATGTTGTATAACGTTGCAGAACATTAAGTAACGTAATACAAAAAGTCCGAAAAATGAGGATTTTGCAGCACATATAAAAGGGAACCATTCCATCTTCTTCACTATCAGATTTAATATTGCAAAATACCTTTTTTCTCCCAGCCACCATTGTTGTGACAAAAAAAACTTTCAAAACCATTTCCAAAGCTCAACTCCTTGATCTAAAATATTCAAATCAATCTATAGAGTATTGGGAGATTATTGGTGTATCCAATTAGATTAGTCTATCATCAATTATTGTCTTTCTTTCTGTTTTGGCTGTTGTGTTGCATTGATTGGACATTGTGTCGCGTTGGTTATTTGGTTTTGCCTCTCATCCTTAGTGTGTAAGAGGGCAAGATTCAACTTTGTATTGCAACTTCATTTAGTGGAGCGGACTGGACTTTTTATCGCAAGAAGCGGGGGCGTCGAGGACCCGGAGATGTAGGCGAGGCCGTTAGTGCAAGCCGAACTCCGTCAACACGCGATTGAGCCATCTCCTTACCCTTACTCTCTTTTAATTTATTAATTCATAATTGCTTGGGTGAATTGTGCTTGAATTGTTTAATATGGATTAGTTAATTGTTGTTTGAATTGGCCAATTGGAAAATCGGTTGAATTGCTAACTAGAACTATTTGAGACATATTGGTCAATTAGTATTACGCTTCTGCAATTAGAATTTTGAGTAAGCCACATTGATATACACACTTCTCCAATTGATTGTTGCTTGTTTGCATTTGAAAAGTGTTTCAATTGAATTGGTGAAAGTTGCAATTAAATCCCCGAAGTTTTAATTAAATCGAAAAATTTGCCATAACCTAGGCCGACTAGGTTATCAAAGTGGTATCAGAGCAAGTTGAGCTTGCTAATTAAGAAATCCCTTAGTTAGAAGCAAAGGTCCAAAATGGCATCTCTCAATTATGTTGAAAAACCTCTAGTATTTCGCCAAAATTGTTTCGATTTTGATTATTGGAGTGCCACAATGAAAGTTTATTTAGAAACAATTGACGTATGACACATGGTAGAAAAAGCATACACACCTACCCTTGAGAAAGGAACTACCAATCTAACCGAAAGGCCAAAAGAGAAAAGAGGGACAATGACCATGTCGTTAATGCCTTGTTGTACCTAGTTGATGAGTCCATAGCTAGTGAATTTTTTTATGATGATATGAATGCTCATGAAATGTGGATCTCTCTTGTAAGGCATTTTGATAAAGAAACATATCCAACTAACGTTAAACCAAATGTTGAAAATTGTAGTGATAAGCTTGAAAAGGAAGGGTCAATCTCGATGATATACTAGCCAAAAATAATGTGACCAACCCGGCGGTGATTGAGCTTTTGAAAAGCTTTAGTGCAAATGAGAAGAAAGATGATGTGATTGCTAGTGAGTCTCAAGCGAAATATCAACTTGAAAGGAATGGAGATGGAGATGAAGAAACATGCATATTCTCCACATTTGAAGATTGTCCTTCAACCTCCAAATTAGAGGCAAAGGTATATCTAGACTCAAAGCCAAAAAAAAATTAATCAACTTTTAGGAATCTCATTCGATTATGAATCGAATGATGAATCGGATGATGAATGTGATGACTTATGCAAAGTGTCACAAGAAGAATTGTTAATGCGTGAAATTCATACCCTAAACAAATTGTTTAGGGAAACCATCGAAGCATTGATACAAAGGGATGACACAATTAGAGGGTTAAATGGAAAAATTGTTGGGTTTGAGTTCCAAACAAAAGACTACGAGTCTAAAATCGAAAAATTTGAGTGTGTAGTGAAAGAGTTCGAGGTTAAGAGTGAACAACATGTTAAACAAATAAGCGTGTTGAAAAACGAAAATGATGCTCTAAAATCCAACAAAAGTCCCATGAATAATGTCAAGTTTGATTAGAGTAAATTATATGAGGGCCAAAAGCCACACGATAACTCGGGTTTGGAGTATAAAAAGAATTTGAATCCATCAACCTCTACTGATTCTCAAAGAATGAAAGAAAATGGGAAACAAGTACCAATTCAAAGAGGCAAGAACACAAATTTTCAAAATGGTAAAATGTATCTAATGATGCCTTTAGATTCCGTTTTAATAATAAAGATTATGCAAAATCCAAGCCAATGTCTAAATACTTTAATCTGTCTTGGTCTAATAATGTTTATCGTAAGGAATTAACCGTTTGGAGGTAAGAATCAAAATGTAATAATTTTGCGAATTCAAGTACTCAACTCAATGAGAAACCTAAAGTTATTCATCAACAATCAAATGATTCAAATATGCATAAACAAAACTTCAATTACACTTATCAATCAAAGAGCCAAATTAAAGAATTAAGAGTAGATTTCCAAACTCGTTTTGTGAAGAAAAATATGAAGACAAATCGACTCGTGCATTTTGTATTTTTGTTGTAAAATAGGTCACATCACATTAGAATGTAAGTTTAAAAAGCCAAACAACAACTTAAATGTTGTTTGGATCTCTAAAACTAAAACTTAGCAACCTTGAAAGATATACCCCCAAGGCATACAATCCATACATTTAGTGGGAGCTGATCTAAATTAAACTTAAAATAACTAAGTCATTCTCATATCTAGATTACATGTTTATCACTTTTAAGTAAGTTGCTCGATTATGGATCATAAAAAATGCAACAAATAATCATCTCAAGTCAAATTAACATTATAAATTTAAGAGAAGTTTAATAAAAACATTGGTCGATGATACAAACTTCAATTTACTACAAGTTACTCTCTCACAAAATCCATATCTGAGTCATAAACACACAATAAAAGTATAGAAACCAAGTTTCGTTTGATTCCTTACAAGATGAGCTTCAAAAACAACACTCTGAGCTTACAACGTTATACATCAAAGCAGTTCGTTACACAACCAAGTAGGAGATTGTCAGCTATGGTGTATAACGTTATAAAATCATTTGTAACGTTCTTACTTCGTCTGAGAAATTGGCAAAAGTTTTCCCACAACGTTGTACTTCGTTGTACAACTTTTCTGAAAATCCTGTCAGCTTTGGCATACAACATTTCAAAAATTATGGTGATGATGAGACATCGTTGAAACCCGAGAGGTCTGAAATTTTTCGCTACTACGTTGCACAACGAAGTGCAACGTTACCTAAGAATTTGCCTAATGTCTTCTTCAACGTTGCAATGAAGCATCTTCATTTTTGACATCATTTCATTGCACAACGTAGTCCAGCAATGTTGTACAACGAAGTACTTCGTTGTATAACATTTTAATCCCAGAAAGACCTATAGACGCCTCTTTCTTCTTCCTTCCTTCTCATTTCTCTTCCAAATCGATCCAAAACCTAGTTTCTCTCCATTTTGCCATTTTTCTCCTCCTCAGATCTACACCCCTTCTTTCTCAAATCCACACCAAAACTTGTGATTTTTGCTCTCTCTCTCTCTTCCTCTTCACACCTATACCATTTTCATTCACAAACAATCTTTTTTCTTCTTCTTCCTAAACTCAAACCCTAGAATCTCAATTTCATTTCATCTTTCCAAAATCATGAAGATCAAAGGAGACAAGGAAAAGGGCAAGGTTGGTGAGTCCTCCCGAACGAACGACACTTCTAATCCAAACCCCACCGGTTGAACGAACCCATAGCGCACGACACGACCTCAAGGATCTCTCCAAGACTCGGTCACCATACCGCTCACGTGACCTCTTCCTCCACCGCGAGACCCTACGCAATTCTCCTTGAAGGAAGAATGAGGTAATACCTTTCTTTTTCTCGAATCAAGCCGCATATACCAAATTTGAGGGGTATAAAAGTAGAAATGTCTCACAATGCTACTCTATAAACACATGGGTCGGTTACCGAAACGAGAGAATGACAAAATTGAGGCCTATATTGACCTTTGGACCATGCGTAACCTTGTGGAATGTAATGACCTGTATAGCCCCACCGCCGTTAGGGCGTTTTATGCCAACATGACCTACCTTGAAGGGGGTGATGGGAGTTTTGATAGAATAAGGTCATATATGGCGGGTAGACCAATTGAAATCACCATCTACAATTTATTAGAAGTTCTTGGGTAATCCATAACCGATGAATTGGAACAATTGTACGTGACTCATAATGCATGGCCTAAACCTTCGGAAGAGACCTATAACCAAGTTTGTCGTTGGTTCAACAAAAACCCGGTTGAAGATTTTTATGCCACTTGCTTATCGGCCCTCCATCGTTTGGCATTCTTATTCATCAATAACATTCTCATACCAAAGGCCGATATTAAAACCAATGTGCAATTCAACAATATCTTCTTCCTTCGCCACATGATAGACTTGAACGAACACCAATTTCACATACCTTTCATCATTCTATCTCACATGTTGGCATGCATGGATCACCAAATTGGAAGCTTTTCATATGGGCATGTGATTCATCGCATGGCCTAAGGGATTGATGTATATGGCCTTCACATAGCCACCAAATCCAAGGAAATCATTCACCGCCCACAAAATCTTTGGAAGGAATTACCCGGTATAAGTTGGGTGCATGAAACTAGTTCTACGGGACGAGGTGAGAAGTTCATTCCGGGACCTGCACCAAGGAACATGTGGCTTAGGCATCCGAATGCCCGGCCAAATCAATACACGGACCCGGACCTACCTCCTCCCATATACAATGATGAGCCACAAGATGGAGGCAGAGGCGGAGCACTACCCACCCAAAATGAGTGGATGCAAGCATTTGACACTCTACTCATACGTGTCTAAGAAAACCAACGTGCCATATTGGAAATGCAACACACTCTACATGCAACCACGCTTCACATTGAGGATCAAGTGAGAGTTATATACGAGGATGCGCACTCCATTGCGGTTGGATGGGCAAAGGAGTATGGTGTTGTTGGATGGCGAAATCGATCACGGGTTGGGCAATCCGAGGGGGGACGTCACATCAAAGCGAGGGGATGGACATCGACCCGAGTAGCTAGTTCATTTTTTTTGTGGGGTCTATTGAACATTATGTAGCATTATTATGTTCGTATTACGATGTGTGTTGCTATGCTTAGAACATGCTATTGTGTGTTTGTTGCATGTATGACTAATCATGTCTATCTTTATTTTGAACACTTGTGCTTGATTGTGAACACTTGTTTTGTTATAACTCTCATGATTCATGTGATGCTTTGTACTTTTTTGTTGTTGTTGTTATGCTATATCTATGTATGGTATATGATGCTTTGGTCTCATTTACAAAATTTAAGCATATCACAATTGGTTGATGTTGGGGGAGAGCTACATATAGCATGAATGGTGTATATCAAAACTTTGAAGACATGAGAAATATTTTTGGGATTTAGAAGAAGTTTCAAAGGACTCCATGGCAAAAAAAAATTTATGATCAATAAATTGAGGGGGAGCATAGTTGCAAGTTATCACTTTCATTATATAGATTCATCACTTGAGGGGGAGCATACTTGCAAATTATCACCTTCATTACATAGGTTCATCACTTGAGGGAGAGCATTATAGATACACATAACCCTGTTGTTGATTTCCAAAAAGGGGGAGAAGTTTGTGATATTGGACAAGTTTCAAATGAACAAAACTTTTATTTGCCCTCATGTATTTTGGTTTTGCAAATCGTCAAAAGTGGGAGGTTGTTGTACTGAGCAATGTCTAAATTTGTCGATTTGCAAAACTAAAATTATTTAAACTAACCATTTGTTTTTTAGTGTCTTCATTAGATTTGAATTTAGAGAACAAATAACTCAAGAAGCAACATTGAAGACCAAGAAAGCATCAAGGGATGAAGATATGAAGCCTAATCTCTTTTACATACAAGAGTGAAGGTTAAAGAGCGTCAAGAAATGAAGATATGTCCATTAGGTGCTGTAAATATACATGAAATATTTTAAAACAAAGAGTTTAGCTATAACAACAAGAATTGGACTTTGGACACTCATAATGTTGCTTAATGTTTTATAACGTTACACAATGTTATGGGCAGGTAGTATATTGCCTAACTTTATACAATGTTATACAACATTGTGCAGCCAAGACTGTCATGTTAAGTGATCATAACGTTGCACAACAATGCAGAACGTTGTACAACTTAGCACAGCAACGTTGTACAACGTTATACTTCGTTGTGTAACATTATGGTGAATAAGGACAAAATAAAATAATTAATATTTCAAATTTCTGACAGACTGGCATAGCACACAACGTTGTATAACGTTGCAGAACATTAAGTAACGTTTTAATACAAAAAGTCAAAAAAATGAGGATTTTATAGCACATATAAAAGGAAACCATTCCATCTTCTTCATTATCAGATTTAAATTGCAAAATACCTTTTTCTCCCAGGCACCATTGTTGTGCCAAGCAAAAACTTTCAAAACCATTTTGAAAGCTCAACTCCTTGATCTAAAATATTCAAATCAATCTATAGAGTGTTGAGAGATTATTGGTGTATCCAATTAGATTAGTCCATCATTTATTGTTGTCTTTCTTTCTCTTTTGGTCGTTGTGCCGCATTGATTGGTCGTTGTGCCACGTTGGTTATTTGGCCTTGTCTATCATCCTTAGTGTGTAAGAGGGCAAGGTTCAACTTTGTATTGCAACTTCATTTAGTGGAGCAGACCGGGCTTTTTATCGCAAGAAGCGGGGGCGCCGGGGACCCGGAGACGTAGGCGAGGCCGTTAGTGCAAGCCGAACTCCGTCAACATGCGATTGAGCCATCTCCTTGCCCTTACTATCTTTTAATTTATTAATTCCTAATTGCTTGGGTGAATTGTGCTTGAATTGTTTAATTAGGGATTAGTGAATTGTTGTTTAAATTGGTCAATTGGAAAATCGGTAGAATTGCTAACTAGAACTATTTTAGACACATTGATCAATTAGTATTACGCTTTCGCAATTAGAATTTTGAGTAAGCCACATTGATATACACACTTCTCCAATTGATTGTTGGTTGTTTGCATTTCAGAAGTGTTTCAATTGAATTGATGAAAGTTGCAATTAAGTCCCCGAAGTTTTAATTAAATCGAAAAATTAGCCATAACCTATGCAGGAGCAGATCCAGGATTAAGTCCACGAAGTATTTTTATGTAATTTTTGTAGCAACTTCGGCTATGCTCGTCTGAAGTGTAATAAATTTTGTTTATCGTCGCAAGCCATCGAGTTGAAGATATTCGAGTCTACTTCCATCACGTCGAGTCTGATTTGCGATCGAAGAAATATGCATCTCAAAATTGACATCTCCAATTTATATCTTAATTAATTAGTAATTTTTATCACGAGTTTGCATCAGATTCAATTTTCAATCGCATGCATCTGCGTTAAAAAATTAGACTCGACGTGATGAAAGTAGACTCGATATCGTCAACTCGATGGCTTGCGACGATAAACAAAACTTATTACATTTCAGACGAGCATAGCCGAAGTTGCTACAAAAAATACATAAAAATACTAATCATACTTGGTATATTTTGTAGCAACTTCGGTTATGCTCGTCGGACTGTAGTTAGTTTGTTTAACGTTGCAAGCTATCGAGTTGTAGATATTTGAGTCTACTTCTATCGTGTCTAGTCTGATTTGCGACCGGAGAAATATGCATCCCTAATTTAGCTTCATCTTTAACTTATGTCTTAATTAGTTAATTTTTATTATGAGTTTGCGTCAGAATCAATTTTGAATCGCTCGTTTCTCCAGTCGCAAATCAGACTCGTCGCGCTGGAAGTGGACGGGAATATAGATGGTTTGCTATGATAAAAAAAGTAATTACGATCACGACGAGCATAACCGAAGTGGCTAGAAAATTATCTAAATACAACTTAACTCATGATTTAAATATTAATATTTTTATTAGTAATAAATTGAAGAGGCTTTCTTTGCAAGAAAAGCAAACTTTAGAAAGCGAAAAAAATTCAAAGTTGTAATGAACGGTGTTGACAACATCGTCTATTTAGTTTTTTTCCTAAAAGATCGGTATTGACAACGTCGATCTTTTCTATATTTCGAACTTTCGGAGTAATTTTTATGTCTATTTATAAATTTATTTATTAAATTTCTAATATTAAAAAATCTGTTAAAATCCGCATATGCACCATGCAATGTCCTTCCACATGCGTGCCAAAAGTTCATTTTAAAACATCGTCTACAGGTGCACCATAATCCTCAAATAGTTCACCTGATTTGAAATCCACAAATATATTACTTGACGATGACATGGAAGCAAAGATTTTCGACTTCAGCCTGGCAAAAGAAATGCATGCACAGCACCTGAATACCAGCAAACGTTAAAATTTACGACAAACTGTGACATATAGTTTTGGAGTCATCCTGACGGCAACCAGAATGATGAATAGTGGCTGATCTATTAATGGTAATTAATTCCAAAATAGTATTTGTTAGATTAAACATTTTTTTGGTTTGATAACTTCCAAAACATGTCAGTATTAACATTACACAATTGAATTTTCGTGAGTTGCATGATTAAACAGGTACATATTGATATTACAAATGCTCAAATATACATGTACAAGTCAAGACGATCACATAGACATCAAGAGCAAACGAATTGGACAAAGGCAGAGCTTTGACAGTGCCTTGCATTACAATAACTCAAGCGAACCCGTTTTCAATCCATCATAACGGATTGCCTACCCGTCACAACGGGTTACCAATCTCTTATAACGGATTGAAGAGGAGAAGAGCTAGAAGACAAGTTCAGAAGGTCATTTGGCAGAGCCTTACATTACCATAACACATGCCACACCCGTCACAACAAGTTCCTCACCCGTCACAATGAGCTTTTGCCCATGAGGGCCCAAAAATCAGCCAGAGATGCATTGAAGGCAAAATGGAAAAGGAGTCAATCCGTTACATTGGGTTCTATAATAGGTTGGGTAAATCTGTAACGCAAGTCACCATGTTCTGTAACAATAGATTATGTAACAAGTAGGGTAAATTTGTAACAGGTTGGGGATACGAATCAGAAGCATCAAGTAAGCCCTCTCCCAAGTTTACAAGCATCTAATTGAACACCAAAAAGAGCACAATAGTCTTTTCCTTCAGCATCCACACCTGGAGAGTGTATTGGATAGTTAATTCTCTAATTATCAACCCAACATAACACTTTGTTGTTTGTTTTAGTTTGGTGAACTATGTGTGTTGTCAAATAGTTCATCTCTGTCATTGGTTGTGTTGTCAATCAGGCACTTTTGCCTTTGTAGAGCGATGTAGCCCCTCGCGAAGGATTAGGAACCTAAAATAGGTTCTACAATTGTAAGAACACTTGTGATCTAGTAGAATCGATTTCAGAAGGTATTTTTTTATCCGGGGGTCCTGTGGAGTAGGCCTAGTTTGTTTGTAAGTCAAACTACGTTACATAGCATGTTCTCTTGCTGTCTTGCTCTCTCGTCCTATCTTTTTTACTATTTTTGCATATTATTGCGTGAATTGCTCTATTGCTTTTAGTATTTGCTTGATTGAGATTTTTAGCCAGGTGATTAAGGTCTAAAAGTTTGAATTGTAATTGATAAGATACTTCCGCACTCGTGTTTGACCTAAAATCTCATTCTAACAATTGGTATCAGATCACGAAGGTTCATACCTAGCTAATTAGATCAAATTTTGATAGTTCTTGATCTTGCCTTGTGAAAAATGACACAATTGAAATTAGTGAAAGAATCACCAATCTTTGGGGTAGGATGTAAGAATTTCTCTTTTTGAAAGAGATGTATGGTAAACTACCTTAGTCTACTTGAGTTTTGGAATGTAGTTGAGGATGGTTGGACACCTCAGTATGAAACTGATGGTATTACCTTGACCAAATAGTCGAAAGACCTCAAATACTCAAATGAAAATGTCATGAACACTATACTTAGCTCAATTCATGAAACTATTACTTTGTCTCTTACTCATTCCATAAATGCTATAGAAATTTGAAATGCCTTAGTACTTAGGTATGAGAATAATGAACACATGAAAAAAATTGTGAAGTTGGTTTAGCCACAAAGTTAGAAAACATGAAGTTTGAGAAAAATGAGTCTTTTGAGAATATTTACTTTAGACTTGTCACTTTGAGAAATAAATTTGTTGAAGTAGGTTCTAATATTAGTGATGAAAATTTTGTAAGTAAGCTCTTACGAATGGTCTCTAGTTGTTGGCACTTGAAAAGGTACCAATTATTAGCATAAATGAGAAGAAAATAAAGCAAGCATCAAAACATGATTCAAGCAAACAAAACATCAAGCAATGGCTAGTTCAATTTTGAAGAAATCAGGATCTTATGTGCAAAATTGTCAAAAACCTCATCAAACCCTATCCAAGTTCAAAGAGAGGTTCAAGAATGTTTTTCAAGAAATTAACAAGGTGTTTATGTGATTGAAATTGTCATTTGGAGCATAGTATGTGCAATTAACATGATTGTCATATTATTAAATAATCACATATAAAATTTCGGATATTATCAAAGGTCAAAAGCTCAAGAAAATTGGTAAACCTATATATCAATAGATTCTACACAAAATTTGTGAACTTTTGAGCTTTATTTCACTCAAAAATTCGACCATTTGAACCTCCAAACAATTCAAAACTGATTTGAATAAATCAAATTCAAATTTTCAAAGCATATGCAACAGTTACGTGCAATTTGGGCCTTTAAATCAATTGCTAAACAATTCATGACTGTATAATTATGCTTCAAGAATTGTCATCCTCTTGGCTCATGTAAACCATGCTCACCTAAATACTAAACAGATGGGGCGCTGAGTTTGTGTCTCATTAAACCTGACAAAGGGGCCTCATTTTGTCAGTGCTTAATCAAGCGATGTCCAAGACCCAACCCCTGACCTTGTCAGTGACACATCAAGCCTTAAATCCTTTCTGCTCGAGTCCTAAACCCATGTCCAAACTCAATTAAATAGGAAAAGAGAGAGAGTATGAACTGAACCGTTCGATTGAAGACACGTGTATTGATCCAACGCCTCTCCTTCTTCTTATTCCTCTCGATCGAGTTTATCTCGACTCAGAACTAAAGATCTCCAATGGGTGTGATCTCCATGGTCTTTGAAAATCAGGCTGCAAGCCATATACCAATCGAAAGAAGAGGGTAAGGAGTGCACAATGGTACCCTTCGATGAAATTAAAGCTCAAAGGATAAGGAAAAAAATCAAGCTCAAACCTATCAGTACCAAATTAAAACTAACAATTCAAGGCACTAAGGATCAAGGCAAGATGCTTAGCTGACTCCTGGGATCACCACGATTGTAGAACTGAGCTTGGTTTGATCTGGGAGCAACCAATTTGATCTAAACACATGAGCTCTCTCTCACAGCCACTGGTAAGTTGGGACAAGGGTCTGGAGAGCTTTGCAAATGCAAATAGGAGTTGCAATGGCCTCATGACACTCAATTAGATATGCCTAGAGCTTAATTCGGGTTTTGGAGTCCAATTGCAAAAGCCCAAATTTTAGATTCGAATGGGACATATAATAATGAAATGAGGTGTTCACATCAGCTCCAACAACATGGAGAGCTTCTATACCCTTGTCAAATCAACTGAGATCAGCAAAGGACACCTGAAGGGCATCCTAGGATGCTACATCAGCAAATTGGATGAATCCAAACGGATCCATGCCTTGTTGGCACAATCTGCACCCTAACTCAAAATTAATCTATGGCAGTGATCAAATATGTCTTTTACAACTTTTAGAAGATTAATGGAACCTAAATAACAGAGTGGAACCATAGTTAACGCCTGAAAGCTCAAGATACAACACAGAAGGCTATACAAGACTCGAATCAGCAAAGGAAGGAAAAGGCAAAAAAAAATCAAGAAGAAAAAAATCCAATGTTTAGCTTAGCCAGATAAGTCTATAAATACATGTATGAGGCACCAAATCAAAGGGCATTTCTTTCCCTCTTCAAATTGTGAGAGTGGTCGAATTTGCCTTGCATTTTCCAAGCCTTCTTGCTCTCACCCCGACATATCATCTGAAAATTCAGGTGACTGATGTTGAATTGGGAGAGAAGTGGTCCCTTTACATATGCTTTGCTTTATAAATTTTATAAATTGCTTGCTTGTGAAATGAATATCAAATTTGAAATATTTTGATCTTGTTGTTTTGATGTTTTAGATCTAAATTCAAAATCTTTATGCATAAAGTCTTTTCATGATTGATTTATGATGTTGCAAATGATTCAAATAAGCTTTTAAAACATAAAATTGAGTTCAATTGATCTATTCTCCCTTTTGAATTCATCTAAAATCAGATCTGGCTCAAAATGCCTTTTCTGATTTCAAAACCTTCTCTTTTCAGTTGAAACTCCTCTCTGATTCAATGGTGTGCCATAAGAGATGTTTTGAGCCATATTCAAAACAATGCCTTATTTACCCTCAAATGTCCCTCTTGTGTTCAAATCATTCAGACAATTGAGTTGAATCTCTTTATATGTTTCTCCTAAGTCTCATTGTGTACAATAAGTCTTATGCCAACATAAAATCAAGTTCCAAAGCTTCAAAACTCAAGTCCAAATCAAATCCCCCTTTTTCGCCTTTTGATTCAAAGATGTCAGTCATTTTTATACAAGTATCATTTCAACTCCAAATCCAAATCCCCTTTGCAAACATGTACATTATGTTTGTAAAAACTTCCGAAATTAATTTCATTATTTTTTGATAAACAGTCTTCAAACTGAAGCCATTTCAATCTGAGATTTCTAAAAAATCATCAAAAATAGGATTTAAATGCAATAAATAGCTCCATTTGCTCAAATTGGAAATTTAAAAAAATGCTTATTTTGACATGCTAAATCTAAATCCAAGCTCAAACATCCATGTCAGCCATCTAAATTTCAATTTGCATCCATAAAACTCAAATCAGCCACAAATACATGGTGATTATGCACCTGCTTGGCATCCAAATTGAAACCTTTCTGAATCTTTTAGCATTTTTTGTTAGATCCAGGTCTTTACACCTATATGTAGCCTGACATTTATACTTTCAAGCTATAAACTCAAACTGATTTACCTTTTGTACAAATCTCAAGAAATTCAAATTCCAAAACCAAAGAAAAACAATAGAAAACTCCTTTTCCCTTTCTGGATTCAAATTTCAAATAAAAATTTGAAAGTCTTTGAATCTTTTCAAGCTTTAAGCCTTTCTAGTCTTCAAAACAAACATTCAAACTATCTCAAATCAATCATCAAACTCAATTTTATGCATTTGATTGCTTGTTTAGAACTGTTCTAGGTATGGTGCTCAGCTGAACCCCAAATTGAACTGAACTGGATCAAAATTAGGAATATTATGCTTAGCTCGACTTGAATTATTTTTGTGATCATTGTATGATGTTTATGCACATAATTATGAACTTTCTTGATGACTAAGAGGCTAGGTTGTCCACTAAAACCCAAACCAGCATTCAAATTGACTAAGTTGCGCTGAAATTGAACCAGTGGAAAATGGAATTGCATGCTAACTCAATGTTGTTGATGTCTGTAAATGTTTACGGTGGCTTGAAGAATTGAATTGAGCACTTGAAATCCAAATTCAAACCAAACTATGTTCTTTTGACCCCAAATGCTCTTGACAGTGAATCAAACTCAATAAAACTCAAATTTAAATTGTGCCAAGTCAAATAAATGCTTGTTAGATGTTTCTTGATTATTTGGAAACCTCACTGAATCAAGAGAAATCAAATTGAACTCAAAGAACTCAAATTGAAACTCCAATTTCATTGTTTTGACTCAAAATGCCCATGAGAGTGGAATATATCAAATTAAATTCAAATTATGATGTTGCAAATCAAATTTAAGTATACTAGATGTTGCTCATGTCTGTAGATGACATTTGAACCAAAATAAATTGATCTGAGCCTTTAAAATTCAAAGATGGGTTTAAATTGTGATTGTTTAGTACTAAATCAACCCAAACGAGACCCAAATCGTCGAAATTGAATATGCAAATGAAATTGAAACTAAAAAACACTTCAAACATGTCTTGGAAGCTCAAAATAATCAAATTCAAGCTTCAGAATCAATTAAATAACTTTACAAATCGAAATTAAATAAAAATTTCATCCCGAGGAAAGTTGCGGAGCTCCACCACCTCCAGTGATCTCTATGTTGACTCAAACAATTTCATAATTTTGTTGATTTGTAAAACAATGTTTAAATCTCATCAATATTTGCCTGTTGTGAAGAATTATTGTAGGTGATTAAAGCAAGATCAAATGAGCAAGAGATTAAATCAAGAGAGATTAGGAGCTGAAGAACTCAAGACTTGATAGGAGGTAAATAGGTTTAATCTCTAGAACTTTAGCTATTTAAAATTGGAAGTTAATTAGTAAAATTCAGAAAAAAAATACAAATTACCATTATAAGGCTATCTTTGGCGTTATAATGCTAGAGTGCTGAATTACAGAAATTTCTAAGTACGAAGGTTATTTACACATAGCGTTATAACGACAAGTATGGCATTATAACGCTAGAATCCTGAAATTTTCAAATGCCTTTTTAAAATAGATTAAGTTGAAATAAAATTCAAAACTTCAAGAAAATGTCTTAAATAACATTTAAATTTATGAATATAAACTTTATTTCATCAAAAAAATTATTTGGCTTAGTAGCAAAATTTTCAAACCCTAAATTCCAGAGACGTTATAACGCTAAGTCAGGAACTTGGCCAAATTTGGCTAAGTCCTTAACTCTAGAGTTATAACGCCAGAGTGAAGCAAATTTTGTAATTGAATTTTAAAATAGAAAATGATCAAATAAAATTCAAATGTTCAAGATTATGTCTTAAATATTGTCTAAGATTATCAAAATACTTTTGATTTGTTCAAAAATATTGTTTTGATTAGTAGCATAATTTTCAACCAGATTTTCCAGAGACTTGGCGTTATAACGCTAGGTTTGGCGTTATAACGCCAAGGTGATCAAATTGCCAAATTTTTCTAAGTACTAGACTTTTGGTTTAGCGTTATAACGCTATATTTGGCGTTATAACGCTATATTTGGCGTTATAACGCTAGATCAAATTTCAAATGTCACAAAATTTTGTCCTGACTTGGGATGGTGTTATAACGCTATATTTTTCACATAGCATGGTGTTATAATGCTAAGTCAAATCTGCACAAAAATACAAATCCAACGTCACAAAATTTTGCTTCACTCATGATAGCGTTATAACGCTATGTTATCTATAGAATATGGTGTTATAACGCTATGTTTCAAAAACCTAACTTTTTTGCAGAAATCATAAACTATAAAAGGGGACCATCTTCTTCTTTGCAAATTATCTGAAACCAAAGCTTTAAATCTCTAAAAAAAACCCAGCAGCCATTAAAGCACTATAGAGCTTGTTCCAATTTGCTAAATTTATTACTAAGCCTCCCAATTTTGTTTAGCTAAACCATTCTATTGATTTTTGAGAGTTAGCTTGTGCAATTAGATTAGTGTATTAGTGTATATTTCTCTTCTTTCAATTAGTGAACCGTTTGATTAACCAAGGGTCCAATTATCCTACCGGTGTGTGTAAAGGAGGTTGAATTCCGCCGTTGTACTCAATTCTTGTTAATAAAGCGGACCGACCTTGTTACCGCAAGAAGCGGAGGCGCCGGGAACCCAGAGATGTAGGCGAGGCCATCGTGCAAGTTGAACTCCATCAACACGCGATTGAGCATTTCTTTCCCTTATCTCTCTTTAATTTCAATTGTGCTAAATTGCTTGTGTTTTTTGTTAATTGAAATTGAGATTAATTGTGCAATTAGGGAAATTAAGTGAATTGCTTGTGTAATTGCTTGGTAATAGTGTGTTTGAGTGAATTGCAATTGATTGAATTGGTGAATTGAGTTATTGTGTCTTGGAATTGAATTTGGAAAAAATTGCAATTGAGACCTCGGATTTTTAATTAAGTCGAAAATTAGTCACAACCTAGGCCGCCTAGGTTTACAAAGTGGTATCAGAGCAGTGTTGTGCTTGTGAGTTAGGAACTTTCTTAATTGCAAGTTAAGATCAATTGTTATACCAACCAAATGACCACAACCCATAGGCATGTTTCTTCACCTCCCGTATTGGGTCAAGGGTGCAAGAACTTCGGTTATTGGAAAAGGTGTATGATTAACTACAAGGCATCATGAACCTTTTAGATGTTGTTAACACCAAATATATATCGAAATTTTGTGCGGAAACGAGTAAGTTAACTGTTCCATCTCTCATGAAGAAAATGGAGAATGACCAAGCGGTTAATGCCATTTTGGCCTTGGTGCATGAGTTTATTGCTCCGATATTTGGTGAGGCCATTAATGCTTATGAAATGTGGCATTCCCTATTAAGAAAGTATGAGGGCAATGATTTGTTAAAATGGTCAAGGGGTGCCGGTCTCCAATCCTTATTTGAAAACTTTAGAATTGGAAACAATGAGTCTATAGAGGATATGTATACAAGGCTAACCCTTTTAATGAATGATTTTGTGAAAATAGGTGACCTGTTGACGCCTTGCAAGATGGCATTCATGGCAAAGTTATATGAGCTCCTTGGAGGCAATGCACAACGCTAAGGAGGTGACATTCACTCCCGAAGAGATCTATTCATTCCTTAAAACCTTTGAGGAGACTCTTTGCCAAATAGGAGAAGATCAAGGCTACAAACCCGTAGCATTAGCGCCCGCAAAATTCAAAGCCATACAACAACTCCAAATCCTACCATAACCCTTCATCATACAACCCCTTATCCTCAAATACAAGAACCCAACTTGAGTCTAGTCCCTTCAAGGATTTTGGCCGAGATCATAACAAGGAGATACCAATAATCACCAAGATGATCCAAGGCCTATTTGCTTATGAGAGGCGACTTAACTCCAAAAGGGAAGAAGAAAGAAAAAGGATAGTATGCTTGATGTGCGACAAAGAGGGTCATATAATTCACACATGCTATAGGATAGTCCCCCAAATGAAAGCACAAGATGGAGTTGAGCGACAAGATCACAAAGGGCACAAAAACAAGATGAGTTTAAGGATAAGAGAAATCCCAAGGCTATGCAAGCCGACGCATGGGTAGAGGAGGACGATGAAGGGGATGAGTGTGTAGCAGAACAAACAAATGATCCCCAAACTCCCTACGCACTCATGACTATGGTTGATGAAGAGTGCAACATGGAGGATGATGAGGAGATCAAGAGAAAGGTTGACCTTGATGCTAACATCTCCAAGAATCAAGTCACCGACCGGGGGTGATAGAACTCATCAAAAGATTCGCACTTGCACGAGCCGAGCAAAATGATGGAGTAGAAGAAGAGAAGCCAATGGAGGAAGAGAAGTCGGTGGAGGAAGAGCAACTAGTGGAAAAGGAGCAATTGGGAGACGAAGCGCCCAAGGATGATACAAGTGCTTCAACCTCAAACGATGAGGCAAAGGTATCTCTAAACACCAATGAGGTTAAATTTTGCCTAGGGTTTGCATCCAAGGATGACTCGGATGAGGATGATGATGAGCATCCTACCAATGATACAAGCAATCAAACTAATGAGAATTCCTTGAAACATAGTGAATTAAAGACGGGGCGGGTCGGATACCCGTGGATCTGACCCGTCCGGATCCACGGATCCACGGGTACGACGGTTCCACGGGTCCAACGGGGCGGGTCTCCACGGATTCGAATCCAAAACCCCCAACCCGACCCGTGATAAACCCGAGCGGGTCGGGTTCGGACCCGTCCAATTTTTTTTATTTTTCGAATTTTTTTGAAATTTTTTGAATTTTTTGCGAATTTTTTTGAATTCTACACGGGTCCACGGATCGGGTCCGGATGGGCACGGGTTTGGGGATTTTGGGCCTATCCAACCCGTGCTAGATCTGTGGATTCGCCAACCACGGGTCGGGTCGAATCTGGACCACGAGGCGGGTCAGGCACGGATCGAGCACGGTGGATCCACGAGCAGGTAGACCCGGGCGGATTTTTTTTTAAACTCTATTGAAACGAATGGCTACCGTGCATAGGAAGGCTGAGGAGTGGAGAGTTTCGGCTCAGTTGCAACACTTGCAACAATTACAAAAAGCATCAGAGTGCACGCACAAATTGAAGACCTCATTTTTGACTAATAACAAAAACTGTGATAGTTTTAAAAGCCAATGTGCGGAAAATCACCTTAATACACGCTTCGCATGCATGTCGTAGGAATCCAATAGACTATTAATTCTGTATATGTTTCTCTTGTGTGGAAGTGGAATCAAGTCAAACTATCTTTTAAAGTTTGTTTTTGTACAGTGGCTGAGTTACTATGATTGCCAGAAAACAAATATGTTCAAGAAAAAAATGTTTTGATCTATTGATTAGTATCCAGACAGAAAAGCACTTCCCCTATAGTAACTCCCTTCAAAATTCTCCCCATTATTCTTCAAAAATAATTCATTTTCTGTAATTTTACAACCAAACAACTGGCCATCTCTTTTCGGATCCCGAATTACAAAATCAGAGTTATCCAACAAACTCGACTCTAGAATCCTATCTAGAATCCTAGCATCCCGAAAAGGAACGCAGCACTTATCCTTCGAGAACTTGATGCAAGCCTCTTTGGCTAAGGCAAGGCAGGCTACCATCTCTCTCTCCTCACACTCTTCTCTAACCCTCAGATCTGATGGTTCAGACCGAAAGAGGCCTCTCCACCATGGGGGGCTTGCATTTGTTGGAGGCAGATATTGAACAACCTACTCGAACACCAGCCTGTGATGTAAGATGATAAACATGAAAGAGAGAATTAAATGCATTGTTTCAAATTTTTCACTGATATCACATGACTTGATTCGTTACTGGTATGAAAAAACAGGTACATCAGTTCGATACAGAAATCTCGTCTTTGTTTCTTTCTGCTTCTCAGGTCCTTGATAGTTGATATGGCATTAACAGAAAGAGATGATAATATTGATGTCATACGAAACAATAAAGTCATTCTTACAATGTGGGGCAATTGTCAATCTTGTCTACTAAAACTAAGTAGCAAAGAGCTGGTTGTTTTGCCCCATGTAAATTTTTTATTTATGCAACTGATAGTGGTCGATCCAGATCTAATCGGATGGTCAGAATTTATAACAAATTCAGAAAGCACCGATGAAAAAGTGCAAAGAATAAGATTTCCAACCCACGAGGTTGTTAACGAACTCCTTCCCAAGATGGGACTAGTAGTCTGTAGGTCGTAGAGTCGGCGCTTGCATACCAAGTCATAATAAGGTATTAAGGTCTACTTACTCTTACTATTACTAGTATATAAGAATGCTGTACTGAGATCGTGAATTGTTTGTCGGGTGAGAACCCCCAACTTACTCACGGGATACGGGATAGAGCCATTTATAAAATATAAGCCACTCCACCAAGAGAATCACCAAGTCCCTAATGTTCATATGCTTACATAGATGAGATCTAATTCATATTAATGACAATCAAGTTACATATACTTCCAGCATGATCGAAGTGCCAAACCTTTTGCATGCCTTTGTTTAACAGCCCCCTGAACTCAGTAAACATACAAATTTCTTTATTTTAAAAACCTTAGAATTTAATTGAATAATAAATGAGTTGTAAGACAATTTAATGTAAATAATTCAAGTAAGATAAGCACCATACACTCCATAATAATAAAAAAATAAAAAATGGCGCAAGGAATGTACCACCCACTCCAGAGCTTCAATTCACATCACGGGCTTTTAAGGCTTATCATGGATAAAGCCATCACAATAGAACTCATTCAATCTATGAATCTGTATAAAATTTAAAAAATATCTATATAAGACAAGAACTTATTACCTGTATATCAACTATGTAATAATATTTCTTTCAGAGACTGTACCATATGGATCAGGGCATACTGGGACTGGCAGCTAGCAGTTAATATGTGTTTTGTATTGAATCTGACTTAAAATTTGTCATCGGGCACAAACCCTCTCTGAAGCATTTCTTCATGCAGCTTAAGTGCCTCTTTCAAATTACCACCAGTTGCATATCCATCTATCAAGGCCTTGTACGTAGCATTGTCAGGTTGAATGCCATTTGAAACCATCTTCTTCAAAACCCAGTCTGCATCCTCCATTCCTCCAAGCTCAGAAAACCCCTTTATTAGTAGATTGTAGGTGACAATATCAGGTTTTACTCGCACTACCTCCATTTTCTTTACTATATCAAGTGCCTCACTAATTTTCTCTTCCTTAAAATATCCATGTATAATTGTGTTGTATGTTATGATATCAGGGATAACATTTTTCTTCTGCATAACTTCTATAAACTCCTTGGCCTTTTGGGTATTGCCACATCGGCAATACCCTTTGACTAGTGAATTATATATCACGATGTTTGGAGAAATTCCTTTCTGTGCCATCTCATCAATGAACCCTAATGCCTCTTCTATTTGGCCCTTTTCACAGTAGCTATTTATTAGAATACTATAAGTGATGTGACTTGGTAAAATGCCACGTGAAGACATATGCCCCCACAAATCACTAGCTTTTGCCAAATCTCCTTCTCTACACAAGCCATCTATTAATGTGTTGTATGTCACAATATCTGGTTTAATGTACATCTGCAACATTTTATCAAACAGATTAAAAGCTTCATCAACACGGCTACCCTTGCAATAGCCATGAATTAAAGTGGTGAAAGAGCAAAAATCTGGTGAAACACCTCTCTCAGTCATTTCATCAAACAGTTGGCGTGCATCATTTAGCATTCTTCGTCTGCACAATCCATTCAAAAGTGTGTTGTATGTGACTATATCCGGTGCAATGCCACACATTACCATATTCTCACGCATTTCAATCGCTTTCTTAACCTCACCGATAGTACAATAACCACGTATAATCATGGTATAAATAACAATATCTGGTGTCAATCCAACTCTTTTCATTTCCTCAAAGTAGTAAGAAGCTCGTTTCATGTCCCCTTTCCGAGCAAAGAAATTAATTAAATTACTGAAGCTAACCATATCTGGTACAAGACCATGTTGAAAGATGTCTTGAAACACTTTTACCGCCTTGTCAGAGTCCCCGTTACTAAAATAGAGACTCATCAGAATGTTGAATGTTGATGTGCTTGGCGCCAACCTTAGCTCCTGCATTTCATCGAACAGCTTTTCAGCTCGGGCAATTTCCTTGGTCTTACAAAATCCATTCAAAATTGAATTATAGGCAACCAAATCAGGTCTCAGGCCCTTTCGTTTCATCGAATCCAACAACTCTAGTCCCTTTTCCATCTCAAGATTGCGGCAATATGCATCCACTAAAGTATTATATGTGACATTATCTGGTAAAATGCCTTTTGTTATCATGTCAACCAAAAAACCATCCACTTCATGCAATTTACCCTCCCTGCAAAATGCATTGACCATTATATTTAAACTGTAAACATTCAAATCCACCCCCAATTCAACAATATCTCTATAAACCTCTCTAACCAATCCAAACCACCTAAGTCTTACCAATCCAGAAAGAAGACTGTTGCATGCATTAATAGAAACCCTTATTTTCTTAGATTTAAGCAACCGAAACACCTCAGTTGCTTCACGAACCTTCCTTGCTTGAACATAGGTGCGGATCAGGAGGTCGAATGCATAACTAGAAGTCAAATTATTGCAATTGGATATCAGAGAACCGACAATATCAGACCTCGAGACGCCGCTACGGCGAATCATACGAAGAATTAAACACTGAGCTTCGGAACTTTGGCGGTTTCGGATGGAAGTGTGGATTAAGGTGGCAAGAGATGAGGTGGAAATAGGTGATTTAAGTGTAGTGGACTTGTGATTATCGCCTTTTCCTGGGATTGAACTAGGATTGGTAAAAGGAGGCTGAGAGTGAGAGAGAGTAGAGAACCCATAGTTTAATGTCCGTCTAAACGCTGAATCGGTATCACAAACCCTGCGTAATCAAGCACGGTAATAAGTATTTTTCGAGGAAACGCCAAAGAAATCAGCAATTGAAACACAGGAAAGAGATACCTGATCATGTTTGCGGCTGCCGATATTTGGCGATCTCTTCTTTAATTTCGAGAAAAGCAGAATAGAATGGAGAGGAAAATAGCGCGGCAAAGGGATAGAAGCGCTTGGCCGCTCAAATTAATTTGGAGCTCGTCGCTCTGACATTCCTATATGCTGCTGGAGAGTGGAGAGTATATGAACGAGAGACAAACGGCTCTTTGATATGCGCTGCGTGCCTGCGTCGGAGAGGTGGAGACGTGGGCTACTTCTGGAGAGAGTTCTTTTTTCTTTTTTTTTCTGCATAGGAGAAGTTTTCATATGCTGTCAGGATTCAACGATTTTTATTAACTCTCCGGAGAGAGGAGAAAAAAACTCTTTTCGGAAGATACGGTTCCACAGACATGGATCTTCAATAGAACTAGAGGTGGCAAGCCGGCCAGCAGGATGAGTCGGGCGGGTCTGGGTCGGATTAGTTTGGCTGTCGATCAAAGTTGGATTGCGGGTCGGATCGAGTGAGGTCGGGTCAGATTTCGCGTCATCAAGTGTTGACAACTCTCGGGACATGGATCGGGTCGAGTGAGATCGGGTCGGATTTCAGGTCGGGCTGCATCGACAACTTTCGAGTCTTGAATCGGATCGAGCGAGATCGGGTCCTCATATGTCGCTTCATCTCGAGTTACGAGTCGTCTCGGGTCGGGTTGCGTTGCGGTCCTCATGTATCGCGTCATCTCGAATTATGGGACGTCGCGGGTGAGTCGGGTCGAGATTGGGCTCGGATTGCTCATGTGTCGCTTCGTCTCGACAGATCGTCTCGAGTCAGGCCGGATCGGGTTCGAATTAGTTTGATTTTATCCAATATCACATCGAGTCGAATTCAAATCAGATCAAATTCCAATCGAAGCGGGTCGGACGAATTTTTCAAATCAAATCGAATTATGCAACCTCTAAATAGAACAAACGTCAATGTGGAATATGAATGTAGGTCCACTAGTAAATTAACTAGTCTGTGAAACACACTAATGCTTTTTTGTTAGGCTTTTATTTGTAGGCCGTGAACAATGCTTAGTTTCAGTGGGTTTGTGGTCTAGAATAAAATTTTCATGATGTTCGAGTGAGTTTTCTTTTGTTGTGATCAGTGTTGTCAAATATACAAAACGATTACGTAAATGATCTCTTACGTCTTACGTTGTTTTTTACGAACGTAAGAAAATTTTCTTGGGTCTTACATTGTGTTTAACAAAATTTTCTTGTGTTTATGTTTGTGTTTAATTAAATATAAGAAACGTTTATTTTTTTTTTACGTTTAACTTGTTACTAAAAGTACACAATATAACCAATAAATAGAAAAAAAAACTCTCAAAATTACAAAAGTTTTGTTTCACAAATCAAGTATATATTACATGTTCAATCCATTACAACTTCAACTTACAACAATTTTAACTAACATGAAGCATAAGAGGAATCAATCCAAATTACAACATTTGTGTTCAACCTAGCTCTCAAACTACCTCCTCAGTTTTTACCTATCTCAGCCAATGACTGAAGATAAAAGAAAATAAAACAGTGAAACACATACATCATCATTGAATATCACTGCTTGAGAACCAATGAGCCAAAGAGATCATTTCTCCAGACTTCATCCTCAATTAGCACAAGACAAAATCAGATGTTGTTGCTTCATCACTGGAATATAGCGGATCACCAACTTCTCCACCACTTTGTGCATAAATACAAGAAGAAAATGTAATTATGCAAGTTACTAAGTGAAATAAAAATATGAAGAGAGTGAAATAACTATGAAATGAGAGGTTACCCGCGACCGAAGAAAGCACGCAACCAGTCTAGGCTTCATCCTCTCTGTCATTTGTTTTTCTTCACTAGATACATATATATGCTATAGTCAAAGCAAAGGAGGGGGCTAAGAGGCCCTGATTCAAGATACTAACAACCTAAATCATAAATCCTTCTCGAATTTTGAACTATCAAGCGTTTTGAAATCATCAAGTACACTAGATGATTGAAAACAAGGCAACTAACCGTTGAAAACAGGGGATATTACCAAAATTCGTCTAGGTTTAAGCTTATTTAGCAAACAAAATAATTACAAACCGTAATGCCATAGTGTCACGTCACGCACGGGTCGACGAGCTGAGATTTCATTCGAGGATATGGCTGAGGCATCGTGCAAGAGAGAGAGAGACATGTCAAACGTCAATCTCAGAGAAAGAGTGAAGGAGACAGAAGAGAAAACGAGGGACAAATGAAATACCCAAGCGGCGCTTCTAGGGCAAGGAGCATTTAAGTATCTACAGAATATCTCTATTTCTTTTATGCACTTCAAATTATTTTAGGCTCGTAGAATTCTAAACGTAAGACGAAATAAACGTAACAAAAGTGACAATTTGTGTGTATGTTGTGTTTAACTAAACGTAACAAAAATCGTTTGTGTCTTACTTTACGTTTAACAAACACAATAAAAATCTCTTGCGCTTAAGGTTGCGTCACGGTGCAACGAAACGCAAAACGTTCAAATCGCAATTCGTTAACGATCCTAGCTGTGGTGAATCAAGTCTAGCCGGATCAACCGGCGCGCTGGACATCCCAATCGGAGAGAGTGAGAGAGGAGGGATAGCTACTTCTTATTCATAGCTCCAACATGCACCCTAAGGTAAGGTTCAAGAAAGAAGCAGCCGCTGCAGCCATCCCTCCCGTACGTCTACCCGCCCCAAGCCCTCATATCTCGGAAGCCACCAATGTCCACCCCTCAAAAACTCATCAACAGTCATATCGAACCTGGAATAAGCAAACTAACACCTTCAAGCAAATCCTTACGCACTCTAAGGCAGCACGACCAAGGACCATTAAAATTCCACCTGCCACCTCCTCTTGGCAAACTGCAGTTAATACAAAGAACAAGCATGTCCCACAACAGACAGCAAAGACTTCTACAGTTTGTTATCACTGCCACAGACAAGGACACATTAAGAGAATGTGCCCAAGCAGGATTAAATGCTATAGCTGTGACAGGTATGGGCATAAATGCAGTTCATGCCCATATAACCCCACCCAGGCAACAAGGAACATCAACCACTGGAATAAAAAACCCACACCAACAATCCCGCAACAGATGGATAACCAAGATCTCAGTGCAGAAAGACCTGTAATAAGAGACTTTTACAGGCCAATTCGACAAACCCTGAATGAGGACAATGCCTACCTCCACAACACAGGATGCATTGTACTCATTCGTGGATCTCCGTCAGCTGATCTACCACAACTAATGGCTGCGAAGCTAGCGTTGATTCATAACCGTCGAGCCTCTGATTTTAGAATTTCCCCAGCAACCATTTCTCCATACATTATTAGATGTTCGTCAGCTTTCATCCGTGACACTGTAGTTAGGGCAGGAATTTACACAATTCCTCAAAGGGATGTGCAATTCCGGGTGCACGAATGGCAGCCTCGCTATGCCATGGCCTTTGACCATCCCACTCATCAAGTATGGGTACGCATTGTAGGGTTACCGCTTCAAGCTTGGACGTTGTCCGAAATATCGGGCTTCCTTCAACAGCTTGGCAATCCCTTACATGTAATGCCATTTGGTGAGACAGTGGGTCACTTCCGCTATATTACGGCATTAATTGAAACAAAACATCCACGTCACATCCCTCATGCATACAACTACAGAGAGGGTCCGTATGTCACCCCGGTGGACATTTACATCACAAGCTGGAGAAGATGGCAGAACACACTTTTCCACCCCCCACCAGACCCTCCGTCCCCACAGCCAAACCAAACTCGTCAGCCACCTACAATGGCACCGGTACACTATCCCACATCATCCTCATCATCAGGCAATTCCATGTCTACCAACCACTCAGCTAGATCACCAAAGGAATGGCAATATGAAAGTCAAATAAGCAGAAGAACAAAGCAGCAATTGAATTTGGCAAGGAGCATTAAGCCAAGATTCAAAGCCAAAATTGTCAAAAAGGCATGGAAGCCGAAATTTGTCAACCACAAAAAAATTCTTGACATCACCAAGGAAGCAAGCCAAACTGTGATATCATTGAAAGTCACAGAAGATCCGAAAACTTTCACTCTGACAAATTGGTCAGACATGCAGCTGGAATTGCTCAAGAGGTTGCTTAACCAACTGGTATTACCTATCCCTTACCATATCCCTATGGTACTTTCTGTCTCGAACAAAGCAATGCATATCAATCCAGCTCTTTGCGTGGCTCAAAGAAAGGCTAGAGAAGTACGAACAGAAAAGAAGGCTCTGATGGGCATTAATGACCTAGCCGTTACAAGTATAAAAAGAAGGACGGAAAAGTCAGTAACGTATTTATGGAAGACAGAGGAAAGGAAACTAAAAGGAGTGTTACAACTGGTAACCTCGGGCCAAAGCATAAAGATTGTAAAATGCAGCTACAGTTCAAGCATTTTGGGCCAAGTTCTTTACACAATTGTCACTGGCCCATCTTGGAACCTGCTCAACCCACAACAAGATTTCAAAGGGACTATAACCGCAGTCCCAACACTAAATCTGGGCCATCACTCAACTCCAGATTTCGATCACTCAGCACCGGAAATACAGATAACTTCCGTTGAAGCAGAAGGTGAGAATTCACATGAATTTGAACATGATAGTTTGAGCATTGCTAAGGCAGCAATTCCACACAGCATGAATGCAAGGCATACAAGGCCTACAAGGCGAAGTGAGAGAATCCGAGCAAGGCAGTCCAGCTACACAGCCAGCAAGCGTACACGGAAGCCGAAAGCACACAAGCTAGACTTTGACTTAGAAGCTCAAGAAGAACCTCTGCAAATTGATCAAGTGATGAGTATCTTACAGGCAACAGGATTGGAAATGAATGAACAAACAAAAGAATTGATCAAAGAAGCAGCTGAAGCCTCACATACGGCATCGCCTGTTGAAGAAAATCCTACACTACAGGAATTGGCATTGAATGATGAAGACCCACCGCGTACACCGATCAGAGACACGGTCCCGCTGATGTATGTCCCGGGGTTTGACCTACCCCTTTAGGTTCTTGAACTGGTAATGATGCATGAAGTAGTTCACCTTAGGCCTGCAGGATTTGCGCAATTATATCCTGTTTTAGAATGTACTTTGTTATTGTAGTGTTGTCGAGTGTTGCAATCTATATCATGAATTCAGGAAGGAACTTTCATTTTGTCTCATGGAATGTGCGGAGCTTAAACGAGCCCGGCAAGCGTTTCAAAATTAAAACACTACTGAAAAACCAAAATACAGATCTTGTATGTCTTCAAGAGACAATGCTCTCATCGATAACCCCTCAAATAGTCAAGCAAGCAGTGGGACACAGCCTAAAGAATTTTGAATGTGTACATGCTAGTGGAAGATCAGGGGGTATTATACTGGCATGGAGTGTAACAAAATTCACATTGTTGTCATCTCAAACACTCAACCATTGCATATCTGTCACACTCAAAATCAACCTAGACAATTCCAAATGCAAAATAACTGGGGTTTATGGACCGACTTCTGGTCGAAACAGAGATGTCTTCTTCCAAGAATTAACATCACAAAAACCTGACGATGGTACACCATGGCTGCTGATGGGAGACTTTAATCAAACCCTCAACCCTTCAGACAGATCTAACAGAAATAGAAGGCCAGATGGTCACTTTTGTGGATTAGTCAACTCTTTGGAACTAATTGACTTGCCTCTACATGGAAGGCAATTCACATGGACGAGTGGTAGAGAGCACCCTTCTTTTGCAAGGTTAGATAGATTTCTCATCTCAGCTGAATGGACATCCATATTCCCAAACTCCCTGCAAGAAGCACTTCAATCTGACGCGTCTGATCACTGCCCCATCAAACTAAAGCTTCAAACAAGATTCCCTGTGCCAAATACGTTTCACTTTGAAAACTATTGGCTTAAATCAGAGGAATTCAATCAGATTGTCAGGCAAACTTGGACTAATACAGGAATTGCTGCAACTCCACAACAGCTTGCACACAAGTTAACGCAAATAAGAAGAGTGAGTAGACAATGGCATTCTGATTATGTTGGGGACATAGATGAACAAGGAAGGGTGTGCAATCAAGTGCTTCTATGGATCATGAAAATGCAAGAAACGAGAACTCTAAACTCCTTAGAAAGGCTGACGAGACAACTGATCACAGAGAGATTGCACAAACTAGACAGCATAAGAGAAATCAAATGGAAACAGCGAGCTAAAAGGCAATGGGTCAAAGAAGGAGACAAAAACACCCGATTTTTTCATTCCATAGCAACAGACCAGAAGAGAGCAAACTGGGTCTCATTGATTTCAGCAAATAATAACCAATACACAGAGCACAACCAGAAGGCAAAAATATTCTTCGACCATTTCTGCCGACTCATTGGTACCCAGCAGGCAAACACTTCAACATTTGACTTAATATCGCTCTACTCAAACAACACACTGCAAAGTGAGCAAGTACAAACGCTCATACAACCAATATCTGAAACAGAAATCACTCAGGCGATACGGTCTTGGAAATCTAGCAGATCGCCTGGACCTGATGGATTAACGGGAGAATTTTACAACTTCTTCCTAGACATATTGATACCAGATATTTTGCAGGTATTCAACCAAATCAACACAAACCAGCACACAACTTTAGCACCTCTTAATGACTCCTTCATTGTGTTGATTCCGAAAAATGAGCACCCAGTCACCCCAAATGATTATAGGCCAATAAGTCTTGTCAACGGGATTCAGAAAATCTACTCTAAGATAATGGCAACGCGCCTACAACCATTGTTGCACAACTTACTAGCCTCTAATCAAACGGGATTTTTAAAAGGAAGAAGCATTACACATGGATTTCTATATGCACAGGAGCTCCTGCACTCAGCCTCAAATCAAAGCAAGCAAGTGGCTGTCATCAAAGCAGATATATACAAAGCTTTTGACACCATGGATTGGTCATTTCTTACCACCTGCCTACGAGCTAGAAAATTCCCAGAAATTTGGATAAACTGGATCCAATACAAAGTGTTGGCTGGCCAATCACGAGTTATTGTCAATTCAGTAGCTGGTAAGGCAATTACACTCAAAAGGGGTGTCAGGCAAGGGGACCCGATATCCCCTTATCTTTTCAATATAGCAATCGACTTCCTTGCCACATGGTTGCAGAAATTGCATGAGGTCAACTTCATATCACCTCCTTTTCCACAATGTAAAGCTTGTCTATTATATGCAGATGATGCTCTCCTGTTTGCAAAACCAAATCACCATCAGATTACCAAGATCAAAGTGGTACTCAAGATCTTCGGATGGATCACTGGCCTGCAGACAAATTTGGACAAAACAGAACTGGCAATCACATCAGCATCCCCAGCCCAAACAGAACACCTTGCTGCAATCATATTGTAAGGCTACCAAACTCCCTCTTCAATATCTCGGTTTACCATTATCTGGGAAAACCCTGCGCAGATCAGATTATCAGGTGTTGATCGAGAAAACACAAAAAAGATTGCTAGGCTGGCAAGCTTCTCTGCTCTCAATTGGAGGCAGATTGGTCATGGTTAACTATGTCCTATCTGCAATACCTCAATATTTCATGGCTATTTTCAAACTTCCTCAATGGGTAATCAAGAAATTGGATAGCGTCAGAAGAAATTTCCTATGGCATGGCTTTAAAGTACTGCAGGGCAATAGGGCAGGATTATGTATGGTAAGCTGGAAAGTTGCAACCAAACCAAAGCAACTGGGAGGTTTGGGTGTTCGAAATCTGGAAATTGCGAATAACTCCCTGTTAATTAAATGGTGTTGGCAATGGATCACAGAACCTGCAGCATGGTGGAAGAGCACAACACCGGTACAATCGTTCTCCCAAAGGCCTTGGGACAGTGCACATGGAACATACTTTTGGAAGCAGTTGACAAAGCTAGCACCTGCATTTCAATGCTCAACGAGATTTCAGCTAGGCACAGGAAGAAACATACAGTTCTGGCATGATACCTGGCACAGCCACGAAACGCTCAAATATGTCTTTCCACACCTATTCAGGGCCACTATGCACAAAGAAGCTTCGGTAAGCCAATACATTATTGAAGAATTGTTAGAATATGAAGATTTGCCAACGGATCAAATTACAGAGACTCAGAAAGGTCAGCTAGCGAGTCAACTTCAAAATACACAACTATCACAAGAACAGGATGGAATCATATGGACAAGACATCAAGGCCATTTTTCGGCAAGATCAGTGTACATGTTCATGGCACATACACCATCACCGAGTTCAAAAGTAAAGCACATATGGTCAATAGGTGGCCCACCTAGAATAATGATCTTTGCATGGTTGCTAATGAAAGACAAGCTCACGACAATTGACAATCTAAACAAAAGAGGATGGTGTTTGGTGAATATGTGCTACATGTGCAAGAACTGGCAAGAGTCTGTAGCCCACCTTTTTCAGGAATGTGCTTATGCCAACCAATTAAGGGAATATCTATTGCAAATCTTCCAAAATTCAAGAACAATCTCTCCTAAATACACATCAGGCACACCGACTGAACTCCTCTTATCTTCCAATGCCAGCATCAGTGATAGGAGGCTTGAGTTCACAACAAACTACATATTATGGAGGGAAAGGTGTAGAAGGATATTTTCGGGAAAAGAACAAAGTATCATTGACAGTGCTAGGGAAATCGTCAAGGAAATGAGAGATTGGTTTAACTGAGAACTGATCTCTTGTATAGTTAATAATCCTTCAGTTTGATTTTCTTTCTTATTTTCCTTCATTTTCTTAGTTATTTTGTTTGGTTTTCTTTCTTCATTTTGTAAATAATGATGTACTTACGGTGATCACATTTAGTGATCCATATATATAAAATTTGGGGGCTTGACCCCCATCTTTTAATCAAAAAAAACGATCCTAGCTGTGGCAATTAAAATTGAGTTGTTAGGCATGTGTTAAAAAAGATATATTCATAAAGCCGAGTCGAAAACAACCGAACAAGTAAAATTGCAAACTGGTACTACACTACTGCTGCTGCTGCTGCTGCTGTAATTTATATTACAGGAACATACAAAGTATATAATTAGGTAATGAGATAAGTATGATATGAATATATGCATATTATTTGAACTGGCACTGCTTGCATGATCTAGGCACCCCTGTTTCAATTTCCAGCACTGAGCTGTAGCCAGTATTATATAGAGAACGAAGATGTATCTAATGCAGTAGAAAATCAATGTCGATTTACTTGGTAATCTCTCTGTCTCATCATCAATGACTTGTGGCCTCAGCAAGCTGAAGCTGCACCTTGCAGTTTCTCAACGACTTGCCTCATTGTTGGTCGATCTTCTCCTCGGACACTTAAATAGACACCACACAGCGAGATCGCTCACTTTTCGGAGAACATATATTATATGTAAGTGTATATATATTTCATTATAT
Source organism: Eleocharis quinqueflora (assembly GCA_964058865.1). Classification (NCBI taxonomy): domain Eukaryota; kingdom Viridiplantae; phylum Streptophyta; class Magnoliopsida; order Poales; family Cyperaceae; genus Eleocharis; species Eleocharis quinqueflora. Next base: position 137,733 of record CAXKVX010000117.1, on the reverse strand, counting down.
GCAATGCAAATTACATATTAAATATGCGATATTAATTTGAACTACAAATAAAATTAAATAAAAAAACTAAAGTGATCAAAATTAACCTTCAACTTGCTAGTTCACTACTAGAATTGTTGATATTACTCTGGTTAGCAAAGATTTTTTCTCTGGTAAAACAAGATTTCACGGAAATAAAATCGTTTTTAGATTATTTTATTTTATTTCCGTGTATAGATTCACGGAAATGACTTATCCACAGAAATAACTATACAATTCCACGGAAATAACCATGTGCTTCCACGGAGATAGTTTTCCACGAAAATGACTTATGCGAACTGTCCAAATCGCTCCAAAATTTCATTTCCCTCTCTTGGTTCCCTCTAAAATTCGTATCTAAATCTGAATATTTTCCAATGCCACCATCAGTTCATTTCTTTTTAACCCAGAACCGTAACTCGCTCATTTTCCCTCTGTTGTTGCCACTCACTACGCCGCTTGTTGATCTAGTTGCCTCCGCATTTCTATGCCACCACCTAGTCGTGCTCCATAATACTTTTCCTTGTCTCACCTCACTGCGGCTAGTTCCATCTTGCGGCACCCATCGTGCTTCACGTCGCCTCTCTATGGCCATCTCGGACGATCATGGTCGGGGGTTCCACCAAGGCTAATTCAGGTATATATATTCTCTACTCAGATCTAAGATATTTTCTCTAATTTTGTATTTAATTTTGTTGAATGCATTCCTCCTCTAGTACTCAGGTCTTTTACGATACTATTTATTAGATGTGAGTTTCAATGCATATGAAGTGTTCGATAAAAATACTGTGTGAAATGAGCACAATTCAATATGTGTCTTCAATGAATTTTCACCGGCCACAATATCCCCATAAACTTGAGTGTCATTGCAGTGTGCCCAAAGGACATGGTTCCATCTGTAAGACGGTTGTATGTGCAAGGAAAGAAAATCAATGGTGCTGGTACTAATTCTAGCTTTGTTGTCCACCAGGTATTACCATCTTCTTATTACAATTTGCTAGATCTTTACTGGACTGGTTTGCACATTTGAGATTTGCACATTGATTAACTGATGAAACCTTGCTATGACAGCCGATGTCTAAGAAATTTTGCCCCTTTTTTAGTTGGAATATGATTAGTGATAGAGATAGTCCAAATTACCATGGAATATTTAAGTTTACCGTTGGAAATAGTTACTATTGGAAATTGTTAAGTTTTCCAACCCTTTCAAACTGTTGTAGGGATTGTGTGCACCTTTATCTCAGGTAAGTTCCTCTTCGACTGTCATCAATGCTTGGAAATTTTGGGCTTTATGGTCATGGTTTCGTTTCAAATTGCTCTATTGTCAGTACCTTTATGCTGATGCTAAAATCTTGTATTCATTGTAAATTCTAATTGTAGGGTCATGGTTCAGACTACTCAAGGAGCCATAAGAATTAATATGTCTTTATTACAGGTAAGTATGCAAATAACTTAGTTTGTGTTTGTGTTTTTGGACTCTTTGTGATATGTTTATTGAGCTTTGCTTTCAGTGATGGCTGGATTGCTGTGTGGTGAGATTTGCTTTATTAGAGAGGTTATGTTTACTGGACTGTGATGTGTAGAGGCACTGGCACAACAATGAACTATTGTAGGATTTGTGTCAGTGTAGTTATCGCTTGATTTCTTAACTGCTTGTGATGTTTGCAATCGAACTAACGGGTGAGATCTTTGTTTACTTGCACATCATTAATATGTCAATTTGCTTACTGGTTTTTACCATTTTCTAGCACAAGCACAAAGTTAGATAAAAACTGAGAAATAATTGTGTAAATTGGTTTTGCCAGCAATTGTGCATGTGCCTTGATCTGTTACCAGTGAAGATAGGCTTGCTATAGAGTATGAGTATTCTGCCGTCAAAAATGAAATAGTGGTGTTGTGTTAAAAAAGAATAATTGTTCATAACTTATAATTAAAATTTTGGGATAATACAAAATAGTGGTGCTGTGTTGCTTACAATTTAATTTTTATACTTAGGATCGAGCTGCACTTGATAGTTTTAGAGCACTTTTAGGAATCTTTCAATGGTGCACAGAAAACTCTAATTCTCTTTCAATAGAAGAACTTCAAGCTATATTGTACAAATCTTTCAACAAGAAAACTCTAATTCTCTTTTCTAGTGTTGTATACTAGGGAGTGGAGATACAAGAATGCTCTACATTTTGTTAATTAGCAGTAGCATGGGATATATGGGATACAGTAGCATGGGATTCATATTTTGTGCAGTTTACAACTGTAAATTTTGATACTAGTAATACTTGCAATGTGTATTTGTTTAAAGTGATGAATTTGTTAATTTGTTTATTAAATGTCATCAATTTACATTTGAAAAATGTGTTATTGTCACAAATAATAGATTTTATGTAAAAAATGAATTTCAAAAAATAATATATTACCGATGGAAGTAATGTACCATACCGACAAAAATAATACTCTTAGTAATAAATCTGCACAATTACATAATAATTACATATGTTATTTCCGTGGATTTCGTATGACTTGTTCCGTGCGCAATCCAGGGAAGTATTTAAATGCTACCCACGAAAATAAGAAGAGGGGAACCCAATCGCTGACTCATTTCTGTCGAATCACTTCCGTGGTTAACTCCACGGAAATAGAATATTTCTCTGATAGTCGACGGAAATGATATCTTTTGTGTCGAGAGTAGTTCCGTGGAAGCTTTTCCCTGGTTATTTCATGGAAATGATATCTTTTCCCTCCTTATGGCTAGGGAACAGACAATTTTTCTCCCAGGCTAATAACGATAATTCTGGTAGTGGTTGGTCAAGAAAGCTGATAATGAAGATCGAAGGTGATCAATTAATTATTGTATTAGTGAAAATTACATATTAAATATGCATCATTAATCTACAAATTAATAAAAACAACATTTTAATCAAAAAAATATATTAATAAAAAAGTACCTCCAAATATTTGCTTAGGAAGAGGTGGTGATGGAGATGAAATGTGATATATAAATTGGTGCAATTTAATCGAAATTACATACTAATAGCAAATTATGGGAAAAAATTAAAGTAATAAAATTGATAAGAAATTAATTAACCTTAGTGAAGATAGAGGAGAGCAAGTCTAGTTGATCAAGAGAGAGAGAAAAAGAGAGCAATAGTGCAATAAAATTTATAGTGTAAAATCAATAGAAATGAAGCTTCAATTTATAATGCATTTATGGAGAATTAATGCAAGTTATTGCTGCTGAAAGTTTTAATGGAAAGCGTGGCGTTGCATGGTATTGGGGGAGGAAGAAGAGATGGCGCGCTAGGGTTGAGCATTTTTTAGGGTTAACCTTTTATATCGACGTTATAAACAAGGTCGTTGTTAAAGGTCTTTAATACCAGATGATTCTTACAATTCATTAGTGACTTTTTAAACCAGCTTCTCATCTTATTCGTTATTAAAGATGCCTTTTAAAATCAGCTCTTCTTCTGATTCGCTATTAAAGGTTCTCTAGGCATCTTTTTTAGTTGTATTTTGTTAAATGTCGGTATTATAGATGTTAATTTAATTTTGATAATGTCACTGAGCACTTTTAACAGTGGTTGTTCACTCTATTCAGTATAGAATGGGATATTAAAGATGTTTTATGTTGTAGTGTTAACTCGAGCAAATCACACGAGTTTGTCCACATGCATTATGCTAAACTAAACTATGATAAACTAAATGTAAATGAAAATTGATATGACGTACATTTTTGTCTAAAACTTTTGTAATAATTCATTTTCCAAAAACAGTTGCTATGTAGGGACCACGCCAGTTTTTGTTAAAATTTCTGATAAAAAAGACAATGAAGATGTGACTAAATTTGAAGATATATCAAAGTACTGACTAAAAATGAATATTTGTAATTTAGTGACAAAAAACGAGTTTGATACAAAGTTTAATGACCTCTCGGAATATTTATCCCATATAATTGATCATTTTTTGCAATGAGTTTTTGAGTAATTATTTATTTATAATTTAATTAGTTTTTAGAACCAACATTCTAGCTAGAATGAGTTTTTGTAAATAGGCAAATTCTGCTATGGATCAAAATTAACTTGATTTCGCTATTATTGATGCAAAATCAACTTGATTGTATAATTATTGATAATTATCAACGATTGCAATTAATTTGAGTTTAAATTTTTTGTTCATAGAATACCCACTCTTGTAAATAATTCTCTTTTTTCTTGCAACTAAATTTATTTTAGATTGACCATTGCAATTTGTAAATACTCTCAAACAAAATATGCCACTGACACTTTTTCTATCTTTTTAAAAAAAGAAAACACACATTCTGAAAAAAAAAATATTGAAAATTTTGTGTTTATTCCTTGTAATAGAAAGAATTCACTTCCCATAAAGGGTGCAGTGTTTTTTCTTATGTTAATTCATTTCTTTCTCCAAATATTTGAGCCGACTTCCGAGGCTACAATGGTAGTTCCTATGTTTGAAATTCAATATGTTTGAGATCCCAATTTCCCTTTTGAAATCAAAAGAGAAAGCAATTAGGCAAACAACACAAATTGGAGGAAAGAATTAGGTAATTTTGACTTCAAATTTTTAATCGAAGATAATGGAGTAACGGACACACACAGATAATGGAGTAACGGGCATTCCGAGAATTGAACTCGGGACCTCTCGCACCCTAAGCGAGATTCATACCACTAGACCAAATGCCCGTCTTTGCTTTTGTCAATATCTTGTTATTGGTCTTCGGTAGAGTAAACTTGACATCCGCTAAGATGCGCAGTTTCAATTCTAGCAAAGGAGATCCAAGTAAAAAACATTCCAGCAAAAAGACGGCACAAAAAACAAACACGCCGGTTAATAATAATAGCAGCCTTGCTTAAGTTAATTATGCAGTGAAGGACTTTGTTTTATATTGGCATTTACAGAGTTCTCTAATCTCGGTACAAACAGGGGCGGAGTTATGTGAAAGCATGATGGATCGGCCGATTCACTCTGGAAATCCAATTCAGCAATTCATTCAATTGTAAGTTTGCAAGGGGGATGGCATAGGTTCACATTGATTCCTGCTAGAAAGAGCAATTAGTTTGCACAAAGATTGCTCCACGGTCGACATAAGTAATACACTTACATCCCAGAAAATAATTTATCATCTGCTATATCACCATCACCACTCAACAAACCGTCAATTTCATGCAAACAACCCTCGAGTCTATTTAAACTTGCATAAATACCATCTGCCGATCCACCTCCAGCTAAAATCTCTTTTTCTTTGCATACCACACGGATTCCTTCAAACAAAATTTTCAGATAGCCCTTCATCTGGGATGTATCTTGTGGTGGATAAACACATGCTCCCAGGTCATTTATCCAATCTGAGATTTCTCTGCAACAAGAGAGCAATTTCTCCAATGAATCAACATTCTCCTCTCTGTTTCCTCTTGATTTTAGAAGACCTGCCAGAAATCTTATTATTTCCTTCAAGACATCGATCATATGTGTTGGATGCCACTGAAATAACTGATCCGGTAACAGCTTTCTGAAAAACAAAAGAGGAAAAAGAATTTTAGCGATGCTAGTAGTGTCATTATTACAAGCTGCCAAGGACAATCTGAGGCACCATGTCATTAACAATATCAACACAGTATAATAGAGAAATAATACTTACTACATGGTCTATGCTGGTTCTGCTAAAAAGATGACACAAATATTCTAGGAACAAATTCAGTACAGTTTTTTTTTTTTTTTTCAAATAAGTAGGGAGCGCTCTACCGCTTTTTTTAACAAAAAATGGAAGCAAAGTAACAAGCAGTTAACAACCCAACACCCTACAGGAAACCGTGAGCTTACCTACATCGAATACTCTACTGAGTTCTGCACTGGTATCCGTATCTTAGATACTAGTGCACCCCTTTTATCTACATCTTGTCCTAAACCAAGCTCGTCCAACAGTTTAAAATTTATAAGACCCTCTTTACCATTAGTCAGTCAGTATCAGCCAACGCCAGCACCTGGTGGTTTTTACCGGGTACCAAACTGACCATATTACAAGGAGGGCAAATAATAAAAATCAGACCACTAAACCCTCATCCATTCATCAACTAAAACAATATATGCCCATAGGTATAACCCACAAACTGAGGAGACATAATCCAAAATCCCAATCCCTTATTAGAATTTACAACCAAACCTCTTCAAGATAGAGATCATCATCCTCTTCATCGCTTGCATTGGAAGATGCTTCTTGTTCTTGTTCTTGTTTTTCCTTCTCCTCCCCTTCTCCTCCTTGATGGGTTGAGGAATCACTTGAAAGGAGGTCATTCATTTCACGTATTATGTCTTTTATGTACACTCCCAACTGGGCCATTGCTCGACCAATGGCAATGCAATTTGAACTGGAGCACTTTTTCAGTGCTTCACTTGTTCAGGTACAAGACATAACCTACTGAAAAGAATCAAAGCCAGCAAGTACTGATATGTGAAAATAAATCGTAGTCTGTTGCAATTCAGTACCATAGAAGGAGACCGGAGACGGACTTACAGGAGAAGAGAAGAGAAGAGAAGAGAAGAGAAGAGAAGAGAGGCTTCCATCCTAGCTAGCGCGCAAGGAAAAGCGTGGAAGCGAGATGGATTGATGTGGAGCTGGGCTTAGCAACTCATCTCTAGTAGTTATTTACATTTACATCGGGTTAATTTCTTCGCGGGTCTGCAATTCAGTTCTGCATCCATATCATTTAAGACTTGAGACTTGAGACTTTAGACTTGAGAGCAGTCGCATTCGACGACGTGTATCTGACGATTGTATTTGACAACATTGGTATTTGAGAGCTCGTATTTGTATAATGTATTTCACAACATATGATATTTATAAATTTTCTTATGCTATTTCTCATCTTGATCTTTTAATCATTCATAAATCAAATTTAAATAATTAACTGATTAAAAACAAGATAACTAATAGTATATTTAATGGTTAATTTTTGTATATATAGGCTAATAGCTAGCCATCATAGACAATTCTTTGTTTCTCGTATCGACCTTTCATCAAAAGAAGTCGACCAAACTTTTGTGCTCACCTAAACATTATACGAGGCAGATCAGCTTTCTTTATAATTGGTAATTGGCATCCACTTTGCAACGAAAGATAACAATCAGAAAAAATAACGTCAATAAATTACTCTTTTCTGAGTGAGATTCAATAACGATTTCACAATAACTTTGCAAACACAAAATCAGGCTTGACAGAATAAAATAATGGTGTTAAAACCATAAGCAGGCATCTGTGATCTGTCATTGCATCCAGGAGCTAAAAAAGAGTCTACCAAACCAGTAAAATTAATAAGAAAAATAAAGAGAGAAAAAATGAATAAAAAATATGCCAATAAATTAAAGCCCTCTACAAAGAAAAAACCTGTTCCATTCCATTAGAATAAAATATATCTCTCTTTCGACTCCATGCCATGTACTATATTTCCACAAAAATGTCTCCCAAACTAAAAAGGGAAGAATGCATCACTTAGACCTTATCAAGCTATTAACCTAATACAAAGCTAATTTTGAAAAATACCTTACACATATAGTTGGATGAGCTCATCACTGACAACAGATGGTGTCAGCACACCAAGATCAGTAAAAAGAAGAGTCAGATACTGAGGTGGGGTGTAGTCTCTGGCTGACGTTTCCACCTCAACACCAGATGGTATCGGCACGCCAAACTCAATTGGACGCAATGCCGGTTCAAGGTCCTTCTGATCAAGTGGGTAGAGTCGAGCAAACTGCCACGCAATGACACATATTAAAAAGGAAACATGGTTAAATTTCAACCAATGTAAAAGCTACTACTAAAGTTCCTAAGATCATGCACACTTTTTAGTTGTAGAGGAACCAGTTTAGTGTTGTTGTATTGTTGAAAAGATCCTCAAATTCATGGACTTATTGTTTTATTTTAAAGATTACTAGTACCATCCAAAGTTCACTTCTGGTACCAAATTCGGTAAGCATTCATATCATACCTTATAGCTTTCTGCTGCCACATAAACTGGTTTGTTCATGCTATGAGCTACCAAAGCAACCTGATAAGTACCCATCATATTAATTATTCCCCCACTCTCCACCACACCATCAGCTCCGAAAAAGACCATGTCAACCTCATCCATTGCATAGGCCACAGCTGCGTCTATTAAAATCTTAACAGGTACTCCCAACGCAGTGAGTTCCTTTGATAACCGCAGACCCGTTCTATCTGGCCTTCCCTCTGAACATAAAAAAAAATCTTAACGTATGAAACTAGAAATTTTAGTTTGTCTTTCACTCTTATGTTTTCTAGATCCTGTGATAACTTAAGCCAAGTTATCATACAGATACGTACAATTAATTTATAGATGTTACAAACAATGAAACAATCAAACGAAAAAAAAAAATGAAATTTGATAGTTTGCCGATAGTCCATACAAATTATATCAAAACTGATCATGACAAAAATGATACCAGTGCAAAGGACGCGGAAGAGCTTTCTACTAGAAGCTGCCATTTTCAGAACTTCTAGAACGACTCGTGAATAGCCATGCACGAGGATGGTACGACCATCTGATATGAAGTCCTGGCTCAACATTGCAATTGTCTTACGTGCCTAAACCAATAGCACAGGGAAGCTCAGTATGCATCTTAATATTATTTTCAGACATTACTAATTACTCAGATGTTTGATGTTTCTAATACACAATGCTACTGATAATCATCAAAGTCCTTGAGAAGTCCATTATTCCATAATACTGCCATCTTACACTGGTAATATGTTTAGTTTTGTGTTTATGCGATATCGATTAGTTCAGTTTTGCTTGTGACAGCCTCGTGTCATATTTATTTGTACAAATCCATAGAAGATTGGTACATCTAACATAAAATATGCCATACAAGTGGATATTTAGCAACAACACCGCCTATGACTACATCCGCTGCAGGAAAGCTTTTTTTATGTCCAAACCAACCAGCATTTCTGATACCTAAAAATGCTCATAAAGCACACAATTTTTTTAAGAAATATTTAATTATTGGAAAACAAAAACCTTCAATGAGATCTCTCCAAACTTCTCGGCACGCTCGATGAGGCGGCGCTTGGCAGCTTCAAAATCCTCATACTCCAACGCAGAGGTCCGAGTTACATAGCGGATGAACAGGTCACAAGCAGCTGATAAAGATATGGAAGTTGCATCCCATGACTGACAATCACATTAGACATTAAGCATTATGAGAACATATCAGTAGTTGAGTTGCTATCAGCTCTAGAATATATGATGGACCTAACAGGGACCAGGCAATGGTTTTCAGTATGCATTATCTGGCTTCATAAATGATGTCATTGTGCCGTAAAAGAAAACAAAACTATATTAACGACAAAGTTCTTTTGGTTTATTTACCCTCCAGCTGTGTAGTATAGTTCAAAGCACAACAAATTGCTTGTGCAACTGAGAACTAATGACACTGTCTAAGGCGTGCCAGCAGCACCTAAAACTAGAAGTCTACAACTATTCCATCCAAAATTTTAAACAGAGAACAAAATTGTGTATTTAAGCATCAGTTTCATTCTTACTGCACACTCATTCAATCGGAGTAGCATACGCATACCTTTAGTGTACTAGATGCCTTCTTAAGTTCTATGTCAAGTTCAATCATGGTATTCGCCTCGCTCGACCTAATTACTGCACCAAGCGCCATTATCGCTGCCACAGCCTCAGCCAGGGCCGGTTTCTTCCTCCAATAATCGATCTGCAGTCCATGCTGAGGATTCACATCAGCATAAATAAAAGATCCCTTTACCAGACACAGGCCCAATCCCTCTTCATTCACAATCTGTCTCTGTGCATTAATTTTTATGCGTTTGAGTCATCAAGCCGGTCTTCACCACATTCAATGGTGAAATGGTGTGGTCGCTGATAGAGAACAAAGGCCTTTGCCCTTTAGATACTCGAGAGATGTTAGTTATCCAAATTATTAGCTGATATACTACCAACTCTAATCGATAAATTAATTGACCATAGTCAAAATGCATTCATTAAGAATAGATATATTATGGATAATATAGTGATAGCTCATGAAGTACTTCATTATACCAAGAAAAATAAAATTAAAGGAATTTTATTCAAAATTTATTTTGAAAAATCATTTCATAGGATTAATTGGGAATATTTAGAAGAAATTTTTTAGTAGGTAGAGAGTTTGATACTAAATGAACTACTTGGATAATGGAGTTACTAGACGATACTTTCTATGTAAAAGAGAAGTTAGACAAGGTGATTCTATATCAATCTTTCTCTTTAATCTAGCAACTGATACTTTAAATAATATACTGCATAAAGCAAAACAAGCTGGCCATTTGAAAGGTCTATGTAGATTTGATAACATTGGAGATATATTGAATTTACATTTTTTTGATGATACCTTAATTTTTTTAGAGGTCAAAAGTAAGTATGTAGAAGCTTTAAATGGATACTGGTTGCTTTTGAAGACATTTATGGTCTAAAATTTAATTTTTCAAAATGTTAAAAGTTTCCAATTACTATAAATTAGGAAGAAAATAATGCTTTAGCTAGTCAAATTAGTTGTTCTATAGGAATTTTTTCTTTCATCTATCTAGGATTCCTTTAAGTAGAAGGAAATTGATAAAAAAAGATTGGAATTTATTACTTGAAAAAATTGTGAATACACTTCAAAGTTGGCAAAGTTCTTTATTATCTATTGAAGGTAGAGGTAGATACACCAGATAAGAAAAAAAATTCTTTTGGAGTGGTACGTCCAATAAAAAAAAAATCTTTAGTAGCTTGGAAGAAAGTTTGTAGAAGTAAAGACAATGAAGTCTTAGGCATTTTAGACCTTGAACAAATAAATATTTCTATGTTAAGTAAATGGATTATTAAATATAAGGATTCTAAGGTTACTGGAATTTGGAAAGATGTAATTACTAGTAAATATGAAAGATGTAGATGTCTTAGTTTATGTTCTTCCTTCGGCAACATGTTATGGCCAATGAACATCTAGTACAAATTGAAATTGAATGGAATGTAGGGGATGGAAAATTCATATCTTTTTGGAAAGATAAATGATTAGATAATATTAGCATACCTTTAGATTTGAAAACTTATTTGCTACAATTACTAAAAATTATATTCTCTACATCAAGCTTTAAATGACTTGCAATTACACTTTAAATTTAATAGATCCTTATCTTCTCAAGCTCGATTAAAAATGAAATAACTTTTAGATCTATTAAAAGATTTTGTAATACATGACAATACTTTAGATATGTTAAAATAGAGATGGTCTTATAATGATATTTTCTCTATTAAGTCTTTATATGAATGATTAGAATTTGATGGTGTCATAGATCATAACTTTGACTCTATATGAAAAACAAAAATTCCTTATAAAATCAAAATCTTCCTATGATTATTTAAGAACAAAAGAGTTCAAACAAAAACCTTTGTACAAAAAAGAGGAGCCTCTTGTGATAACAAATATGTTTTTTTGTGATGATTATGAAGATGTTGATCATTTGTTTGTAACATGTTCTTTTATCATGAAACTGGAACTGAACAGCGTGAGACACGTGTAAAATTTCTACAACTAGTGTTACAGTAAATATCAATCGACTCGTCGGTGCGTATAAGAGCATCTACAAAAGTAATTGTTTTACAATTGCTTATTCTTATGTGGCAATTACTATTTCAATTGTTGGATTGCAAATGAATTGCTAATTAAGCAAATTTGCTTATAAAGAAATTGTTGCTTAAGTGACACCCTTGCTAAACGATTGGACGATATTATTTCATTCTCTTTAATTTATAATTGTTAACGGATTGCTGAGATGGAGTATTTTGTGTTTTATGAATCTTCTTAATTGCTAAAAGTGATGACGTGTCTGTTTAGCAATTAAAATCTAATATGCCACAATGAATCCAAGCAAATGGAGAGATCTCCGAATCTGAAGTTGAAAAAGGATCGAACTCTCCATTCTCTCCATCAATGGTTCTCCACCAAAGAACCAGGTCGAGATCGCAACCCTAATTCGACCCCCTTCATTCAATATCCAACTTACTAGACTCCAATTCTAGAACCAACCCCAACCAACCCCAACCTAACCCTAACCCTAACCCTAATGGAGAGAACCACCTTGAGGACTCTGCTCAGGCCACGGCAACGCGTCACTGCGAAGCAGAGGGGATTGGTCGGGTTGAACCGAGGTGGGGCCCACAATGCCTCAAGGAAGCGTCGAAATCGCGAGTGGCTCCTTAACTCTGTGCGAAAGCTTCATTGTCGCGAACTTGGCGCGCGCACACGTGGCGTTCGTTGGTCACCTTCTAATGGGCCCGAGCGCTTTCGCAATATACAGCTGCAGGTATGTTCGAAATATTAACCAAATGCGACTTTTGTTTCAATTTCGACACTATTTTAGCCTTAGCGGTCTATATCTAAGGACTTAATACAATGCTTTTTTCTTCACAATTGAAGTGGGTACTAAGCTACTATTTACTACTAATGCTGAACTCTTTGTATACAGGAGGAGTTTGATCCATATGATCCAAACGTGCAACTCTTTTTGCAATGGCAATTTCTTAGGAAAAGGTCAAAAATCATAGAGATTGTTGCCGCCAAGGATATAATATTTGTCCTTGCTCAGTCAGGTCTTTGTGCTGCTTTTAGCCGGAGTAAGCATTTGATTTCTTATTTCATCCCCTAAGAGATTAGAAGTTCTTCGTTAGTATGCTAGCAAACTAGTAATGATGTACTTTTTATTACCAGATTCATTTAATCGTACTAGTACCAGACAATATTCACCCAGTTCTACTTTTTTTTTTCTCCTTGGCTTCAACTGTTTGGATTTAGTATCAGTGGTTTAACAAGCTCTGCATCAAATTTCATGTCCTTTAGCAACAGTAGTTGTCATCCAAATTTCTTTCTATGAGCTGGTTGGATTGACACATCATGTATCTTTGTTTTCCAGCAACAAACCAGCGCCTATGTTTCTTGAATTTGAGCCCTGACGAAGTGATTAGAAGCCTTTTTTACAACAAAAACAATGATTCACTCATCACCGTCTCTGTTTATGCATCAGAGCACTTCAGCTCTTTGAAGTGCCGCACTACTTGCATAGAGTAAGAGTTATGATTATATTCTCAGTTTTGAGTTGGGAGCTTTATACAAATAAAAGAAATTAATGCATATCTATGATTTTAATATTGATCAGTTAGATTGGTACAGCATGAGAGAGCAGTGCAATTCTTGTACTACAGCTTGATAACTTCTGATTTTCCAAGGTCTAAGGCCTTTAATTATATAATTCTTTCAGATATATCAGAAGGAACAAGTTGGATGCTGGAATCCCTCTTTTTGAAACAGAATCACTAAAGTGGCCTGGGTTTGTCGAATTTGATGATGTCAATGGAAAAGTTCTCACCTACTCTGCTCAGGATTGGTAATAAGGCCCTTTTAACTTGATAATTTATTATGATTCTTCACTTTGCAGCTAAAATTTACTGTTATTTCAAAGGCATTGATGCATTATTGTTGCAATTAACTGCTGATATCTTCTCAGCTTGTTTGCTTAAATAACCCAACCCCTGGAAGCCAAGTTGAATTGATTGAACTTGACCAACTTTTCTTGGCATCATATCAGTTGGTAAAAAAGCTATATAAGTGGGTTATACAAATAAAAATTCAATATATGGATGCCCTTTCTTTTAATTCGGTCTTCCTAAACTGAAAGTGTGCTTCAGTTTGCAATTCTAATAATGTTTCCAAGGAGTTAGTACTTTATTAATGAGAAGATTTCTATCAGCAGATTAAAAGTTGCAAGTATTTAATGTTTCAATGGGCTTCAACTGTTTAAAAATGTGAAAGTGTTGGATGTTATGTACAAAGTAGCAGTAGTTTGATGTTTCATGTTATGGCTTCATTTTGTATCCTAACTGCAATTGTTGTTATTGACTTGAAGATTTGAGTAGGTTCATCCATTAATTCTTGATCAACAAGCTAACTTCTTCCTTGTTTTTTTGGATGCTGGCAGCATATACAAGGTGTTTGACTTGAAGAATTACAATTTTTTATATGAGATCTCTGACAGTAATGTTCAAGAGATAAAGATCAGGTATATTTCCATTTCGATCTTTGTGTAATGCATGATCCTGGTTTTAATCAATGTTTCACTTGAGTAACTTAGCAAAATTTGAATTAACTTCACTTTTTGCAATGTATTTTGAGCTTAATGAAGGGCAAGGTTGTCACTTGAAATGTTCTCTCTTGTTGCTTGTGTCAGTAAATGTAGGTTTCGCAACTGCCATTTCCTGTCAATTGTGAGATCTTTCAGAAATTTATATATTAATTTATATAATTTTCTTTTTTCTGGTTGTCCGGAGCTGGCTCCATTCTGTGAATTACCTTACTCTTCTTTTGTATTGATCTACTTAATTTTGAATTGGCTCCATTCTGTCAACTACCTATTCCGGAGTTGGAGAACAATATTGTCTAAACAACACAACAGTGCATCCTAAATTTATGCTCTTCTACATGCAGCCCAGGAATAATGTTGCTGATATTTGAGCGAACGCCTAGCCATGTACCATTGCAGATATTTTCGATAGAGGATGGCAGTGTATTGAAAACATTCAACCACCTCCTGCACAAAAACAAGAAAATTGACTTCATAGAGCAGTTCAATGAGAAGTTGTTGGTCAAGCAAGAGAATGAAAACCTTCAGATCCTTGATGTATGCATACTTTCTGACCTTGTTTTACATACTGTTCTATGATGTTTACGATCCTAGTTAAATATATTAAGAGATATGGTAGTGCTGATGTTCAGTGCTTGCTATGTTCGAAAACAGTGCTTAGGTTTAGTGTAAGATTACAACCTCCTCTTGGGTATAGACTATAATTATCTTTGCTGTTACAGTTTCTGAGTGAAGCCTCTGAAACTTTTTATGTTTGAAAGGATACATGTACATCTGTGTGCATACCAAAAATTCTTTTATTACCTTTAAGAGCTGTTTATATCAAAAGCACCAGTATGATCATCTAGTTTGTTAACCAAACACAGGTTAGGAGCTCTGAGCTGACAGAGGTGAGCAGCACGGACTTTCTGACACCATCAGCATTTATATTTCTGTATGAAAACAACCTGTTCCTGACGTTCAGGGACAGGACGGTGGCTGTTTGGAACTTCAAAGGGGAGTTGGTGACATCTTTTGAGGACCACATGCTTTGGCACCCTGACTGCAGCACCAACAATATCTACATTACCAGCGAGCAGGACCTCATCATCTCCTACTGCAAGGCTGACGAACCTTCGCATTCCCAGCCATCCCCTTCTACTTCTGACGACCCCCCTGGTGATCTTACTGTTGGTTCCATCAACATGAGCAACATACTCACCGGCAAGTGCATTGCCAAGATATCAGCCAATGATCCTGAGCTACGAATTTGCCATCGCCGGAGAGGCGAGACCGGCCACTCAAACATCAGGAGCTCGGTTCGTGAAGCGCTTGAGGATGTTACAGCGCTGTTTTACGATGAAGATAGGAATGAGATCTACACGGGTAATAAGTATGGTCTGGTGCATGTATGGTCCAACTAGTGGTGATGCTTTTTGTAATATAATTTGTTGTCAGTTAGGGTATTGGATGTCATGTTTAGCTCTCTCTGAGGCAGGGCGTATATGTAAGATAAAGCTCTCTTTTGTCTGACAGTAGCAGCTGCCTTTATATTTTATTCAGGCTAGTTTTGGTCTCTGGCTTCATGTGCGAGGTGTGATAATGAGCATCTTCCTGACAGATCCTTCAGGGCTCTTGCTCTTTTTGTCGACTTGATACGCATTTCTATATTCACTTTCTTACGAGAAGACGCAAGATGCGCTTTGGCACTGAGTACTCCGGCCATCAATAATCATCAGCACGATCACAGAAAATTCAACTCAAAACAAGTTTGCTGTGCAGAAAGTTCAATATGTAATGACAGTCCTCAAGTCTCAACACAAGAATAACACTCATTGGTCATATCATCAATCGAGCCGATCAGATCACTACAAATCTTACTTAAAACAAAGCACGGTGCCTTACATCCCGAGTTAAATATGTAACAATAGTACTCTCGACAAAAGACAAAAAAAGATATCTGAAAAAGAAGACGAGAAAACGAAAAACAAAAGATAAACATAGTCATCTCACAACTCCCAGTCCCCTCAAGTAAATCTATAACAGGAGGGACTACAGGGAAATCAACGACAAATCTCACAATAAACATTTAAAAACCTTAGTAATACATAAGCTGCTGAGCTGCCGTAACATTCTGGAAACCACCATCATAGATGGCCTGGCTGGCACCAGCACCCATGCCCATAGCAGCTTGCTTCAGTGCATGTTGTCCCATTATAGCCTGGCTAGAGGCTTGCATCTTTGATATTGCCAAGGATCGCTCATAAGCTAGGAGGTCAGTTGCTGAGAGTCCAGCTGGGAATGGTGCGGGGCCTGGAGGTGGGAGTGGGGCTGAAGCAGTTCCAGGAGGTGTTGGCTTGCTTCCCCAGGAACACTGTTGAGATAAATATATTTTAAATAAATAGGCAAGTAATTCCTATACACAGAATAATCCACTCGTTTTAACATATACGTAGTCTTAAATTGCAATGGTACTAACAACGATATCTGCATGTCGTAGCAACATCATGGCCAAATTTGTGCGCAAGATAATAGCAATTTATTTTGTTGTGAAAAAACAGTGTTAGTATTGAAGTACAGAGATGCCAAGATACTTTTTTTGGTAAAATGTATTATACCTTTATTGGCTTTCCACAAAGAATTTGGCCGTTGCCCATCTGGATGGCAAGGGCAGCCTCAGCATGGGTACTGTACCTCACAAATCCAAAACCTTTATCACGCTGGGTGCGCACATCTTCTATCACTCCAGCATTAAGAGAGTGGAATATACGGTGGAGATCCACTTGTGTGACCTGAATTCAGCACATCATCATGAGCTTGTAAACAACAATCCACCAAAATAGAACAGACTAGAGAATTTTAAGGTAATATTGGAACTTGGTTAATTCTTGTTGTGCCCACGTGTCTACATGAGAGAGAGAGAGGGAGATAGAGAGAGAGATGACAGCACCTCATGTGCAAGGTTGCCGACATAAACAGTTGTGTACTGGGGATTGTTCTCTGGAGCTTCCTCATTGGTGGCCTCCTGAGTGCCTTCTGCAGAAGGTCGAGTTTTAACATGCTCAAGTCTAGCAAATCAAACTTGATCACAAGAAATGTAACAATAGAAAGGGGTACAAGAATGACAATTCACACACCAAAGGCAGAATCATGTGCACCTGATGTCCCAGCTGTCAGTTCAACAACACTCTTTGAATCTGAGTTTTGTTTCTCGTCACCAGTATTTGCACCCTTCGTTCCCCAGTTGCAACGGATTTGGCGGCTCCCAAGCCACTTACCTGTCAATAAAAAGTTCCCAAAGATTAGCATACCCATCCATGATGAAGAGGATGGGACTTCTGAAACTCTCTAGGGTTACCTATCTTTCCTGAGGTAATATGTATCTGCTTATGTCATGCTTAACTACTGTATGCTTGATAAAGGCATGTATTTCCATCCTTAGCAGTTAAATGTTAAACAAAAAGAAAAAAAAGAAAATTTACCATTTAAATCATTAATGGCACTTTGAGCATCCTGCAAAGAAATTTAACCAGATTGCAAATTATAGAAATAATTAGGGTGACAGTTAAATTTCACAAAAATCAGTGAAGCTGATAAAGAATGATGAAACAGACCTGTTGATTCCTGAAGGAAACAAAACCAAATCCTCGTGAGCGACCTGTCTTCTGGTCCCACATAACCCTAGCATCCCTATATCAAAACAAAACAAATTCAAATTACCACTCACCTACATCAGCCTTCATTCACTTCTTAGACAGAAAAGTCATTCTTCTTGTCAGGGTTAACGTTCACTACACCATTGGCTGCAGACTAGGACAACAAAAAGGAAGAAGAAAGAATAAGTTCTTCAAGACTTACGAACAGCTAGTGTAAACCGAGAAGCATGCAAAAAGGGTGGCATCTGTGACCTCTGGGCTGAGATCTCCGACGAAAATATTGAAGTGTCCTGCAAAGGCAAAAGTAATGACATCAACATAGTGCTACATAACCACATAAAACAACTACAGAAAAGAAATACTACAGCATAAGTAAGCACATCAAAGGATCAAAAGAGTTAACCTGAGGTGTCTTCCCTCTGACCACTGGCGTAAGCCCAGTTAACCTTGATAGGTTGTCCAAACCTGCCATACAAACGTCGTGATACAGTTTTTAGTAACATAAATTAGAATGGAAATAATTAGTACAGGCACCTAAGTGTAAACTTACAGCTGTCGGCCATTGAGAGTCACAATAGCAAGTGCAGCTGATCTACGATCATAGTAGTCAACAAACCCAAATGAAGACTGAAAAAAAAACAATTTCAAACAACGGTAACCAATAAGGAAACATTGCACAAAAGATGGTTCCAGCTTAATGAATTTGAAATTACGCTTGACAAAAACAAATATCACCAAAAGGAATTACTTGAAATACCTTTTCCTTCCTGATAAGTTTGCATCCTTCAACAGGGCCAACACTCTGAAAAACTTCTTGCAATAGAGCTTCAGTTACTTGAAGATGAACATTCCCAACATACCTATGGAAATACAATAATCTCAATAAGACTCCTGCTAGCTTCCATACCATAAACTTTTGTTCGAATTGATTTTTAAGAGGCATCCCATTGTCATAGAGATTGTTTAAAAGAGAGGACGTAGAGACATATATACACCTGAGGTTTTAAACAAATACTTTTAAAAAACAGAGATGTCCATGTCCACCTCTCCTAGAAACAAAAATAAAAAAATAAAAAATTCCTAACAACACTCACACACTGCGGCAAGTACTTGGGTCAAAACCAGGAGGCAGATTTCCACTTAGTATGGGCTCTATCTGCAAAATAAAAGTGTAAACAAACCAAGAAAAAAAACAAAGATAAAAACCCTAGAAAAACCCTCATAAATAATTGGAATTAAAAAAATGTGATTTCCTAAATCACGATCTCAACCAAGTTCAGACTTGTTAAAATGCAGTTTTGTTAAGAAAGATAAACAATAGTACGACAAATTTAAAAGGAAGTCAAGCATTACTGGGATTTCAATAAATTAGGAACTAAACTGCAAATATATGATGCCACCAGACATAACCTATATGTAACCTGATCAAACAGAAAAACAATAGAGCATGCAAATGTATTTGTCGCCATTTAGACCCACAATCTCCACCCATATTGACTACGTCTTCTTTTTAATCAACAGTGTAAACTGCATTCAACCAAAAGAAATGCGGAAGACAAGATGATTACAGTCAGCCGAGCGTAAGGTCTACCTTGAAAACCCTGATCTTAAGGCAAACTGAATCACGATCTTTCCAAACTACTACTAATCACCAATCAAGACTAATAACAACAGTTTCACATGGAAGAAGTGGCCAACAGAAGAAAAAACAGAACCGCAGACTTTGTTCTAAGCAAAAATCCCTAATTTTGTGATAAGAAGCTATCAGTCGAACCGAGCTCTTAAATTCTTACCAATGAAACCCTCACAAACAAATTATTTACTGAGATATGGACAAATCAAACAAAATTGTAACAAATAAAGCGAGAAATCTAAACACGAAACCCTAGTTTGTAAGAAGATTGAGGACCTGAGGAGCGGCCAGGAGACCAGGGTGATGCGGGTACAGCGACTGTTGCTGCTGCTGAAGGAGCATAGCTTGTTGCATCAGGGCAGCGTTTTGTTGTTGCTTCAGCCTTTGTTGCTGTTGCATCGTCGCGCGAGCTAGGGTTAGGCTTAGGGTTTCCTCCGATCGGATCGGACGGAAATGAGATAGACGGAGCTGAGGGGAGAAGGAAGTTCCAAAAAAATGGCGAAAAAGGAAATAAAAAACCCTCGAAATCGAGGGGAAAAAAGAGGGAAAATGGTGAAGAGAAAGAGAGAGAAGGAAGAGGTCGAAAATGGGGAAAGGAAGGGTCTGGAGACGCGGATATTTGTTAGATTAATTGAGAGAGGTTACCTTGTACCGTACGTCTATTTGTGTAGACATGGTGCAATCTGAGTATCATGATCCGCACCTGTACTGTTAACTCCAATAGTTCAATCATCTAAGTAGTAAGTACGTCTATTTGATTTTTCAGCAAATTCTATATTCCTTAGTATCTAAGTAATAAAGATTAAAGAAGATAATGCAAATAGTACTGCTATCGTGGAAAATATAAATAGAAATCTTTTATTTCAAATAGTTGATATTGTTTTGGATATCATTTTTCGAAATCTCTACAAATAGCTATTTATAGAACAAAAATGGACCGTAGAAAAGTTGGTTTTAGAAAAAAGCTGGTTCACTGGAGAAGAGCTAAACTTCAGAATTCCTTCGATGGACTTGGTGTTGTGAACCGTGAGGGTCCAGCCGTCTGGTTATATCTCCTTGCTTCTTAAGTGATACTTGTCTGTAAGGTAAGGTTGAAGTTGCAAGTAAATCCAATCGAAAATTTTCTCTCAGTTCTTCTCATCAGCATATCACTTCATTCTCTCCTGAGCATGTTGTAATTGGACCTTGAGTAGTTTGACAGCTTCATGCCTTTCTTTCAGTAAATCATCGGCAACTTGATTCTTACTGCTAGATATAGCTTCCATGGGTAATTGAGGAGGTGGGTAACCATATAGTGTTGGAATTATCAAGTTCTATCATATAGATCTTCAAAAGGTGTCAGTTTGAGAGATGTATGAAAATTTGTGTTGTACCACCATTCAGCAAGGAGAACCCACTTAGCTCATTTCTTGGGTTGATTGAACACCATGCATCTCACATATGTCTCAATGCATTGGTTTAACCTCTCAGACTGACCATCAATTTGTGGATGGTAAGAAGTACTGAAATTCAATTTGACCTCTAAGTGTTCCATCAAGGCCTTTCAAAAATTACTAGTACAAACTGGATCTCTATTAGTTATGATTTTAACAGAAATCCCATGTAGCCTGTAAATGATATCAAGGAACAATTGGGCCACCTCTTTGGCAATGAAGGGGTGAGAAAGAGTAATGAGATGGCAATATTTGATAAATTTGTCAATAATTACCATCAGAACTGTTTTGCCCTCAATTTTTGAAAGTTCAGTGACAAAGTTCATAGTGATCACTTGCCAAGCTCCCTCAGGTACAACAATAGATTCCAACAAGCCAGGTGTAGCTATCCTCTCAAATTTGTTGAGTTGACAGGTATCACAAGAACTCACATATTTTCATATAGTGTGTCCGAGTTTTGACCAATAAAACAATTTCTTTATTATTTGAAAAGTGCCCAAAATACCTGAATGACTTTGCACCAAGTGTCTTCTCCAATTACCAACTTTTCCAACATAGATTCTGCCATTTTTGCGAATGATATCCATATGGACAGAAACGCCCTCAGATTGTGAAGCTTTAGCTTTGTCAAGTTGGAGTACTTCTTGAGCCCAGACATCATTAGCATAACTTTGTTGCAGCTCAGTAATCCATGAAGGAATGAGTCCAGTGACTGCCAAGAGTTCACCCTCTTGTACCTACCTTGATAAGGCATCAACTTCTATGTTGTCAGTGCATTTTTTATACTGAATTGTGTAATCAAGACCCATCAATTTGGCACTGTATTACTTGATTTTATTTTCGATGCATTGGCACCTTGAATTGAATTATTGCTCGACTTGTGTCTTGACGCTGGTTATTATGCTTGAATCATTTGATTAGGTCTTATTGATATGATTTCCTCTTGCTGTGAATTTTGTGTGAGAAAGTGTTGACATGCAAAATTGGTTGGAAAAAACTAAACTGTTAATATGCTGGAAATTAATCTGCTGAGCTGAACAACCGAATTGAACTATTAAACTTGAAATGTGCTGGATTTTGATTAGTATGAACACATGATGAGTTCAAACTCTGCTCAACACTGATACGATTCTGGAAACTGAACTTGCATTGTGTAGATTGATTGATATATTGGGTTCGAACTGTAATTTTTGTTGCTGGCTTGCTGCATTGTTGGTTGACAGCCTGTACCAGTCGGTACAGGTTTGGAAGTGATGCTTTCAGCATCCATGCAACAAAAATAGAATTGATTTAATATAGGAATAAGATGATGATGATGTGAAATGTTGCATATCATGGTACACTAAAACGTCAACCAACAACTTTGGATTTTAATACTTGTTAAATCTTTTACCTCACTAATGAGTAAGTGAACTCTTACCTCTATAGAGTATAGGCTCTATCTTACAGATCTTAGTAACCTATGGCTATGATAACTACACGATGCATGCCTTTTCAATTCATGTCTTTCTCTTTCAGCTATTAAGTTGCGCTTCATCTCACACTAATTAATCTATACTATACAATGCCTTACGTGAGTAGACTTGCACTTGCTTTGCTTGATGAGTCGTATGCTTTTATTCCTCTTTTAGCAGCTATATATATATGTCTAAACTCTAACGTGAAGTAACTTAGTGTTATTTGTTTTCAGATTCTTACATTTGCACGAGTGAACTTCTTTTCTGGTTGTAGCAGGTACGTCAATCTATTACTTTCGTTTTATAACTTGTTTCCAAATATAAAAAAAAGTTTGGCATGAGTGTTACTCCTTGTTCCCAATTACTAGATGAAACTTCTGGTATATTTCATGGCATTTCCATTTTCTGTTACTCCTTGATAGAGAAGTTTGGCATGAGTGTTACTCTTTCTTTTAATTGAACAACTAAACAAGGCATGAGTGGTACTCTTTCTGTTATTTTTTGATAGAGAGTTTTCTTTTAATTTAATCTTAATTACTTCTAAAATCTACATATTTAAGTTCATTTAACACAATTAATTCTAGATCTGAAGATGTAAAATTTTAACTTATAAAAAAATACAAACCACTAATATGTGTTTCTGATCAAATATATTACATATTATATATATTTTAATACATAATATGATTTTTTTATTATTTTGTATATACTTATCCATATTATATTATTTTAGAAAATGACATATCATCACTTGCACCATATCAGATACGATATCCGCACATGTGCAACATAGATGACAACTCAACTGCCAAGAGAATTGTTGTTATTAGTTCCCTTGGACAATTGGTCAAACACTAGAAACAAATTCCACAAAAAGAACAGATAAATAGCTTGTTGACATGCTCCTTGCATTGGAAAATCTTCACAGATAAAAAAAACACTACAAGTGCCTAATAATTTATTCATCCACGAATTAACCAAATTCACATATTAACTATTCATTTATTGGGTCATACAAAACACAAATCGACTTTGTTACAACAACAGCATTAATGAAGCATCTTCATTCCTGAAATTACCAACATATCCAAACATAGAAGATAATTTTTTTTAACTATGCTGAAAGATGTAGTTACAAGGGAAAATAATAACATTGGAGTTGCCTATTTTAAAAGATGCTCTTTGTTTCAAGGAAACAATGACTGGTAAAGGAGGCCAGTACTTTCTGGAAATCCCATCATCAAATTAAGGTTTTGTAGTGCTTGACCCGAAGCCCCCTTAACCAAATTATCGATCTATAACACAAAACAAAACCAATATTATCAGACTAGTTTCTAATCAATACTAAAGTAGAACTATCAAGGGGAGAAGAGAACATACCACAGAAATTATAATAGCCCTCCCAGGAATTCGATCTTGAAAAACATTCATGAAACAATAATTAGACCCTCTGACATGTCTTGTGTGTGGCACCACACCTTTTGCTAGAACCTTCAGAAATTCCTCATTCTAACATACAAATAAAACACCATGGCTGAGTTATTAAATGTTACAAGATCACGTCAAGCACAAAGCCATGCTCAAGAAGCCCACAAATAATCGACCCAATTGGAAAGATTTTAACATGTGTTTCATTAAAAACAGGAGTTGACAACGGTCTCTACCCCCACCACCCACCCCCGCAACTAAATCTCTACTCACCCTTGTATTTGTAGCTTCTCAAAATGATAAGTCTCATGGACATTGATTTTGTATACATGCTACTTGGTGAATAAACATCTCAAAAAGAAATTAGTGGAAAACATAAGAAAAACAAATACATATTTTCCAACCAGATTAAATAGGTTCCTTCTTAGAACATTTTTAATCTAGGTCTGTTTTCATAACTTACAAAGAGACCAAGCATACTTAACATTTTAAGTGCAAAAGCTCATAAAATAGAACAACCAATATATGTTAAAAAAAAACGAGGGCCCTTTTTCAAAAAATTCAACAAATAACTCTAGGCTAGTGGGATACCGGGATAGAATATTCTATTCATACCTCATATGCAGAGATGAGGTGATGGTATAAATCATCAGTAGTTACACCAGTTGCCAATTCCACATATATAGTAGATTGCATTCCACGGCTCTATAATTGAAAATCAAAGTAAAAGAGCACAAATCTACTAAATAAGAACTAAAACATAATAATGTCCCAAACTACCCTCAAACAAAATATACATCTGTTTATCAAATAATAGTAGCTCGAATATTGAGAATCACAATGAAAAGTTTGATCTTTTAAAATAGCACGGAGAACAGTTGTTACAGGATATTTGAAGTTTCTCCAAGGGTATACAAACTTTTTTTATGATTAAAAAAGAAAAATATACCATGGGCATAAGATGAGGCGTGAAGCTGACAGTCACTTTAGAACTAGCCACACTAGAAAGCCCTTGTTCAATCTCAGGTACTGACATTACCAAAGGAAAAAGAAGAAATTGGTTTCAGATATTGTAGGTTCAGAGGCTTCTTTGTGTAAAACTGGAAGTTAGCATATCGAGCTCTTTGTAGTGTCTTATAGTGGTCCTAAAAGAGACGAGAAATGAAGTTAGAGCCACAGCTAGATGAACATTGGCGCTATTTGAATTCATATAATGAGATACAATCAGATACATACAAATAGTAAATAGTTATAGTGAAATCAAATAATAAATTGAACAAATGATGTAATACAGATAAACTTTGTACCATGACGATGCCTTGTTATTCCATAAGAGTGAATTCCTTCAGCAATTTCAGTATATAAATTTGCCTCCTTTGCCCCACGACCTTAAAATACAAGGAGAAAATAAAATAACATAAAAATTGAGAAAAGGCCATGCTACTGAAAACTTGATGGAGTGACGTACCAACCTGCACCACTAACCCCAGACTTTGAATCAATTATGATATTTCTTAATTCAATAAGCCCTGCCTGAAATACAAAATCAATACTATTAAGGATTAGTAGACCTGGATTAAAGGTATGAGTGGCAATTGAATTGAAGTGGGATAACACCCAGGGTTCGCTACAAGCCGAGCATTTTCAATTTCTTCTCTAGAGATTTCTGTCAGACCGTATACTGCTTCCTCCTATATAAGATAAACTTTTTAAAAAAATGGATACATATAAAAGGTTAACAAGCAGAGCGGAGAAAAGAAAATTGCAAATGTATGGAGGAAGACAGACCTGTAGCTCAGGTGCTTTATGAGGTTGGCCATACCACTCTTCATACTCGGCTATGATCTTTAACCTAAAATCCTTCAGAACAAAGGGAACTCACAGATTTTCTTCCTACAAAAATATTGGAAATAACTTGAACAAGGGCAAACATAAAGTAAAACATACCGCTGAGAGATCAACAACTTTTATCTGCTTTGGTAGGGCTTTAATTATTTCCTACAGAAACAAAGGTGGCAATGTTTAAAGAATGTTTTGCTTTGTTTCCCTTCGTCTATTTAAAATCCTTTAATCAATTTTGCTAAGTGAACAAGTGCATTCTCAAGATGATCAATGAGATAAAATAAACAAAGCTTAAAAGAAGTTTCATGAGAAGAACCTGAGTAGTTCCATGAGGCAAGCAACAGAAAACGGCATCTACATATGAAAAATCAGCATCTTTGATTGCAACCATGTCTGGCAATTCCTGTACAAGTACCAAATTGACTTTGTACACTCATACGGATTATTATCAATAGAAAGCTGACTTTATTGATGCACATTGTATCTTGATGCTACCAATATATTATATATAACAAGTTCAAGTATGCCGACTTTGTTTGAAAACTTATAATAACAAGTTCAACTGTATGACAAAGTATGCAACATAAGGCTTTGAGAAAACTTATACTAATAACCTGAAACATCAACTGCAGTATGACTTCAGAAAAAAAGAAACTTAATTTCAGATAAACTAACCTGAGCAATTAAGTGAGGAAATACAGAACCGAAGGGTTGACCGGCTTTTCTATCAGCTGTCATGACTGTAATTCCAAAGTGAGGGTGGTTTGCCAGAAGCCTCACTATCTGTTCAATAAAAAGAACCATTTCTAGTTCATATGATTAGAACCCCATCCTGATTATAATTCTCAAGTAGAGTAATCAATTTAAAGATTAACCACAGTTGAATCTTTACCTCAGCACCAGTGTAACCACTGGCACCTAGAACCCCTACATGCACTGTTTTCTCTGAATTACCAATCTTTAATTGTTGATTCTTCAATTTCTTTGGTGCAGTAGCCATGGATGCTCTTACACAAACTGTAGAGCTGGTAAATTTCTTTGAACCTTTATCCACTATTGCAACCTAAGAGAAAATTCCAAACCTTCAGAATTTTAAACACTTCTTGAAGGAAAATCTCATTTGTCAGAACAATGAAAAGAGAACTTAAACACTATATGGATCATTGGCCACTCGGCCAGGAGCCCAGGAGTGATCTGATTTTAGAGAATCTGAAGGCTGAAGTGCGAAAGAAGAAAACTAGAGATTGGGCCTTCTGGGCTTTTATTGTCTTAATATCAATTAGATATATTAAGAAGGAGAGGAAGGAGGGGATGAGACGCCAGTAACGCAATAAGTTGCGGCGAAGCAAGAAAGAGAGGTAGACAAGGCAGTACCGGCGATATCAATCGAGGGAGAGGAAGGCGAGAACGATTGATTAGACGGGAAGAAGGGGGTGGTGAGAATATTCGTAGATTTTAATTTAATTCATCTCGTCCACAAATAGGTCCTCGCCTCGCCTCCTCCTCCTCGCCGCCAGCCTCTACGATCTGAATCAAACCGTCAAGGATCAAAGATGAACGATCTTAGATTGAACAATACCAAACCCCCGAATCATATATACCAGTAATAGTTATAGTTGAGCGATGATCTGTAATCCGACAGTTCAGATTAAAATGCATGTGCAGCAGGGCCAGGGCATACGGAGGGGAGGGGAGGCGAGGCGAGTTCTCCTGAATTAAATTAAAATCGACTAAATTCTTAGCCAAGCTTAAGTTGTTAAACTTCATATTTGACAGGCTACTGGAAGTTGAAATGTCGTTCAAGTTCGCGCCATTCGATTAAATTATTATTCTTTCTTATTGTTTTCCGTTTGAAACTTTCTCGTGGGAGTTCGGTTAAACTCTAAACCAGTCAACTCCGTGTGGTCTAGTTAATATAAAACAAAGAGACAAGGTGACAACTTCGACGCTTTGGCCGAGTGGTCAAGGCGTGTGCCTGCTAAGTACATGGGGTTTCCCCGCGAGAGTTCGAATCTCTCAGGCGTCGAATTACTTTTTCTCTTCCCTGGTTTATGCTTTATATTGCCTGCGTACAAAATAGAAGGAAAATGCTTCTCTAATTCGATTCCATCGAGTTCCGACAAAAAATGTTTTACTTATGATGCAAGTTGTTTTCGTTATTGTGTATCTAATCACATGCATAACATTCAAAATACTTATGATTATATATTAAGTGTTGGATTACGAACAGTTTAAAACCCGTCAAATAGTCTAAGCTACGAAAATACCGTAAAACAAAAATTTTACGTCTAAATTAAGCCAATGATTAAACGAGGTATGTCAGATAAACTATCGGGGTGTCCATCTTCCATTTATCTCTGACATCAAAATCCTATTTAATTTCTATACAGATCTACTCCGATACTGAATTCTAAAACTTTAATCTACTTACAAATTAAATTAATATAACATAAATGCCTTGATCCAAATTCGAATTGGATTGCAGCAGACTCGGAAGGCCGAATCTGAGAAGCTCCTCTCCTCGGAGTATCAGACGTCTGATACCTCTATCAGTGATCCACCAAGACGACCAGAGAGCGGCTTATTTCTTTGCCAGAAATACTGCGGTATCTTGCAAAAACACTATTCATCGAGATAAGGACTAAATAAATATCTTTACAACTCGCAGTTATTCAAATATGAAATACCGCTCCTTTCGCAAAAATACTATTTTCTAAATCTCGTAAATAAACGTAATCGAGAAAGAGAGAAAATATATTTATCGATTCAATCCTGAATTAACAGATACGATACGATTTTTTATGTTTTCTCTCTCCCCATGCCCCTCTATTTATAGAAAAATAAGGAGGTTGATCGATTACCAAAATACCCCTGAAATTGCAAAAGGACCAAAATGCCCTTTAAATTTGATGTCGGCAACAAATATCCACATGAAATTATGCCACATCATCTTTCCCATGTCGGCATGAGAAAAATGAGTGCCGACATTCGTTTTTTTAATTAATTAATTTATTAATTTATTTATTATTAATTAAGATTTTAATTAATTTTAATTATGGTTTTAATTTGATAATGATTTTTATCCCAAATTCAAAACCATAATTAATATTTAAAATCTAAATTAAATATATATAAATATATAATTGTTCTCAACAATTATATTTCTCAAGATTCGGTATCGGCTTGGTTTCGGTATGATTTTATACAACTTATCGTATACGTTTATAAATTCAACCGTTGTTTTTTCTTGTCATCTTATACGACATATATAATTAATTATAACCATCTTAATATTAATTATAACCAATTTATAATTAATCATTCAGATTCTCTGATTAGCTCCTATCCGGTGTGACCCAATAGGATCTGTGTTATGTTGATAAATAGAACTAAAATCATTTTAACTTCTATAATCATAGGAGGCATCTGACATCTGCACTATGACCATCCAATTACACAGATGATATTGTACTGTACAATACCACGATCCATTAAACTATTTTAGTTGTGTTAATTTTTTCGTCTCACAGTATCATAATAGTTTCAAGGTAGGTGTGTGTCATCCTTGCAAACAATATTTTCTCGATCTTGAGCAGACGTATCAAATATAATTACTCTTGTAATTATACTGCATGCAGATAATCCTACTCTATCAAGGGGCCCAGTAATACTGTAACTCGTATAGAGATACGAGGGACAATAGTACTTTCGGTAAACCATCACTACCTCAACTAAGTTATGTATACCGAAAAGCTACCGTTATGACTGCATTTTACCGACATCGTTAGATAACAATCACACATACACATCTCTTAGTAGGAAAGATGAATACCTCATATTTTAGACTTAACACTGAATGAAAACATTAATGACACGTACACAATTTCATTTAATGTTTCATTCGAGGTCTGTCAAATATCATGTTCTTGTAACATGTATTTATGTGATTAAAACGACATCTCATGTCTATGGTCTGTAAAACGTAACCATCTTTTAATCCACATTCTAACCTTGTAACAGTAAGTTAGTGTTCCTGCTAATTACTTTGGTTAGAGACTTTTAAGAATATATATCATCTATATTATGAAGTTTCACAATTTCAGTTATTGACTCTAGACAGATAAATGAATGATTCATAAATTTAATAATATTTAAGGTAACAAAATGACAATTTATTAATCACTCAATTCATGAACAAAGCTTTATGATAATTTATCGTATTATTGACTTCTAGATTATTACAAACTAACATTAAGTTCATTATGTATTTTTGTTCTACTTATGATTTATTATGTTTTCGTTATTATGCATAATGTTTTTGTTATTATGCATGTTATTTATATTATTTTGCATGTTAATTACTTGCATAATAACATAAACAACATGCATATTAACTAGAACAATTTTTAAAATAAATGCAACTAGATTCGTCCAGTCCGCATCGATGAGCGTAGCGACATTCGTTTTCAGTAGAGCGTTCGGTCAATTATATGCATAATAACAAAAACATAATACATAATATAAAAAACATGCACTATAACAAAAACATGCACTTAACTGAACCTGTCATGTTGGGATCGATGGAGAGATCAATGGAGGGATTGATATATCAGCTCCCAAACTAGAAATATTACTGCGTTCATAATAAGATTTTAGTACCGCATGAAATTCAATATAGACTATATTTCTAGCCTACCCAGTGGAGAAGCCACACTATGCCCTTTGAAAAAAAAAATTCAAAATTGATCATACAATTGATTTAATTTTTTTTGAAAAATATGCTTGTAATTTTTTTTTAATTATGCATCATTTCGAACCCTTAAAAAAACGAAAATTTTAAATCCATCGCTATCCAACTTATTTGGGAGTTGGGACAAAAGAGTGTTGTTATTGTTGTTGTATTTATTTTATTAATTGGCCTCATCTTGCCTTGATGTATTCTCATTCTCATTTGCATTGAATTTTCTTTTTGATGTTATTTAATTTCTTGCTTTGATTTGCCTCACACAAAAAAAAAACAGTTCTTGCGATATTGTGTTTTCTTTTTTAGAAATATGAAGTCATGACTGTAATTTGAGAAATTAAACATAATCAAGCAAGACTAGAAAAACAAAGCAAAATCCAAATGAAAACAAACTGTACTGACGATACATGATAGATATGATATAAAATATACATAGTTGCAGCAAAATCACTTGCAACAAGCCACTGCAATTGCAACGTATGACTGGAGGTTACAGTACCTTGACCAATTAATCTAGCTCTTGGTATAACTGTTAGTGTTGGTGTCCTAGACTCAAATCATATGTTTGATTATTTAGTTTATTAGTGAATGATTATATCATTTTGTTCCTTGAGTATTATATTTTGTGGATTATCTGGGTTGATGACCTGGATTGTAGAATTCCACCAATGAAATAAATATAATTACTCTTAAAAGTCTTTGATCTTGGTAATTAGCAAGGAACACTAATTGACCAATATAAGATCAGTGTATCGGATTAGATTATGATCACATTCTACAGATCATATGACAAAGAGTTGTCAATGCTAATCACACAGGTATATACAACGGGATGTATAACACTAGACAGACCAAAATTGAAATATCACATGGATTGTGTTACGTGTCATTGATATTTCATTTGTGTCATGAATTCTAGGGTTGAGATGCTTATATTTCCTACATGAGAAATATACATCGTTGGTACTGTCCAACGCTCACTTTAACTATGAGTTATATAGACAGTTACTGCAATGTGTATAACTTGTGCGAAGGAACTGTACGCATCAAGATACCATTGTCCTCTATATATAATATAGATGATGATATTTCCGGGCCCCTTGATAAAGTTTGTATTATGTGCATGCAATATGATTATATGTTAATCATATCATAATTAAACTTTAGAAAATCAAGAAAGAATAATTAGCAAGGATGACACATTCCTATCTTGCAATTATTTTGATATCATGAGACAAGGAATTGACACAATAATATTTTAATATTACAGGATCATGATTTTGCATTGTGCTTTTTCATCTACATCATTTGGGTAATCAATATACCATGGCTAGTTGTATCATTGATTTATGAAATTAAAATGTTTAGTTTCATTGCCATAATGATGGGATCCCATAGGGTCACACCATATGAAAGATTAAAATAAAATATTGTAAACTAATTCTAGTAATATTTAAAGCATGTGTGACATATTTTAAATGACTTTTGACACATGAGACATGCATATAAATTAACATTGGATATTAATTTATATGTTGGCATTTTAATATGAGCATGGCTAAAATAATATGCATAGTACACCCCATTTTGTACTATGCATATAGATATAGGTCATTAAATTGAGATTTAAGTTGCTCAATAAATTCTTCATATGAAAATATTGTAGGAAATTAAATTTCGTGATTTTTGGAGCTTTCTAGCTATTTTTTAAATATTTTTTAAAAACAGTCCAGATTTAATACTACAAAAGTGTCATTTCTGGGCTGTTTTTAAAAAATATTTAAAAAATAGCAAGAAAGCTCTAAAAATCACGAAATTTTATTTCCTACAAGATTTTGATATGAAGAATTTATTGAGCAACTTAAATATCAATTTAATGACCAAATTAAATACAAATTGGCGCATAGTACATTATGTGGTGTACTATGCATATTATTTTAGCCATGCTCTTTTAATATATGGGATTGTGGACTTAATTAAATATTAATATGATTAATGTATTTAAGCCCAAAGCCCAAATATAGGCCATAAAATTTCTGGGGAGAATTGATTAGTAATGATATAATTAAAAGAATATTGAAGTATATCATTAAACCTAATCAATTTCCATTAAAGAGGAGAGAAAATTTTGGACAGTTTTTGAGGTAACTTTAAACAGGATTTTGAAAGGGGAAACCTCAACCATTCTGAACGTATGACCTATCAAAATTGAAGCCCTTTGAGTCTAGAATCCAATGATTCAAGTTTCATGTCGTTTGGAGTTACCTACAGAGAGTTATGACAGATTTAACACCCAAAGGTCAGAATTTCAGTTTAGAACTTCTTAGCTGAAATTTGTGTGTCTCTCTCTCCCAATTTTTCTCTCATGTGTTGAGACAAAAACTCCATTCAAATTTCTGAAATTTTGAAGAAGGTTTTGAAACTAGGATTAAGGTACCACTTGTTGTTCTCTTACTAGCCTTAGAGATACAAGTGTTTCTTTAATTTTTCGGTGGATACCTAAGGAGGCTCGACGGTTGACGAGCTAAGCACAACCATTGAAACAAGGCATAAGGAATAAGAAGATGCTAAACTAGACAACCCTACTTGATTTGATTTGGAGATCAAATCATAAGGTATAATATTATTCTCTAATTATTTAGACAAATAAATATTGTCTTTACACTTATAATAGCTAGATCATTTGTTTTGAAATGAATAAAATTTTGTTTTATTCCTTGCTTTCGAAGCATCAAAACTTTCAATAACAACTTAATTTCCTCCGATCGAGCACTTACCAACAACGACATTGCAGATAGCAATTGTAATCCGTGTACCCATGTTTATGGCAAGAATCCATGCAATAAGGGTTACAACGATTTACATTTCCCGACGAGGTGGAAGCAGCCTCACTGATAACCGAGGTAACTATCGCAGGTTCTACGACTTGTTTGAGCGCGTCAGGTTGCACACGAACTGCGGTGACGGCAGTGGAGAAAAGGATGGAGATGATAAACGAAACCAGAAGGTGCATTCTAAGAGAGGCCATGGCAGTTGTACTGAAGCTTTCTCTCTCTTAATTAGAGAGGTTAATTAATAATTAATGGATGGATCTGATGAATGACAAAGGAGAGAAAAGGTTCAGTTCTATATAGCTAGGCTAGGAAATTTGTTTTACTTAAGATGCATGTTGTTTTTTTCTATTGTGCATCTAATAACATGCATAATAATATATATAATGATTTTATTTTTTTTCAATTTTCTAAATTCAATTCAACCAATCACCACTAGCTGAAGTACGCAAATGTACCCAACTAGTCTGAGTATGCAAGTTTTTTCCGAAAACAAAAATATACAGAGTTGCAGCGAAATCACTTGCATCAAGACATTACGCAAAATACTGAGGTTACAACAGTTTGATCAATCTAGCTCTGATATCAGGTCCGAACTCAGAATTTCCAGCAGATGGGACAAGCTTTTAGTACAAAACAAATTAGTGTAATTCTTTTAATTGTATCATTCGTATACTATTAATTGTAGTTATTTATATAAAATCAATAGCTTTTAGAGGTGTATTTTGACAAATATTTTCAGGGTAGGGCATCTTTTCTGAATTGTTTAAAATTATAAGCATATTTTTTAAATTTTTTATTTTCAATTGCATATTAAACCAAACATATTTTGAAAAAAAATTCAGAGTGGGACAAGTAATTATGCTAAGACAAGCATTCGCCCCTGCGCATATATGCCAATCGCAACTCAGATAGCAAATGTCATCCGATTGAGTATCCCATGCTAAGACAAGAAACTATGCAAATAGAGCCATAGAGGTACACCGACCAATTGCATGCATATCCCTACAACGAGAAGGGACTTATTTGTGAGCATTTTCAATGGATTTCATGCATTTCGATCACGTTATGCTTCGTTTTGTGATAAACGGAACAATTTTTGGTTTTGTCTTTCACGGTTGACACCTCTGAGCGCTTCAGGTTGCACACGAACTGCGGTGATGGCAGTGGAGAGAAGAGAAGGATGGAAATGATCAGCAAAACCAGAATGTTGAAGTGCATTCTAATTAGAGAGGCCATGTCAGTTCCACAGTTTCTATTTCTTTAGTGAGGTTATATAATTAATGGATGGAACTGATAATTAAAGAACAAAAGAGAGAAATCTTCACTTATATGTAGTTAGCAATTAGAAAAATATACAACATTAAATATTGTTGTGGATTGTTGTAGGAATAGTGGAATACTTAGCACGTTTGAAACAATCGATCAAACCAATTCAATGCGATCCATATTGAAATCTCACTAGAAACTAAGTTTTTCATTTTTTAAGAATATTTTTACTATATTTAGGAAGGTATTGATATAATGATTTTTTGACCATTCAATATGACTGATTTTGCACCCCTCTAAAAATAGTAAAAAAACTCGAAAAAATGAAAATTTTGATTTATAGTAAGATTCAAATATAAAGATCACATTGAACGGTTTTGATCGACCGTTTGAATTTTAAAATTTAAAATTTGAGCGTGATGCCAAAACTAATCTTGGCTTCGTAATGCACCATAACATTTCTATATATATATATAGAGAGAGAGAGAGAGAGTAAGTGAGGCTATGGTGTTCCGCAAAGCACGTGCTTTGCAATTGTGGACCATTGGATCATGCTTTGTGATTCGTGCCAACATGATATTTCGTGATCTAATGGTCCACAATTGCAAAGCACGTGCTTTGCGGAACACCATAGCCTCACTCTATATATATATATATATATATATAGAGCTATGCTATTATGCTTCAAGAAGCAAAAGAGAGTTTTGCTTCACATATTCTCAATTATTCGATTTCATCATGACCAATCCTGAACTGTGAACCTAGAAAACTTGAAATTAAAAGCCAACAAACCACATACTTAACCGAATTTTAATATATGAGTGATTGGAGAATTACGTCAAAAAGCTCAAATTACATAGAAGCCCTAAAAGCCACCGAATCTATTGAAGAACCCGCGGCGGTTTTGTTAAACCAACTGAATCAAGAAGTGGTACTACGACAATAATTAAACAAAATAACACTATAATCCAACTCTTGGTAAGACTTACTGAAAATTTAGAGGATTGTAAAGAAGCCATTAGAAGTATCAGGCAAGTCGTAGCTGATCAAACGTCAGCCGGGACGAGTTCTGATATAACTAATACCCTTGACGAATTACAGAAGAATTTAGAGAAATTGAGTTTAGGAGAACCAATCCCTAAACCAAAGAAAAAGAAAGTACCATTCTACGTCTTCAAAGATCCACTAAAAATTTTTGAAGAAGAGAAAAAGAAATTAAAATGAACACAACGCGTACTGAGACTGTGATGGAACCACGACCATCTATCTCAGAACGAGAACAACAAAGCCGTAATGAGAATCAAACTCTAACAATTGAGGATCAAATCCGAAATTATAGACGTAGCCAGAGACTACGACAAGAAATACAAAGAAGGTTACCTGAAAGGAGACAGATCGGGTACAACAGGAGTTTGGAGAGCCAATTAAATCCTGACGCAGAATTAAACATATCCCAGTTCAGAAGAGCACAGTCAGTACCAGCAGAAACACTTTATCAAGATGGCTGGACTGCTACTCAACATAGGGTGTATCAACATTACTCTGACCAACGAATCCTCGTAACTGATGGAAAACAGTTAGAATTACCATTTATTACCCAACGGAGTTACGAAGAGATATAGGGATCAAGATTTCAACATTTACACTTGGGGCTAATAATGATAAGATTATATACTTTACATCGTAGAGAAGTAGGTGTAAACGCCCTTGTAGTGATAAGAAATACCCGATGAGCAGACGATAGATCCATAATTGGAACAATGGAGATGGATTTAACTATCGGAACCCAACTAGCATACTTAGCACCTAACATGATGCTTAGTATAGCTGATTTCTTTAACCATATACAGTTGGTAGTTCAGACACATGGGTATGAAAACTGGCAAGCTGGAGAGAGCAACCTATTATTAACAAGATCATTAATAGGTAGACTATCAAATACAAGTTACACCAGCTTTAGATATAATGTGCAAAGAGTTTCTGATTACCTAACTAGTAGAGGTGTCCAAGCGATCCCTGGACAATCACATACCACGGAAGGATTAAGGGGATCAAGGTGGATTATTAGACCGTCGCGTGTAGCAGAAGTACAACATCCACAAGATGCTATGATTCTCACGAGATCAAACAGAACAATTTTATTAAAATTCAAAAATTATGCTGCTACACAACCATCTCAAGGACCAACAGTTGGGACTAATGATGAAGAACAACTGTCAGAAGAAGAAACAGCCTTGGTACTATTTGTAAACGTGTTCGATGACGAAATAGAAGATGATGACGCGTACTGGGGAGCTATTCAGCTAATCGCCAGTTTGGCTGAAGTAGAAGTGGAACAAGATAGTCATGTATGGGACCAAAGTGATGAAGAAAACGAAGAAGATTTCGTAAATCCTTTCGCGGAAGGTGGTGGAGATAAGAACAAGTCTTCTTTTGAAACCGAAACTGTATACGTTTTGGGACAAAAATCAGAATTAGATTATCCTATCCTGAAATAATTTCTTGAAAAACCCGTTGTCCAAAACACAGTTTTATCTTCATCGATAACATCAAATTATAATCTACCCCCCGATCCAACGATGGGAAGAATAAATTACCCACCAGGTAGATTAAGGAATGATGATGAATTATCAGGAAGTGGATTCATGCAAAGACCAAAAGATTTATCCGGAGGAATCGGATCACACCAAAATGAGCAGTGGAACTTACTAACTGCTACGCAAAAGCAGGGTGCAATGTTAGTCTTGCTAGAAGATATTGGCTTATACAATGATGTCATTTCAAGATGGGAATCAATAACGTTAAACCTAATAAGTGAAAGAAACTTCGATAATAATAAAGCTAAAATACAATTCATCGAAAACTTATTAGGCGAAGTAGAAAAGAAAATCTGGATCCAATGGCGAATGGCCTTTGAGGCTGAATACTTAGCCTTAGAAGCAGTGGCATATGATACGCAAAACGTAATATCTCAGATTAGAAGAGTATTAATTCTGGAAGATCCATATCAGGGAACTACTGATGAACAAGACAGAGCGTATCAGGATTTGGAAAGTCTATCATGTGAACACGTGAAAGATCTATTCTTTTACATGAATGATTTTAAAATATTAGCGGCAAAATCAGGAAGAATATATATATCCCCCGATCTATCTGAAAAATTCTTTAGAAAGATGCCACCGCTAATTGGGAAAGAACTTGAACAAGCCTTTCAAAAGAAATTCCCAGGAAATACAGTTGGGGTAATCCCCAGAATTCATTTCTCTTATCAGTACCTAGCCGAGATGTGCAAAAAGGCTGCGTTACAAAGAAGCCTAAAGGACTTAACGATATGTAACAAAATACCCATCCCAGGATACTATCAAAATAATAGAAAGAAATATGGGTTAAGAAAGGCTAGAAATTACAAAAGAAAACGTCATGATTCACATGTGAGGGTATTTAAACGAAAGCACGCAGAAAGAGTACGTAAATGCAAGTGTTTTATCTGTGGAGAAGAAGGACACTTTGCCAGAGAATGCAGGAATAAGAAAGGTAACATAGTAAGAGCCACAGTAATGAACGATCTGGATTTACCAGATGACCTTGATGTTGTCTCAGTTGATCTAAACGAGCCGGACAATGATGCAATCTGCAGCCTGTCAGAAGGAGAAGCTGACAACACAGAGTATCAGGTGCGAACTTGTTTAGAGGAATTACCTATGGAATCAAATCTGATGCTACAAATTACAGACTTCGGTTGAAGAAGCAAAGTCGAATTACCCGAAAAACAAGAATCCTGTTAGCATAATTTTGAAGAAACAGAAGTTCAAAGGAGTTGTAGCTTCTGTAAATTAACAATTAAACTGAAATACGGTATAGGGTGTAAAAAATGTAATCTCTCGGTCTGTTCATTATGCGCCCCATTTTATTTTGGAAAGCAGGTCAAACCAAAGACTTCTTTACAGTCAAGAAAGCTAGTACGTTATTTCTGGGCTGTTTTTAAAAAATATTTAAAAAATAGCAAGAAAGCTATAAAAATCACGAAATTTTATTTCCTACAAGATTTTGATATGAAGAATTTATTGAGCAACTTAAATATCAGTTTAATGACCAAATTAAATACAAATGAGCGCATAGTACGTTATGTGGTGTACTATGCATATTATTTTAGCCATGCTCATATATATATATAGAGTATGGCTAGCGTGCTTCCATAAGCACTTCGGGTGAAACGCTTAAGGGTAAAATTTAAAAATTTAGCATCTAAAATTTCGATTTAAATAGCTCAATAATTTATTTATATCATAATCTTGTCGAATAAAAAAAAATTCCATTTTTAGAATTTTCTAACTATGTCTAATGATTTTTTAAAATTGGTCCAAAAAATAATAAAAAATACCTTAATTTCTATGTCAAATAGGTCATCTTTAAAAAACCATTAGACATAGTTAGAAAATTCTAAAAATGGAAATTTTTTGTATTCTACAAGATTATGATATAAATAAATTATTGAGCTATTTAAATCGAAACTTCAGATGCTAAATTTTTAAATTGACCCGTAAGCGTTTCACCCGAAGTGCTTATGGAAGCACGCTAGCCATACTCTATATATATATATATATAGATATACATATGTTAGGGTGCTCCATGGACCATCAAATCGCGCGCTAATGCTCCACATCGTATTTCTAATTTGAAAATTCCAATGACTAATCTGAACTGCTGAACATGATCTACATATTGAAATCTACTTGGAGATTAGATTTTACATTATATTAAAAAATTTTGCTAATTCTTAGAGAGGTAGGAAATCGCAACTTTTGTTGGTCCAGAAACATTTTGATTAACAACTTTTCAACCTCTTTAAAAATAGTAAAAAAATAAAAAATGTAAAATTGAATCTTCAAGTATATTTCAATATGTAGATCATGTTGAACGGTTCGGATCGACCGTTGGAATTTTCAAATTGAAGATAACGAATGTGGAGTATGAGCAATTTGATGCTTATCTCTCTCTCTCTCTCTCTCTCTTTATATATATATATATATAAGCAATGCTATGGTAATATGCATAGTACATCCCCTTCCGTACTATGCGGCTATGCATTGCTCAATAAATTATTCATATCAAAATCTTGTAGGAAATAAAATTCCGTGATTTTTAGAGCTATCTTACTATTTTTTGAATATTTTTTAAAATATCCCAGATTTAATATTTAAAAAATGTCATTTTATGAATTGATATTTTTTATTTAAAAATAGCAAGAAAACTCTAAAAATCACCTACAAGATTTTGATATGAAGAATTTATTGAGCAACCTAAATCTCAGTTTGTTGAGCAAATTAATAACCGCATATTATGAAAGGAGGTGTACTCTGCATATTATCGTAGCCTTACTCTATAGATATGTATATATATAGTCTCGACATCATACAACAGTTCAGATCTCTCAAGATTCGAACTGTTTTATTTCACGAATAGTTCCGAACGAATTAGTCCTGGTTTAAGTTTGATTAAAAATTATTTCTAACTAATTTGTGTCGATTTGAAATTAATTTTAAACTAAAATCAAACGAACTTTAAGTTCTCGAATCGAACTCAAACGAATTAAGAATTAAGAATTTTCCGATAGGATGGATGCATATAGATCGCGAGGCAAATTGATGTTGCAATTTAAAATGAAAATTAACCAGCGGTCAGGAAGTATTTGCTCAAAATAAGCATCGGTCACGGTCAGCAAGAAAACTTTTGGGGATCTAGATTTACTAAGGAGTGCTAAAAGGATGATAAAAACTGATGCATGAAGACTCTATGAAGATAGAATTTTTTGTCATACCTCAAAAAAGAAATTGCATTTATGATTTTGGTTTCAAAAATTTGACAGTCGTGATCTTGTGTATTTGCGTTCACGTTCACATGTGTTATCTAGATACATGCGTTCAGAAATCGATGTCACTCGAGTTGAAAAGGCTAAAAAAAATTACCAACTAATTTAAATTTTGCGTTCACATCTGAACGCAACGTCTGAACATACGTCTAGACGTCATATTCACAACATTGTCTAAAAGCAACGTTCAAACGTGAACGTCGGCCCTGGATTTTGCATGCACCATACTTAATCATTTTTGTCGTTTGATTTTGCACTGTGAACGTTGAAAAATAGGACCATGGTAAAACTTCTGAAATCATTATCATGGATGCAATTCTTATTTTTTTAAGGTAAAACACACAATAAAAGAATTCAATATACACGTACTGTTATCAACATAAAAGGTGCTAAAATAATGATCAAAGTTTGATTTGTTAATCAATTTAAATAAAGGTTGAAATGCTCGTTTAAAAGTAATCGGTTCATTCTGAAACTGTGACGAATTAATTTTAATATGCATGTTCATTTGTTGATTTCTTGATCATGCATTAAATGAACTGAAAAATATAAAATTACATGTGGATGCATCTCTTATTGAATGAATAATATTACAAACTTTTATTTTTTTCATGAGAACTTCAAATTTTGAAATGTGAATAAAAAAGTGAGTTTTGGTAGGTACAAATGAATAAGAAATTAAGGAGAGATTGGGCATCAAATTCTGTTGTGAGCGAAATTTGGAGGAATTAATTAATTAGTAATAAGCATTTTAAAAGAATTTTTCTAATTTTAAGGGTTAATTAATATTATAGCGTCAGACATTAATTAATATGAGAAACATAATCAAGCTAGCTAGTTAGCTAGATTAGAAAAATTAAGCAAAGTAGGTAGCAATGAAAACAAAACACTAACGATACATGCATGATATATATGAAAAATAATTAAAATAATTAAGCAAAGTAGGTAGCAATGAAAACAAAACACTAACGATACATGCATGATATATATGAAAAATAATTAAAATATACGGAGTTGCAGCAAACCACTGCAACGTACTACGTACGTACTGAGGTGAGGTTTACAACATTAATTTTGACCAATTTAGCTCTTGATATTAATTAGAACATTCCTCCGGGGTCCGGGCAGGCAGTTACCCACAGTTACAACGTACTTCATCTCCTATCTCACCACCTCCTCTCAGCATGGTCATTTTCTCAGGCAATCATCGAAAGTATTCTGTTTTCTTTTTCTTTTCATGTTCAAGATCAGCCTGTTTGCAATTTACTTCGGGCTGGTTTTTACCTTTCGATTTTCCTAAGAAAGAATAATCAGGTTGGGTTATATTCTGAAAAGATTCTACAATCTGATACACACAGATTTCCAATGGGTAAGGGTAACTATATGTTCAGCACTGATACAGGAAACATTGAACTGGTATGGCAATTTCAGATTTACTAATTGCTCATAAAACCTGTCCAAGCAGCTAGGAGGTGAACAGAGAAGACATCGTCGACCCCAAACTGAACCAATCACAAGCGGTGGTCGGTGGGGCGGGGGAGATCAAGGGTGTTTGTTTCGATCGAGATCGAGAGAGAGAGAGAGAGAGAGAGAGGTATGTCGTAGAAGCGATAATCTGCGGCGCTAATACTCCAACATCGCGTGGTGTTGATGATCAAAATATGAGCGATAGTTTAATCCAAGCCGTACTATCACAAGGATATTTTTGATAATACATCCTTTTCGATATACGAAAATGTCAAACAAAGATAATCTCAAATGAGAATCTTTAAACGTTTTTTAATATAATATAAATGACCAAAAAAAA
Source organism: Eleocharis quinqueflora (assembly GCA_964058865.1). Classification (NCBI taxonomy): domain Eukaryota; kingdom Viridiplantae; phylum Streptophyta; class Magnoliopsida; order Poales; family Cyperaceae; genus Eleocharis; species Eleocharis quinqueflora. Next base: position 95,561 of record CAXKVX010000117.1, on the reverse strand, counting down.
ACAACACTTTGTTTGTAAGCAGACTTTTAGCTGAGACCGTGTCAAATTTCATCGTAAACAAATTGATTCTAAGTTTACTGGCAAGCATGTCCAGAATTTGTTAGTTGTTGTTGTTGTTTTTCATGAACCAATCTTTTGCATTAACTTCTCTTGTTATCCTCATTTACAAATTGGGATAGAGGGAAGCAAGTACCAACTTTTTTCTTATCAGAATGTAAATCGATAATCAATTATATACATTATACAGTGATAAAAAGTAAGTAGAAGCATTATGGACTTTTCACAACATCACTATATATCAGACACTTCTGATGCACCAAAGTAACTGATATATCAGATCTATGCTGATACTTTTCTTGTAAGCTAACTGATATACACTGGTGTTAATGATATGCTGCACTATTTGGTACGACTATTCAATTCAATGAGCAGCAGTAAGATATGCTTTCAGCTGTGCCTCCAATTGTAGAATATGACTCTCAAAAGACTATTTTTCCTACTTATGGTTTCTAACTGAAACAAGAAAATTTGCACTGACATAAAGCTAGAAGAAGAAAAAGAAAATTTTCGACATTTGTCTCCACAGTATAACCAAACACTCTTTAATTATGAGCATTTTCAAACCATTCCCGAGCTGGTTGTGGTTCCCGTCAATTACATTGTTGCGATCCCATTCCCTATTGAATTCCAACCCGCTTAATCACATGACAACCGGACAGAACTAGTATAAATAACGGTTAATTGATGTAAAAGCAGAAATGACACTAGCAGTATTGTGAGGCAAGTACAATGATGCCAATGATGAGCAGTTGGGATGAATACAACTGGCAAGTCAAATTATTTTCATAATTTTTAAACAATAAAACTCGTGTAGTAATTTATAAAACTGATGGATGCAAAATAAATGTGGTAGATGAAACATCTGCCCTAACGGCAAACACAAATGTATTACCAAATGAACTATTTTTAAAAGGTACTATGACATAAATTACACCATACTTGTATCGAACAAATAGATGGCAACATCAAGACTTGGACCATCTAGCAAAACATTAAAAAGAGTAAATAATAGCTATGAGTGATGATAATATTTGAGGTATCTGATTATATTTAATCAGTAATCCTCATAATTTAACACCATTCTCTCCTGTCAGTACAATAGAAAATGTGGGAAAAAACAAAACAAAAGAACACGGAGACATTTCTGTTCTTTCACACACAGATATACATCTTACAGCAACTACATCTAAAGAGCATTTACTCACGTGATGCAGATTGAAAGAGAAACAATGCAACGAGACCAATGACAAGTGCCGTCACAAAGAGCGCCAGTGTAAGTTGTGGTGTTGCAAGCCCAATATTCTGAGGAAAGCATTCTGATCAGTTCACTTAAAATGAAGAACTCCCATTTAGTCGGTGTTAGTTTTGTCTCATGCATACAAATTTCCAGTCTATTCCTTCTAATTTCAGAGTTGTTTGGAGGCTAATTATACAAATTATGTTTAATTCACAACTTTATTCAAGTGTCGAACCAAACAAAAGAAAATGTTTTGGATTGGTGTTAGCAATTTCAGGCAATTTAGAGTAATCTTGACGCCTGACATGCAAAGTAACTAGGTAGCCTAAAGATATTTTGATAAGACGGTCATGACACCAATCCTATTGAGCAAAATAAATAAAAAATATATAGAAATCTAGATACCTCTAGGAGACCTTTTCCGGTAGAGACTTCAAGGATAATAGCAGTTGCAAAACCAATCATGGCAGCACGTCCAAGCCATACACTGGCTCCTTGGCTCTCATTTGTACTTTGCTCAGACCTTATGGAGAAGCACTTCACTCGGGACCCGGCCTTTCTTGTACGTGCATTCATATGAAAAGCTGTAAATATAGTTATTTCTTCATTATATTATTGTCGTTTTATAATTAGTGTCCCCAAGTAAGTAAATTTATTCACAAGCTGCAAATGAAAAGTTGCAAAGGATTTTTTTTTTATATATTTTCTTCAGGAAGTAATTGGAATTTGGAGCAAGTAGGGGCGGAACCAGAAAAGAAAAGTTAGGGGGGCGATTTGCAAGTATCTCTAATTTTAATGTTATAAAGATGCCACAATTCAATTTTTGATCAAATTATACAAAATTTTAATAAAAATTTCCAATTTTAGTCAAATTTTTAACTAAAATCTTATCATTTATTAAATTTAATTAGAAAATTAAACGACTCCTGGATTGCATCAATGCAACCTTCCACTAGTTCTGATGGTATTATTCAGCAAAGGAACTTGGGATTAGACTGATGATAAAAAATAACTACAGGAGAAGAATTTGCAGATTTAATTGGTTACTGGCATAAAATCTAATTAGAAAATTAGGCAAAATTCGACCACGCCTGAAAAACCATCCAGTTCTCCAATCAAGAACCATGCAACACAACTAGTTTTGAAAAGGCAACATTCAGAACATAAGTACACAAAATTGTGACAACATTCGAAACATAAGCAAGCAAAATTGGCACTGTGACACTCAAACACCATCAGATATGACTCCTAAACTGACTCACCCAGCAAAAAAAATCCAACTTGATAAAAAGAAAGAATTATCTGTTGCAACTCCCCAAGAAATTCACAGAGATTATATCCCGAAACTGTACAGCCTCCTAAACTCGACCAAACAGAACCTGAACCTGACAAAGTCCATATATAGAAATGTCCTGAAATCTGAAATTACCCTGAACACACATTTTAAAGTTCCCAAGGCCAGAACTAAATTTCTAAGAACACAAAGAGAAAAATTGAATAGCTAACTACAAGAGAGTAATTTAATTAATAATTTAACATGGCAAGAACCTTGGTTGAGGGAAGAAGCGAAAGACAATGAGTGCCGGAGAAGACCAAATTTCCTCACTGTTGTACATCCAATGGAGCTACCTGAGACAACATTGGCAAAATTATATTAGATTAAGAATTAATTTTATATTTGGTGCGTGCCAGAAGTGTTTGTGCCATCACTGGAGTATGGTACAATTGGTGGAGAGAGAGAGACGTAGCAAAGGAGCAGGTGGCAGAAATGCTTGTGCCATGACTGAGTTCGTTGCAGTTGTATCTGTGCTAGACTTGCCTTCCTTCTGACCTTCTCCTCTCACGCTGATTTAGTAGGTTCCCTTTTTTTTCCTTCTACACTGTCTTATCTCTGTCCTCTCCTCTCTGGCTCTCTCCAGTCCAGAGAAACGAGAAGCGAACAGTATGTGGCAGAGTGGCGCCACGTTAGTAATAATTCTGTGAATTCTGTGAATTCTGTGAATTCTGAAACTTGGTGTAATTTTGGGCCCATTGGTTACTGGGTACTGGGCTGGAGGGACTTCAGGCCTGTGTCTCTTTTGCTGTGTGGAAATTTCGGAAATTGGAATAGACATAAAATGGAAGGTCTTGTACGGTAAATTAGGCATCGCCTGAGTGTTACTGTTATGTAACCGGTGATATCATACAAATGGACGCATAGTACGTTATGTAGTGTACTATGCATATTATTTTAGTCATGCTCATCATATATTATATATTATAGTTTTCAGTGACTTTCAAAAGCAACATTTCTTCTTACCAACTGAACAAACAGAAAATCACATTCCACAGAAAACAGTTTTCAGTGACTGTTTTAAATACAAACGAACAGATCCGAAACGGAAATACGGAAATGAATTTGGTAGAGAAAGGGATACGAACACCGTACAATTACGATAAATTTTCCCTCCACGTCAGCTGCTGGTTCCTTTCTTTTTGTTTCTCCATTTCTCCATTCCCAAACCTCGTTCGGCTTACCGAGCCGGGGAAATTGGCCTAATTTTCGCTTAGATCCGCTCCAACGCAGAGGTATTTCACTCGGTCGACCTCACGACCAGATCCGAGGTTGCGAGCACTGTCAGTCGAGTGCCATTTTAGTCGTTTCCTCACTCCCGTTCGCGCTTCTCTCCTCTTTTTTTTTCCTAGAAAAGGTAATTTTTTTAAACCCTTTTGATAAAAATCTCGCGGATTTGTTTTGCGAGACGCTTTTGGAGCTCTAGCATCCAAATAAAGTGAGTAATGAGGTCAGGGCTGAGTGTCAGATGGATACTTGGTGTTATTTAACTTGTAGATATTTTAGTTCCGCTAGTTTTTACTCCTGAGTTAATGGCAGTTTCCGTGGTTCTTTTTTTTTTTGTAATGATTACAATTACTAAATTTATAATCCATTCCTTTCTTACCAGTATCCGGTTTCAAGCTTGTTTTGATTATATAACAGTAATCTGTAGTTAACTTCTCTAACTTAATCTGGATAAATGAATTTCTGAATTTGTTCCGATACATTGATTCACTCTCTCCTTATGATATTGTAAATCTGTAGTTAAATCCTCCGAAGAGGGAAGGACAACAACAGTGAGAAGCTAAATTGCAATTATTGTTGTTTCTTTCTTCATCCTCTTTTTGTTTGTAAATTGAGTGAGAAGTAGATACGAGGGAACTCTTAACAGATAGATAAGGACGGAGGCAGAGGAAAACCTGTCATTTTTTCGTTCTGGAATTAAATTGAGTGAGAGGTAGATATGTTGGGAACAACCTGTTCATCCCAACGCCTGTCAGGTTGGATTGCATAGGTCCAAGAGCAGGGTTGGGCATACATCGGCCAAATGGCCACATCTCCAGTAAACCTGTTTTCTCTTGGAACTATAGTAATAGTATTTTGGTCATATACTGTGTCATTTACTTATTTTATTAGTCAAGAAAAAATGTTTTAACATGATGTGATAGACTAAAGAAGATTTTAATGTTTCTTTCTTTTTAAGATTGATCAGAAATCATTAAATAAAAGATGTAAATTCAGATATATCATATATATAAAATATCCGTGCTATGGGGTCAGGTTTGCTGGAAGCACGGTATCTCAGGCCAGGTATTGCCGTGAAATCCTGGTCCGAAAGTCTTGTTCATCCCCACTTTCAGAGGAACCCAACCTGACCTGGTGTGACCCAGGCCTTGCAACTCTTCTTTGTATGTCGTCTGCTTCTCCTTGTGGTACGAGCAGACAGAAATGGATATTTTGAGAGATGGAACTGACCTGAAAGGCACTAGCCTCTTGTTAGAACACCATTAGGGATGCATCATTGCGGAATGCAATGATAGAGGTTGAAGAAAGACCACTGCAACAGGCCAAACGACTTGGCTTTATTAGTTTCAATTTCTGCTTTTTTTTGTTGGTGACGTTTTACTGAGTGGTTAGGACTTCAAATTTGGCCAATACTAACTGATTCTAATCTCAGTTTATTATTTAATGATATCTTGTGCATTTTAATAATGATTGAGTTGGCTGACATTACAATATCATAGTCAGCAGCTTATATTTTTTACAATCATGTAATTTTGTGTTATATGGCATCACTATCTGTGGGCTAGCAAGTTTCTGATATTTCTGGCAATTCTTACAAATTCCTGCTGTGAAATTGCCCTATAAAATATAGTTTGCTCCATTCTCTCATTGAATTCTGTGAATATTCTTAAGAGAGCAATGTCAGATGTTTATTTCTAATTGTCATGCACTAATTACAAGTATTAATCGTAGTTTTATAAATGATTTACTTTCCCATTGTCAATATATTGTATTAATTACTTTTACTTTTGGAATAGGGCTACTAGAAAAGGGGGATCTGCTGTGGATGCAATGGGGCACTCATCTGAGGTGTTTTTCTTTTTCATGGAATTTAAAAATTTATTAAGAACATTTGAAGGCTTAACAGAATTGTCTATGTATTTCTGCAGCAGAATGTTAATATTGACAACTTTGAAGATTTCGGTGATGAGGTTTATCCCACTTTTGACTCGCCATTGGGTGAATCAGATGAAAATGTTCAGTTAGATAACAAACGTGCTCATGATGCAAGGTCTACATTTTTATTTAATCGATACATTACTCTCTTCCTTTGGGGTTTAATATCATCTGAGGTAGCTCTGTTTTGAATTATTCACCAATCTGTCTCACAGTCTCACCATGCTCCTTAAATTTTGCTCGTCCAAAAGATAGCACTTTTACTCTCTATCAGTAAAATAGAAAGATGAAAACCGTATGGGAATTACAAATTATTTTGGAATTGTATCCTCGTGATAAATTTATGGGGAGTTAATAGCATTTAGATGCTATACATCTTTATGACCCGTTACTGGAATTTGTTCCTTTTACAACTACTTTGGATCTTTTAGTTTAGTGTTACCTCTGTTGCTGAAATGTAAATTCTCACAGTTAAAAGAAAACAATTTTATCAATGAACAGAGTAGTAGGGATGGACAATAATAAACATTGGTTCAAATTTTGCTTTAGTTTTGCACTATAGAGTATTGACATGTTAGTATACCTTGCATATAATGCTATGATCCATTTTGCGTTATATATTTTTGAGTTATTTTGATAGAAAGCCTCTGAGTTTCTGTTGAATCCAATTGGTTTTGAAGAAATGCTTTAACAGAGATGCGGGTACTAGAAGGAAGCTTTCTCTTTCTTTTATAAATTTCAGGAGCAATTGAAGAAAAAGTCATTAAATAAGAAAGGGGGCGAATTGACTCTAAAATTAGAAAATAGTTCCCTGCAAAGGTCTTCTCTTGTCTATATTTCTGATACACAAATAGAAATTCTAGTTGACATCAGATTTCCTTTAGCTCTTTGGATGGGAGACCGATAGGGACTCAATTGGAAACCATCAAAGTCAATTGGTAGGTGAGAGAATCTAGAGTTGAGAAATCAAAACAGTGGCTATCGTTTATTTGGGGATATCAGTTATAATTGAGAAAATTGTTTGTTTGTTTCATTACTGTTATCATTAACATCAGTTCTGGTCTCCATAAGCACATATTAACCCTCGGTGCAAGTGATGCCAATTTTCATCTTAGTTCCCCTCAATTGTCTGCCTGCACAATGATTACCTGGTTAGCCAACGCCTTACTGGTTAATACTGAAATTCGGAGCTGTGTGCTTTAGCTCTTCTTGGTGTAGCATTTTCTGACATGTGCTTGTTTGTTAATTATTGATTAATTGACACATTAACTGTCTTGTGTAAACTATATTCGACATTCATTTAGTTTATATTATTGCCCAATGTGTGACCATGACTTCTGAGCTCAAACGTATTTATGACTAGGTATCATCATACTAACGATGGAAGTGACATTAGCGATGCTATATCCAAAGGTCACAATTTTTATCTTTCTCTCTTATCTTCTCTAAGTCCTAACATTCTTTTATTGCAATCTTTTGTGCCCCTAGAAAGTAAATTTTCATGCGCTTCCTTCAGAATAATAACCATTCTAAAACATGGAGAGTGCTATATGCACCACTTTCGCAACTTCATAAAAATCCTTTGATTACTCAAAGAGAACTTTTGGGCATCTTTGGAAAGTAAATAGAGAACGAGAGAGTAGATGTGACACATTTGTGTTTACCAGAGATTATTTGTCGGCTAGCTGTATAGGTCTGCATTGTTTTTTCCCTACAGTAGAATTGTCTCTATTTAATTCGGTTGTGTTCCATTAATTTAGAAATTGTGGGGGAGAACTGTAAAGATGCAAGTGATCCAGAAGAAGAAAGTAAAAAGGAGAGCAAAACAAATACCAAGAGCGAAGAATATAAGAAGTCTATGGAGTAAGTTGTTCATTTAGAATATAAGAAAAAAAACTTTTTGTTCTTTAGCTTTCTGCTATTCAGTCTGGGGGGCAAGTTTCTTCAGTACTTGCAAATGAAGAATTACTGTACTGCTCCATATGCACTAGTTTTCTGCTGTTTGAATCACAGATTTATTCTGAAAATAAAAAGATGCCACATATAAACCTCACGGTATATGCAAAATGCTCCTTTTGATCCTCCTTCCCAATCACTTTGAATGACTTAAGTTGTTGATCTGTGCTCATTATATTATGGAAACCTTAAAGTAGTTTGGTTTTGAAGTATCAGAGAAGCCAATACAGAGAATAGTATCATGCTATCTACTTCTCTTGGACAATGCATGTGTTTTTTGGTTAATTTTTCTTTATTTTCTATTACATAATTACCTGTCTAGAAAATATTTCTGAGTAGCGTGTTTGTTTTTTAATTTGCATAAATTGTGATTATCTAGTGGAGTAAGTAAGGGTCCTGCTATGTTCAACACGGATATACCAACTGAGTTGAGGTGCCTTCTGTGTAAGGAGATCTTTAAGGATGCAGTGATGATACCTTGTTGCCAGCACAGTTTTTGCGACAGATGTAAGTTCTCCTTTCTTCCCTTCCTTTTTTATTTTTCATTTGCTGTTTTATTATGTCAAGCATGTAATATTGTATGGTCAATTGGAAAGAGTATTGGACTCGGGAGTTTCGAGCAAGCAGAATGTATGGTGGGCCTAACTGGGCCTAAAGTTAACTTCAGGCCCATTGGCTCTGATTCGTTTATCTCACTGTCCCAGTTCAATTCACTTTTATCCTTTTTGTATTTTTATTTCGTTTTTTTCCCTTTTGTCTTTCTGATTAGACAATATGAGAACCATGGGCGATCTATCCCTGATTTCCCCTTGAGCAACGAGTCGGCTCTTCTCCGTTGCCTTCCACCCCTTCTCTCTCCCTCTTTGTCTCCCTCTCACTCACTCACTCACACGCACACAGATAGCAACAATCTAACAAGAAAATCCCCTTATAGGGTTTACTTCGTTAGATAATTCAGTAGGCAAAATTTAATTCTGTTGTAAGTTCTCATTCTAATATTAGACTCTGTGGTGTAGTTATGCAAGAATTATACAAGATCGAACTGTGTTTGACGCATCATGTTGCTTGGTCTAATTAAGTTAATATTTAAGATCTGAGCAGACTTTCCTGTTTAACAGAGGTCCTCTCCAATATTTTTTCCTATTTTGATCTGACCATCCAATAAGAGAAATGAAAATTTTATCTTCTGATATTTTCCATATCTAGCTTTCACTTCGACTGATGAATTCTTAGAAGGTCTTGCATGTTTAGCAAGAAGTTGTTGTAAGAATATCATTATTTGTTATTCTCCATAGATTAGAAACTTCTTAGTGGAGCTGCTTTTCAGATCTTGTAGGGACTTTATTAATCTATACCAGTATTGTTGACTACCATCTATTAGTCTTGGTGACAGAAGTAATTATAACCCTTGGTTGCTTTTAGGTTATTATGCAAACACAAATATACATTAATGGGAGAAAAACTTGTGCTAGTTTACAGATACATGAGCAGGTGCACTAATGAGATGTATAATACTGAGACAAGAAGATGTCTGTTATTCTTGTAGGTATCCGTTCCAATCTTACTGAGACAAGAAGATGCCCAAAATGCTCCTCTATTAAATGCCAGGTTGATGATTTATTGCCAAATCTCTCACTGAGGCAAGCGATTGAACGATTTATTGAGACACAAGCATCCATTGGTGGCATGGATAACTTGTTACCCAAAGATGCACCAGGTTAGGCACATTCTCAAAATTTTGTTAGTTTTCGTTCCCTAAATGTAAATGTTTGGTCATTATGCAGAATCTGTGAAGGAAACAAAAGAGATCTTTCTTTTTAAGTTTTATACTTATATGACTTATTTGTTACGCAAGATTAGTGGTCTGCTATGTATACTGGTACTGGTGTTAGCTTGTCCGCCTGGTAGCTGACAGGTCCGCTGCTGTACTTGAGCACACCAGATATATTGATTTCTGGATGCTTGCATTTCAGAACACATTGGTGTATGCAATTGAATCACGCACCTTATTGCTTTCGGCACTTGCCAAATTTGATTATGCAGTGTAAATGTAGTATGAATGCTTATAGTCGTTAATAGTTTTCTAAGCGGTGCTCGATTTGGTTAATCTTAGATGGGGAATCCGGAATTCAAGCGATCGAAGCATCATGTGCTGTCTCAATCCGTCAGCAGAATTTCAATTCTCCCTCAGGAACTGGAAAGGGATCTAACATGGCTGCATCAGAATCTGTACGAGGTAATAAGAGAAATACTGGCATCAAGATAAGGCTGGATGATAAGCCCCTGAAGGTGGCTTCTCCTACTCCGGTCAGCACTGCTCCTTCAAATGTCGGGTCAGCAAGTCATGATAAAGCAGCCCCGTCTGAGGCATCAAAACACAAGGGTGAATCCAATGTTGGTCCCAATGAGCCTAACTTGTCTCGTAACCTGCAAATGAACATTGAAGGTACTGTCAAAAAATTCCCTGCTTGTACTTGTTAAGAGTTGACAAACTGAGGGGAAGGGGTTGGTTTAACTTGGATTTGAAATATTTGTAGGTCTTGGGTTGACAAGCTTTTATATTTTGATGCATCTCTATGGTCACAACTTATTTTCTTCATTATCTTTTCTTAGTTCGGCATAACAAATTTGAAGATGACTTCAGTTAGATTGGGTTTTCTTTTTCTGGTGCAGGCGCTTCAGATTAGCCTTGTTTTGATTGAAAAACTGTTAAGATTCTGATTTGTCTTTATGATTGCAAGTTGAAATCAGCCACTATTTTCATTATATTTTCTTACTTTGGCATAACTAACTTGGAGGGAACTAGTTTTGGTGGAGAGTAGCTCTTGCCATCTTATATTTTCATTATCAGCCGGATATTGAATTGATTTCCCTTTTTCTTGGGGGGATTTTCAGTGCATTTTCATATCGGTTTTTGTCCAGGTTAGATGTTGTTTCAGGTCAGTTGGGTTTTTGGTTGGACCCAGACAGTTCTGATCAAGGTGTTCAATTGGAAAAGTTTGGCAGAGTTTGATTTTCATACTATTCTTATATGTTGTGACGAGTACTACAGTTCTTCAATTATTAGTATATTGAGTGTGGCAATCCTTGGTTATTATTAGTAAAATCATGAGGTAATAAAGCTTTTAACAACTGTTTACATTAAATAGGGCAAATGATTCTAAAGTGTACTGCATAATTTCTTGTCTTTTGTTTTAAGCTACTGTGTAACAAGCCAAAGTACTGAAACATGGAACTTTCACCAAATTACACAAAAAAAATCATCACGTGGGACTAAGTATAAACTCTATTCATTTTCTGTTTTAATAGAAATGTTCCTTGAACTTGACTTACCACAATGCATCCCAAACTACACTGCACATAAATAGGGCACTGATATTGTGTTTTCATTTTAGCACAAGGGGGGAAAATCTCACCAACCATCTTTTTGAATTTTATAACACCAAATTCTTTTTGTTTTCTCCCTTATTGGGTTGAACTTCATCCACAACAACAACAACAAAGCCTTCAGTCCTGAACAAGTTGGGTTAGGCTAATACACCATAAACAATATTATGAATAAACAAAATAAATAAATAAAAAAGAAAGATATAAGATGATAACTACACTAGCAAGAAATGTCTAGTTTATAGGCTAGAATGCTAGATAAACATCGAGGTGTCAATGCGGGGACATTGTTTACTTTCTTAAGAATAGCAACAAAGAGTTTGTGTTGAATCGTCCTGACATTAGTTGATTATCTTTCTTACAATCCTGATGGGCGTTATATGATCGGACATGAATAATTGGAGATTAGAATAGGATGACTAACTATTCTTCTATTTTTTATTTTATTTTGATGTCCCCCCCTCCTCTAAAATCTGCATGTAATTTTTTTTTAAATAAAATATCTAAAGTAGGCCTTGACCTACTTGCCTCAAAAAAAGGAAGAAAAAATATTAGTTAATTATAGTTAAATGACTTCGCTCCTGACTGCCAGTTAATTTGGATTCTCATCAGTTTATCTTCAGATCATTGATTTCTCAATGTCAATTAGACTAAAACAATAGATTAGTAGATATTTAAAATAGGTACCTTATATGTAACTGCTGGCTGTACTAACTGGTATGTATGTGCTCCTGGCTGTACTAAAAGTTGTTGAAACCTAATATTGCAATATTTCATAGTCCTTTTGCATCTCATTTAAAATATCTTACTTATACTTCTCCTTTTCAAATTAACCAGGTAACATGCCATTCCAGAGAAGAAATGACCTTGCTTTCAATAATCAAGGTATATCAATTTTGTAGATATAAATAAATTTACAAGGCCAGATAATCCAGCTTTTATTATTTATTTTAACTTGATATGTACATATGTAAATATATTTTGTATATTTATGCTTGTAGATGGACCTATGTTTTTTCCGCAGCAGCAACAGAAGTTTAACAGAAGGGTTCGTGAATACTTACATCAAACAATTGACTAATTGAGTATTGTTTTTACTAGAATGGGTAAGCTACAAGTAATGATAAATCTACATTGCAGGGAGATCGTACTTGTTACTTTTGCGGTTCTCCAAGTCATTTTATTAGAGATTGCCCAAACAAGTTTTCTGGTAAGTTGCATGCAATTTTTTCTTTTCTGTTATATTGTTTTATTTTATTTTATTTTTATCTATTTTGGTGCTTATAGTGTTTGTCTTCTGTTTCCTACTTGTTTAGCTATATATTTTGGATGGATTTCTTTTTTAGTTGAGAGTTAACCAGCCATACTTGGTAACTAGGTAAACTTAATGATCATGGCTATAATGGCATTGTAGATACAGTTGTAGAGAACAATAGCATTCTTTTGTATCTCCATTCTTACTGACTTCTAATCCTTCTTTTGCTACCAAAGGCGATGCTGGATTTCAAGGTGGGCCTTCTGGATATGGCCCACAAGTAGATTGGACAGGACCAGCATTCAACCAATACCGACCTGCATTCAACATGTATGGAAACCCTGGGTCTGTTCCTTTTGATGCTGGTGCTTATCCTGTTATGCCCTTCCAAATGCCTTCTTATATGCCACCTTTCTATGGTGGGATGCCTGATCCCTAGTAAGTAATTTCTCAAATTGAGATTTTGAGATCACATCTCTCTTCGTTACCCCCTTAGGCTAACCCACATCTCATGTTATCCCACAAAACTGTAATATTTGAACATCATGTTATATTTCATGGCAATCAAATTTAGTTGCTTAGCACTGATTTATTATAACTCTGTTCTTCTTAAAGATAAATGAAGAATACTAGAAGTAAAATAAAAGAGCTGTTTTATTTGTGAAACTGTTGTAGAAGAACGCTGAAGAAATTAACTCAGTCAAGTGCTAAAAATAGAATCCTAAAAGCTAAAAGAAATAGGGGGAAAGCATGATTCGTTCAGTGTAAGTAATATAACAGTCATAGTTCAGTTAAGCATGATTCTTGCTAGGTAATTACTTCACTGTAACAAGTTCTCTTTTATTCAAATTGCTCTTCTGGTACTGGCATTCTGACCACTATGCAACTTGTGACTAATATAGTGCATATATGAGGATGGGAGGGATGGGAGGTATGAGCCCAGCCATGCCTGCTGGTGCTGAGAGGCCATTTGTTCGTTCTGACTATATGGATCCTCATGGTGGTTGGCACAAAAACAAAAATCATAGTAATCATCCTGAGAGGTAATCTCACCTCCCTTTAATAAACACAACATTTGCAGCTGTATATCAAGAGAAATTAATACGGACCTTGTGCAGTAGAAGTTTTAAGAACTCAGAAGTCAGTAGTGATTTTGACAGAAGTGACACTAAGCTAAAAAAGGTTTGAAATAACTAGATACCCATATTTGTTAATAGTATACCAGAAATGGCACATTTTGTCTTACAAATTATTATGTTGTTTATATTTCTTTTTTTTATGTCTTCTGATTTCAATATTATCCTAGGCTATTCATTTGTGTATAATTGCAGATTTCAATCTAGATATGAACTGCCAGTCCAGTTCATTGGTTATGTGCTAATCTATTTTATCCTTCTCTGTTGGTGTTGTTTTTCCAGAGATGATTATGAGGATAGACCGGATGACTATCATTATCCTGAAAACCAACGTAGGCCGCCACAGAGACGGGCTCATGAATCAGACTCAGATAGCCTTGAAGAACCCCGCACTGGACACAAAAAGCAAAGTAGGGACAAATACTACTCTTCAGATGAAGAGCCCCGCGTGAACAGGAAAGAACCTGAAAAGGGTTCACATTCAGAGAGAGAGAGAGATAGGAGGTCGCATCACTCAGAGAGATCCATATCTGAGGCATCTTCAGACCAGTTTAGTGGTAGACAACACAAGGGGCATCAGCACCATACCAGTAGCAGTAGGCACCATGAGGAGTCTACACTGGGATCGAGGGTGGTGAAAGAGCGGCAAGGTGGAAGTAGCAAGGGCAAGGGGGTCAGTGAGAGGAAAGTGGGTTCTAGCTCAAGGGATCATGGATCAGAGGTTGGTAGGTGGGAGATGGGTGATGGGTCTGACAATGATTATCGTAGAGACAGAGAAAGGCACCGCCAGAGAAGGCGACGGGAGCACTGAGAGGCTTCTGTGGACTTGGTTTTTCGTGGACCAGTCGATGCATGTATATATTTAGTACTAATTATCGTGCTATTTTTCTGCTTAAGGAATCCTGACTTGGGTACTGCTTTTCTGTTATCAGAATGTAGGAGTCTTGCATGGGTTGCATCTAAGTTGTGTACTGTCAATCCTTTGTAGCTCTGTAATAAGGAGATTTAACAAAATCCCTGTATACTAGCCCTTTTATTACCATTTATAGCATGCTGCCGGCCATTGAACTTTTGTGGGAGTAATATTGGGTGTTTTAACTAAGCCAAGTGAATTTTTTCCCCGTGTAATATCTAATTGCAGTGACCAAAAATATATTTCTACAGAGTTGCATCTCGTTATGGATCATTACATTTCCAAGAAAATATATTTCTACAGAGCAAGTGAAAAACTTTTTCCATGTAGTTTTAGCTTGAGCAAGTGGGACCAAAGCGCGCTATATTTCTGAAGAGTTGGATCTGTTATGCATCCTTACTAGTTACATTTGCGAGAAAATATACAATTCTTGACACATCAATCATCTATTGAGTGTTAGAGATAATACAAAAGATATTATTATCCATGCCAGGAAGAAATATCCAACGAGTCTGGTGGGGCCTACATCCTCAGGTTCCTGCAAGTGCAAGTTTCATGAGTGCCCACGAGTTACTAATCTTTAACGAACCCAATTCCAAGCAATTTCACAAGAGAAAATGGAACACACCTCAGGCGGTGGTTCTGCTCGGCTTTTTGCCGAATCATCATCAGTTTCAAAAGGCCACACATATCTATCTGGCTTTGCACTTCTTGCCAAGCTCCAGTCATATAACCTCCTCTCTTCTTTGATCGAGAGTATAGTGTAAGCTTCCTTTCATACCATACAACAAACATGAGGCATGAAATTATCGGTAGTTGCGCCTTAGAATTGCCGAATCGCAACATTATTGAAGCTAATTACTTTCATATCACAGAAATGCTGTTCTTAATTTAACATTTTTATGCAACTTTTTTTTTTTGTTATCAAATAGACTTAAAGAGGCTTCATTTATCCATGTAATTGAGGAATATATTGAAGCTGCGAAATAAGCCTCTGTAAATATTTCTTTTTCCTGGCTTATGACAGTGCTTTAGATTTATATCAGAAGGCCTTTCTAAGGTTAAAGGCGGCAAACATTTCTAAAACAAACCTTAAGTTGGTCTAGCTCTTTTTTGGCATCCTCTTCCACCAGGTCTTCCTTGTTCTGTAGTTCTTCACACTTGCTTTCGTAAGCAAGTTGTATCTGATAATTAGACAAGTCAATTCAGTCCAGGGAGAAATGCAGTAAGATTCAACCAACAGTATTTCTACAAGAATTATGATGATAGCGATGCGTTGTTGTGTTGGCCTGAACCAAAAATACATTTTTTTTGCTCACTACTCCGATTTCATCGTTAGCCTACCTCAATTTGTTTGGAACTAAAGACTTTGTTGTTCTTATTGCTGAATTTTATATTTCATTTTATGATAAATCTGACGTTGGGACTTGGTAATATGATCTGAAAGGTCGCAGTAGTGTTTTGGTCTTCTCTGTACTAAAAAAGAGAGCATTAGTAGATTAAACCGGTTGGTACATAGATGGTATTGATACCATGCAATTTTCTCTTTATCTATTTTGTTAGTGCCAACCAAAACTTGTTAGTAGGTTCCAAATTATATCTCATTGGTATAATAAGAATCCAAATGACACTAAGCTGTTGTTAGTTGGTACCAAAGCATACTTGGTCAGAAGATGCAGTCCTCGGAACACCGAGCGCCTCATAGTAATCGACGTCAGTAATCGCTGCCAATTTGGAACATATTAATATTAGACATGAGAGCTAGAAAAAATCAAAAAGGAAAAAAAAAAATGAAAACACTAACGAATTCCACGCATAGCTTTCTGCACATTCACAGTGGAAATGATTGATGGTCGACCAAGGCCACCACCAACGACAGAAAAATCATCCTCAGGACCAGATGAAGAGGAGGTGGCAGCCGCCTCGGCAGAGCATTTAATGGGAAAGAGGAGCCTGCATTTCGAGGGAGAGATGAAGAAGACGGAGCGGTGGTGCGAAACAGCAGGGAGCTTGATCGCTGGTGAAGGAATCACAACCACGGCCATTGAAATTTAGATAACAGATGTTTACTGGTTTGGATTTTTATTTTGTTTTTGTTTTTGTTTTTGTTTTTGTTTTTGTTTTTGTTTTTTATGTTTTCATGTTCTGTTTGGTTGAGGTAGGTATTGTGTGGTTGACACAGAAGGAAAATGATAAGGCGGGAATCTGCAACGGAAGCGTGCTACAAGAGAATATATGTTTTTTATTTTTTTTTATAAAAAAGAAACAAACAAAGAAATTTATCAGTTAGAAAAAATCGTTCAAAGGCCCCGTCTATTATTAGAAAGGCGCCGCATATGCATGAAATAATACAAATGTCAACTCCTTAGTACATATAGAAAAAAAAATATTAAACTCAATAGTTGAACGGTATTAACCTGCACAAGTTCGTTCAAAAAATATTCATGTGAAATTGCATCCTCAGCGAAAACATGTCAATTTTATAAACGAAAAATATCAATTCTGTGATCTAAAAAAAGTTAGTGTCAGCCTTTAACCGAAAAAAAAATGTCACCTTGGAATAGAGTAATAGACTAAGTTCTAACTATTTTTTTTCTCTAGATAGCAAGCTTCGTATATTATTGCATCTTCTGCCTCTTCGAGATAAAAATATTTTTGTGCAATTTGATAATAACAAAAAAGATATGCTTCGGACGCTTTAAAGACGTGTAAATATTCAGTAACAAAATGATTTTTTACTTGTAGGAGACCATAATATAATATCATATCGATGCATCGATTTATTTCCTTGAAATTCAGAATTTAGTGGGGACAAATGACAATTTTTAACCACTAATATATCCTTCATCTCTTGTGTTAAGAAGGATGATGTCAAAATTTATGATCAGTTCACATAATAATCTTGTAATTCGATGCCTGACTTAGATCCAACGCATTTACTTTCTTTTGGCAGATCCAAGCAAGGATTGATGTCCGGCTTAATTTTATCGCACTTCACCATTTTTATGTACTAGTAATAATTCAGTAGCATGATTCATGATGCATTAAAGTCCAATATACAAAGAATGAAACGACCAAGTACAAGCTTTCCGAATAGCTTTCCGATACCCGAACCTGGCAACCAACCCACCGCTTGAAACTACACGAATCAGACAAACATCCGACTTCGGGAAGCGGTTACATACGGTTATAACACGTTCTCTTTTACACTGCTAAGTATGGCACGCTCATCTAGGATAGGAACACGACTTCATAACCATCTTGGCACGATCCTATAACCGACTGAGATCTTTCTGGGACAAAACATTAAACACAGGCAGAGATGTTGTCAAAATCCCTACTCAACATGCATATACGATATACTAGAGAGAAGGCCTAATCCATCATGATGTCAAATCTTCATGCATCCACACCCTCAAATCTACGGACTATCTCCCAGATAGGATGTATCAGCTATCGTCGGGACATACCCTAACTCAGACTAGGTTTAACAATGGTGTTTGAAAACGATAGCGGTGTGCCCGGAGAAGGCGAAGGTAGCACCCGCAAAAGACCAAGGTATCTCCATGCAGGGACCCCTGGCAGGCATGTGCATGAAGTACACTATGGGCCTGCTACACCGGCAGAAATGCGAAGAAACCGCAGTCAATCGGAGAACAATCCCAAACAGGAAATCATCTTTTAGGCCTAGAGGTCACCACTGCCTCTCGACGGGCCCGTCCTTCAAGAAACAATCTTGCATCTACCTGAGAGCACGTCCCCTCTGACACCTCCACCCCATTTCGCCTCAGCAAGTTTTCGTACCAACAACCCAATTGCAAACTCGGGTCCCAACCCCACAATAGGGGTGGATTCGGCAATACCAGCACGGGCAGTACCTAAAGCACATGCCGTACCGACGAACCCGAAGGGATACTATCGGTATCCTTACCCATAGGTATACTCATCAGGAGCATCGTGGGATCCATATTGGGACTCCTACGGGCAATACGGGGGGTATCCTTAGAATGGATACTACACCCCCTCAATATGGGTAGTACC
Organism: Eleocharis quinqueflora; assembly: GCA_964058865.1. Taxonomy (NCBI): domain Eukaryota; kingdom Viridiplantae; phylum Streptophyta; class Magnoliopsida; order Poales; family Cyperaceae; genus Eleocharis; species Eleocharis quinqueflora. The sequence goes on along the minus strand of CAXKVX010000117.1, from coordinate 77,081 downwards.
TGGGGTGATACCCATGGACACACAAACAGTGGAGCAGCTACCCGCAATCGACACCCCCACAGCCTCGACCACTCCATCCGAACCCGGGAATGATTTGGCGCACCCGAATGAATCCAACCAATATGCCACAGCCCAAAAACTTGGCGGGGGACTTTGAAGGAGCACTTCGCCCTGGGAACATACCCGAAGATGATCAACAAAGACCCGCAACACCAGAGACACGTCCGGACAGGATCACAGTTCCCGAACGATCTGCAACCACCACTCGAGGAGCCACGACCTATGAATGAGAATAATGAGGTTTCGGCTCAGTCACACTCCACTCAGGAGTCAAGTTCTCTCACCAGGAATTCATCTTTGAGACCGCTGCAAGATGAACATGTCCTCGATATGCAGAAGAGGCCATAGGACATGCGGGAGAGACTAAAACAGATAGACAACGAGAGAGGCCACCGACAACCTCTGAATTTCAATTTGGGACCTTTGTTCCAGGAGATCTATACTTTTATGATGAAGGACTTTAAGGTTCCCACCAACTTGGGTGTATTTATCGGAGACGGAAACGAGAGGAAAGATCCGAAAGGATTCATCTACAGCGTAAGAGAGAAGCTAAGAATTATAGAAGCTATCGACGAAGTCATTTGCATAGTCTTCGTCACATGCCTGTTAGGTGACGACAAATATTTTGAGTATCATCGAAGATCCGGACACTCCGCAGATGATTGCCTTCCTCTTAGAGACGTATTGGAGAAATTGGCACGACAGGGAGAATTGTAGAGATATATCAACAAACAATTCTTCAAAGAGCATGTGTGGACGTACGAAGATGCCCGACGATCGATGAACCTTATCCCCAGAAAGCGAAGGGACAACAGTCCGAGAGACAACCACCCAAAGGATTGCATGGCACCAACCCTAACTATCAACATCATTTGCGGAGACATTTCCTCGGGCGGTGACATAAGGAGAGATATAGAGAAGGATTCACTCGATGAATTCGACACAACACGTTGCAATCAAAAAGCCCACCAAGAGACCTTAACAGGCGAAAATATCTTTTTCAGAAGATGACAATAACAGTGTGATGCACCCTCACAACGATGCCATTGTTCTAGAATTGAAGATCGGTGGTTTCAAAGTTCGTCGAATTTTGGTGGATACGGGAAGTTTAGCCAACATCCTGTATTGGCACGCGTTTGAGAACATGTCCAAAGACCCCAAGGAGCTCCGGAAGGTCAACACCCCTCTCGTCGAATTCACTGGTGATTAGATTCACCCTGAAGGGGTAATAACCTTGCCTGTTGGGATAGGCTCTTACCCGAAGGCAATATCAACAAAGATCAACTTCTTAGTGGTCAAAGCCCCATCCGCCCACGACGCAATACTAGGAAGAATTACTTTAAACATATTTAGTGCGGTAGTATCTACTTCTCACTTGACCATAAAATTTCCGACCGCTGCTGGAACTGGCGTCGAGAGAGGCATCCAAAGTGAGGCGAGAAAATGTTATGTAGAAGCCTTGAAGGGACAGGTACATCAGATCGATCAATCTGCCACTGTCGAGCCCGAGCCTGATACACCAATTAACTTGCCGAATGACTCAAGAAGCATCATTGACACACAACCCGAAGAAAGAATCACTACAACTATCAAAGAAGTTAAGGATATCGAAGTGGCAGAGAAAAGGTACATAAAAGTCAACAAGACATTAATAGGACCCTTTCGGGAGACCCTCATCAAGTTCTTAAAAAAGAACATCTCCTCATTCTCTTGGACTGCCGAGTAGATGCATGGCATCAACATGAGCATATTCTAACACAAATTGTACAATCAGAGAGAATGCAAGTCGGTTCGACAAAAGGAGTGCAACATAAGAGCCGAACGACAGAAAGTAGTCAGGACAAAAGTCGAGAAACTCCTACGAGCAAGCTTTTATTCAGGAGGTAACATGCTCGGATTGGCTAGCCAACCCCGTATTAGTAAAGAAGTCGAATGATGACTAGTGCATGTGCATCGTTTTGACCGACCTAAACAAAGTGTGAATGATGGACCCATTTCCCTTGTCGAAAATTGACCAACTAGTCGATTCCACAGCAGGACACGTTGTACTCAGCTTCATGGATGCATTCTCTGGACACTACCAGATTCGCATGCACAAGCAAGACAAGAGCAAGACTGTCTTTGTCACCGATTTGAGCTTGTATTGCTACAAGGTCATGCCCTTTGAGCTTCGCAACGCGAGAGCCATGTACTAATGGATGGTGAATAAAGTATTTGAGAAGCAGATAAGACGCAACATGGAAGCATACATTGACGACATGCTCGTGAAGAGCGTGGTTGAGCAGTCACACACCAATTATATTGTCGAAACTTTTGAGACAATGTCCAAGGTAGTCATGAAGTTAAATCCTAAGAAAAGTTTCTTCGGATTGGCGGGAGGAAAGTTCCTATGATGCATGGTCTCATAGAAGGAAATCGAAATACACCCCTCAAAATCAGAAACCATCCTCAACATGCAAGCCCCAAAGAACCTGAAGGAGTTGCAGAAGTTGACATGACGATTGGCAGCCCTAAATCGGTTTATCGCCAAGTCAGGGAAAGTTTGCTTACCTTGCTTCAAAGTCTTGCGAAGGAACACCAAGTTCGAACACAAAGTGTGTAGAGGCATTCGCGAAGATCAAGGTATACTTGTCAAACCCGCACTGCATGTCACGACCTTCCCCATGTCAACCACTCCGGCTGTACTTCGCGACAGTCGACCAAGCGGTAAGCGTTGGTCTTGGAACACGACCATAAATAGAAACTTGTGTACTTTGTGTCTCATGTTCTACGAGATGCAGAGACCAGATACCCACCTCTCGAAAAGATGGCTCTCGCTTTGATAGTAGCTTCACAAAAGCTGAAACTCTACTTTCAATCTCACCCCGTCAAAGTTTTAACTAGTGTTCCTTTGCGGAAGGTCCTCACAGACTTCAACGCATCAAGATTATTGTTGAAATGGGCTCTTGAACTATTCGAGTTCGACGTCATATTTCATCATGTTCGGCCTTGAAGTTGCAGATCTTTGTCGACTTCATCGCCGAATACTCTGGAGAACAGCAAAAGGACGACAAATGAACATTGTTTGTCGATGGTGCATCTTCCCAAACCAGAGCAAGAGTAGGCAAGCCATGACAAGACCGAAGGGAGAGAAACTAAACTACTCGATCCAATTACTCTTTCCATTAACCAACAACGCAGCCGAATACGAGGCAATGATTGTCAGACTCACATTAGCGAAGGAGGATGGGGCCCGACAAGTCCACCTATTCATCGATTCACAACTTGTCGTGAGGCAGGTCAAAGATGAGGCAAAAATAAACGAAGAAAAAGTACTCGCGTACGAGAAGATGTTGATTTCTCTCAAAGACACATTCGACAAAGCAGACATCTCACACATATCAAGAAACTAGAATGGGCCGACTAACGCTTTGGCTAAGTTGGCCTCTTCAGGACAGTTGAACAAGAAAGATCATGTTGTTTGCTTGGAATATCATTCTCGAGCATCGAAAACGCCCCGAAGGAAGTCACTCCGGTGAAAACCCAGTACTCATCGAAGGAAAGTTCAATTGGACGACATATGCAAAATCTCACAAATGAATGAATAACCTACTTAAGCCTTCAATGCATCTGCAAATGTCATCGCAGGCTTGGAGGACAAATGAGCCGTCATTCTACTAGTAGCCTAGTAGCATGATCCATGATCCATTAAAGTCCAATATACAAAGAATGAAACGATTAAGTACAAGCTTCGTAAATAACTTTCTGATTGTTGAGCATTCGACCTCCCGAACGATTCCTTAATAGACATAAGGAAAGTCTCAAAGTACCCAAACCTAACACCAACCTACCACTTGAAACAACACAAATCGAACAAATATCCAACTTCGGAAAGCAGTTACAGACGACTATAACATGTTCTATATTACACTGCTAAGTATGACACGATCATCCAGAGTTAAGACACGACTTCATAACCACCTCAGCACGATCCTATAAACGACTGAGGTCTTTCTGAAGACTTCACCGTCCCCTTCCACTATAAATACCCCCTTCTCAGAACAAAAGGGGACAGAACATTACTAAATGGAGAGAACCCCACCCACTATAAACTTTTTTGATTGGTTATCTTTTTACTTCATTAAGCACTAAAAGTCACATCTTTCATATATATTAACAAGTTACGTTTTCTCCTGGCCCAAATGAAAGAGATGAAGAATCAAACATTTCGAAGAAGAAAATTACAAATTTCTTTTATTAAATCTTTTGGGCTCTTAGCTCATGCACTATTGTTTCCTTGATCAAACATTTTCCAAAACAAAATATCCAAACAGTGTCAAATTGTGCAACTTTAAAAAATTGTACTAGATCAAAATAATCATTAACCAAGCATTTCTAGTATCAAAATTTACAAATTGAACCTACCCGGCACCTGCACTCCCTCCCCCTAACAGAAGGGAAGAAGAATATCAATATAACCCCAAAAATCAGTTAACAGGTATCCAAGTGGGCCAATTTTACGAACCCAGGACCATTCTCATGATGGCATTGCTTTCTACATAATTTAATAGATTACTAATAAAAATGAACCCATCAAAACCAAAAAATTGTATGAGGTGCTTTGATATGGAAAATCATAATTCAAAACTAACAATTCTGCAGTAATTTCTCTTGTCAACATCTCTACAACCCTGTACCGTAAACTTGTTCGGGCCACTTCGGATAAATCCTTTTGTAGAGACTCATACACACAGTGTCATGCTGTTGTATTACACTATTAAATACACATTTCATGGCCCCTGTAAAGATCAAAAGAATAAACAAACAAATCAACAACAAAACTAAATTGGAGGTAAACATAATGCAGTGCTAAAACAACACAGCTAATGAGGTGGAAACTGTTAAATGTTTTTCGATAGGCTTATTTCTGAAAGTCATATTTAAAAGAACGCGGCTAATTTTGTTTCAAAAAAATAGCCACTTAGTAAATCTATTATAATGTTGGAGATGTAAATCTATTGAAAATGGATTTCACATTAGTACATGTTCACTGGAGACCATAACAAACAACCACTATGAATTTTGCATTGCCTAATGTGAAATGCAACTGTCTTTTTACATTTCACCGAGTCATCTGCTCTGAGACTAGTTCTGTTGCTTACTATGTCTCAGAACTCTTCCAGATAATGGTAAGGGCAATAAGAGCAATAGTCACATTTTACACTTCTTTTATTTGGTTAATAAAAGGGTGGGGATCCATTGACAACCAAAAGTTTGACAACCTTGACAATGGATTTTCAGATAAATTCATAAAAAATCTTAAAAATACAAACAAAATTATAAACATATTTTTAACTTGTAAATTCATTGTGTTTCAAATTTTATACAATTCAAATGCCATTTGATATTCCATCAAAGACGATCAAAATTACATGACATTTGCAATGGTCTTTGATGGAATATCAAATGACATTAACATTGCATGAAACTCAAAACGTATTCAATCTGCATGTTCAAGAATATGTTAATAAACTTCTCTCTATTTTTTAAGAAATCTTAAGGACTGTTTTGAATTTATTTAAAAATCCGTGTCAAGGTTGCCAATGGATCCGTATATATAGGACACAAGGGGCTACAAAACCAATTACAGAAATTTTCAATGCAACTCTGAAATGAGAGAATTATGAACTCCAGAATTTAGAAGCCGCATACAAATAATTGAAACAAATAGAACACAGAAGTTATACCATGAGTACCAACAGGTTCCTTGATCCGACCGTGGCGACCATGCTTGGTCCATACATCCACCGGCTAAATAAAAAGGATGAGAAAAGATTGTTAAGCCACACAATCATATGAGGTAATGCAATTGTGGTACCAACCAGTAATAATCTGTACCATGCCATCTTTATATCAAGAGGCCTCAGGTTGCAAGTCAATCTAACATTTGAAATTTTTATGACAATTGGAAGTGATCCAGATCTTCTAAAGAAATGTACGATTCTGAATCAAGAAGATTAAAAATACTAATAACTTGCCTTAAACCATCTGACGTCATCTGGATTGTGAAACATATATCTAACTGTGGCTTTGAGCTTAGATACTCTTTGAGGATATCTGCACAAAAATTAAACAATGTATCATATGAATATTACCAAAAGAGGATAAACATGCTATGAAAAGAACAAGTGTGTAACAATATGTGCAGGATAAAGGAAAACAAAAAAGTGCAACAATACCCTGTCAAAATTATCTTTTTAAGTATGATTCGATCAGGATCAACACTCTTTAGCGACCCAGTTGCTGCAACCGCTGGCAGCTCCCCATCTCTCTTCTTCAGAATAACTAGTGGCAGGGGCGGGAAACATATTGGTGCATATACTGATGCCACACAAAATCGACCTGGGTGAAGAAATCTCTCCAACTTGTGCTTGTCGGAGTTTATGTTATCACTGGAAAACAAAGGTCTGTGCCAAGAGAAAGGAAAAGTGGTGTATCAAGAATAGTTGATCTTTTTTCAGTCACAACCTAAAACCCTAAATCATACATAAAAACCAACTACAGGTGCTAAAGAACAGCAAACTTCCACCCATCGAACCATTTATAAATGGTATTGGTTATAGTAACAAAAACTTTATTTGATGAACCACAAACTGATCAAATGGTAATGAAAATAAAAAAGAAATACAATTGTAATTATGTTCTATACAGACTGAGATAGGTCATGTATAAATATGGTGCGATTGAAAATCAATTGCTCATCCATCGAGTGTTTTGTGATTCCAAAATATAACAAAATTGACACAATTCATCTAAAACTGTAGAGAACCCTTTAACAGAGCAGAAGGTATGTTCCAAAAAAAGCATACTACCGGGGCAGAGGCAGAATGGAAAAAAATACAACCAAATAAAGTACAGTACTTTGCCACAAACTGCCGAAATCCAACATTAAATACGAAGGTCTCTTTGGATTTAATAGGAGCATCATACAGGTCATTCTTCTTTACACTGCAAGCGAAAGTAAACATTAGTACCCAAAAAAAAAATACAAATCTTTACTTTGCACTTGGAAAGTTGGAAGTATTGGACAACAATCCCAAATTTTTTTCTAGTAATGAATCACGAACATATACGGAAATGTGGAAAAAATTAAATTTCTGCCAATAGTTTGTGCAAATTTCACATTATTCTAATCCAAAAGGTTGAAAAACACTTCCAGTTGATTAATCAAAACAGGTGTTATAAACATAACCTTTCAAGAAGAAATAAAAAAATGGCTCAGAAGTAAACGGTTTCACTGTAATTAATTTTGATATAGACAGGTGACTTCACACCAGCATAACCAGGCACCCTTACAAAAGGCAATGGTGAGGTGCTGACATCAGGACTTTATGGCCCTTGCCACTACAATAATGTATGTAGTCCAAAAGAACGGTCTCTATAAACAATGCAATACTTAATTACCTGAAGTGGAGAACAGACATCTTGGACTCATGCTGGAGAAGCCCAGATGTCAACACAGGAACAGCTTTGGATGCACGACAAATCCAGGATGCGATGTCAATAGGTACGTTCTTTACATGAATCCTCACAAAAGAACCAACATGAGCACAAGTTGTTGAACTTCCTTCATCCACCTGGTGCATTGTTTTGAGAACATGCTTTTGGGTTCGTGCAAAATTGTCAAATGCAAAAATTCGAGAATATTCTGCCGGCAAAGATTCCTATAAATTTGCCAAAAAGGAGAAACATGAGCAAGTTCTTTGTTACATAAAACTTCTGTATATGCATGCAAAGTATGTTAGGTTATGTTAAGATGCAAAGAAGAAGAATATAACAGCAAAAGTTAAAAAAAAATCATTAAGAGAGCAGCAGATCACAAACCTTGGGATCCCAAGGAGAGGTGCGGAACGACTTTAAACCACGGTATTTGGCAAATCTATTCTTTGCTGGCACATCAAGTGGTGTATCCACTTCATCAGGGAATTCTGAAAATTTTCAGAACAGCTCTCCATTAGAAAACCTTCCTCAGGTGAAAAATGAATGTAATTGGGTTGTATTTACAGCTAAGACTCAACGAGCCAACTCCCATATGCATAATTTGGCATTAATTAGGGTAGTCAATACATAAATATATATTAGGAATTAGATGCAACGGATATAAAATCAATCTGGCACTAGTGAAGGCCAGCTTCAGCAACAGTATGCAAGCTGAGATATAATGGCTTTAGACAAACCTTCATCTTCAGCATTTGCATCTTTAATCCTCTTTATCTCAGCTTCTATTTGCTCTTTAGTCATGTGTTCGTCATCCTGTCAGTATAAACCATTAACAAACTACAAAATCATTGGGAGCTAAAAAGTTATGCTTTGTGCGTCGCAACTTTTCATTTTACCTATGTAATTCACACAGTTTTTAAGCAATTAAACAACAAAGACAATAGGGATAGAGTGGATCAGAAGTGTCAACTCCTATCTGACCTCTCTATTAAAAAATGGTATATCACAAGGTCAGTACTAAGAAAAATAGAAATAAAACAATGCTTACAAAATCAAGGATGAAATTTAGCTCATAGCCATATTAGATGATTTCATTAACAATGTTTCGATTGCCGAACCCTGCCTAGTGCAGTGGTAAGGCATAAGACCTCCATGGGGGAGGTCCAAGGTTCAAGCCCCAGTAGGGGGTTATTTTCAGGTTTGGGTTTGTGTGTGTCCTACAGCCAAACAAATTTTTGATTAAAAGGAGATAGACTCACTTCCATCTCAGTATCAGCAGCTGTTTCTTCATCAAACTTTTCCGTGAAATGAGATGTGGTATCTTCATACTTCTCTGGATAATTTTCATTTTCCAATCCTTCATCAAGAACCATACCATTACCTTCCTCAGATTCCATGTCTGAATTGTCATTCTCAGAATCTGTTCCATCAACAATCCAGGCAGCCTGAAAGTAAAAATGTCAGATGGTAAATATGGTTCCACCAAACTTTACTTGATTAGCTTATTTCATACACTGGTGGTATATGCTTAGTTCCTAAACTTATATCACACTAAAATTAAACTTGAGCCCTTAAAGATTGCAATTTGTCCACAATATATTCCAATCCTGACTTTAACAACCCTTACAAGCTCTACCAGACACAAAAAAAAGAACATACTAAAATTAACACAGCTCACAACCACCAGCTGCTAAGAATAAAGCCATTAACTAAATTGGCCAGCAAAGAAGAAACAAAGAGAGGCAATAATCAAAACTGGCTAAAGAGTAAAAGCCTCATCAGAGTGTTACAAAAATCAATACCTGATATTCTGAGGTTCCACGAGGAAGTTTTCTCTTTCTAAGTTTTCTTTCCTTGTTGTTCATATCCGCTTCAGCCATTTCAGCCTCGGTTGGCCAAGTCTATATCAAATATAAAAACTTCAAAATCGTCCAGGAAACGAAAATATAAGCAAATATTTCAAATTTGCATACAAGGAATCTTCTGCGGTTCCTCCGCAAACGTCAGAAACTATACTCCCAGAACCACCCTTTCTAGTTGTATATTGGGTAATCGCTAAATTTATGAACACATCATGTTCCTTCTCTGACATTAAAATAAATATTCCCCTAATACCCCCAATCTTCGCATGATCTGATGGATTTGAAAAAGGTAGGTTGGCAACATTTTGGGGTAAAAAAGATTTGGTTACAAGGAAAAAGGTGCCAATAATTGCAGTGTTATTTGAAACTTCCAACAAAATGCATGAAAGTTACTAGTTGTAAGAAATAATAACATCCAGTCTCACCATTATATCATAATAATCACCGGGAATACAAAAAAGCAAGAAAAAAATATCAACAAATATATTACATCAACCCTTTAAAATATCAAAAATAAGGAAAAATGGTTTTGCCTGTTCCCCTGCAAGTGGATCTGGGGTATTCTCTACAAGCAAAGGCTCCTGAGCTGAAGGGTCTGGAGTTAACGTCTGAAATATCTGCAGTTAACAAGAGCAGCACTCAAACATAAAAAGTATAAACAATTTACAAACCAACACAAAAAGTAACAGTAAAAAAGCTATTATAAAATTGTTTAATTCATGTACACATCAATTTCCCATAATTATTAATTATATATAGAAAAGTAGTGGAAAATATGAACTCTATTAGACATTTTCATAGCAAATGTGGTATCTTTACATTTTCAGGAGTTTATACAAAAATGTTGGGCTATGTGAATCTTCTCCCTGAGGCCTTTGCTTCCAACCCATCTTCGTTGGAAAAAACAAATTCACTCAAGAATTAATTATTTTTATCCCATGCGTACAGTACCCATTTCAGCTCAAATCCTATACCAATTCCCATTCCTAGCAGCTAGCCGAACAGGCCCTGAGAGAAGAGAAAGACTGCAAGTACAAATACCTGGGTCATATTTTCCTCAGATTCCATCAAATTACGCCCCCTCTTTTCATTCAGAGGAAATGGATCTTTAAGTATATCAATCTTGCTCAACTGAAAATCCCCTGCACCTGTCAGGTGGACCTGGAAATGTTTCAAAATATGCTAAATGAAAAAAATTGCAGATCAAAGTTTAAACATCACTCCCCATCCTGTTGTTCGACAAGAGCCATCGATCATATTAAACATATGAATATTATTGTTAACAAGTAAATGAAAAGAACATAACTTTGAATTTAATATAATAATAAAGAGGATAACGCAATTTTGGGGACATGGAGATCTTCATCCATCCTGAAGGGATAAATATAATAACAAATAGGATATAATTGAATTTTTTTTCTTATTTTTCTATCCATGTAAGCCTGGCAATGAAACTCACAAGCTGATTTGGAGATATATTGTGCGCTCGCAAGTAGCCAGAGAGAACCAAATTGCACGTTCCTGAACTGCTATCATCATTTTCTATATGTACCTGACAAAAGAAGGTTCCAAGGTTCTGTCAAATTCAAAGGCACATCACCTATCTGCAATACTAAAGTTAACCAAAGAACAAAGCAATAACTATTTAATATAAATAAGACAAACCTCATTAGACATAATATATGGTCTCTGGTTTCTCCAATGTGGAGATGACAGGTGCTGCTCTTTGAAGAGCCACATGAACTATAACATGAAATCAGATCAAACATGTTTCCTACTAGAAAAGAAAAATATCTTAACTATTCAAATTGACACAGGAAAACATACTAAACTGAGCAGTGAATTTGTTTTTTATTCATCAATGCTGTTATAAACAAAAATTAATGACACCTTGTTGATGTACATCCTGTCAATCTCTCTTCAGGGCATAAGTGTGAATTAAAATGAAGAATATCATACCTTGTGAAGTTCCTCCTTGGTGTCAGCAGCATAATATTTGCAATCCTCTGGCATCTCCGACGATAGAGCGGAGATGCTTGTCTTCTTGGCCTCGCTCTTGTTTTTTAGATCTTGAGGGAGATCCTATGAAAAATCAACAAGTCTTAGGTTTAACTCCATGAAATAGGTGTTTATATATCTTTACGAATTATTGGGTTCCCAAAACGTTTAACTGGGCACTTAGTTTAACCCAATATGACTCCTCAATAATACAAAATAAGAGTGAACAAACACTCAATCAGCAACATAGAGCCAATTAACAATCAATCCTGAACAAAATTTATTAAAAGAATTTCAGGGTTTGGAACAAGTTTGTTTTACTTATAAGCCAGAAAAGACCTGATTCAGCATTTATCTGACAACTATAATATCATTCCCAAAACATCTGTACAACTGATTGCAGTTTAACTAAATAAACCTCCGATTGTGATATTAAGCGCCAATTGGACGTAAATTTAACATTCATATTGCAACTAGCACAAACAAATTGCAACCGTCTCCAATGCTCACCCTGATCAACACAGAAGTGCTTGACAAGCCAATGCTGCGTAAAAGAGAAAGGCACTGAGCTCCAATTGGGTCGATAAGGCCATCAGATCCATTGTCATATAAAGAATTAGCTGATACTACAAAGGCCATAAGGTCCGCAACCTATATGAAGCAAAAATTGCCATATCATAATGTAACATCCAAGAATTGAAAATCTTGACTGAAACAAGACAAGTATGTACCTTAGCCATTTCCATACATGCCATAAGATCACCATATGGTGCTTCAAGTACCTGAAGAGCATAATAATTTGGTCATGTTAGAACTATTATTTAGCAATACATACTGTCGAGGTTTCATAAAAAATGTTATTACACCACTGAAATTATAAGAACGCTCCAAAACTGAACAAACAAAACAACCAATAACTTACTTGACAGTAGGATCCAGAACAAGTACCCATGGTACAACTATAAATACTAGAGAACAGAATCATTGTGTTGTAGTTATTCTCGTGTCAACAATTTTGACAACAGTGAAAAAAGAACGCTCTAGCCAAAAAGGGCACAAGAAACTAACAGTAGTTCGAAGTCTGTAAGCTGAAGAGGCGATGGTGTCAGATGTCGGCTGCCCATCATCACCTGACAGAAGTTGTAACAGATCCTTCTTGACCGAGTTCAAATTTGCATAAGAAGAAAGACCAAAGAGTACCTGAAAGAGAAAGAAAGAAATGAACTAAGGTATGAATGGCTGAAAACAAAACAACTCATCCTTTACCCAATCTTGACCTGAACCAAACCTCATCCTTACTCGAGCATAACCTTGTACTCGAGCCAAAAAGAGGCCAATATAATTGACAATAACTTAATTAAAGCAACGTGACCTTAAATCAATCTTTGCCGAATATATAAACCATTCCAAACCCAAAGAACTATGCATTAAAAATTGATCTGTGATTTGAACAAATGATAGCCAAAATGTCTGCGCAACCAAGTTGAACAATACCCTATTGACCTTTAACCTAAAGCAACTTGAACCAATTGACCCAAGCAAGTTAACTGAACTCAAAATTACCTCAACCTGAATCATATTTGCACAATTGTCACCTCTAGATAATAAAAAGAAAGATTTCACTTCTTTGGAACTATATCTCTATTAGGCATGGCAAGTGTTCAGGATGGGTAGGCATTACTGACAAATATACTACGGACTCAATCAGTATTAAAATTGAGATTCAGTGCACTTCAAATAAATGATAGAAAGCTTTACATTAACATAAAATTGGACTAATATGTGCAATGCCTCTATTTTTAACAAATAATTATAATGTTTACAAAGATAGTTATAATTCTGCAGTCAGCTCAGGCCCAAGCAGAATCTTTCACCCAATAGATCGATAAACCTAGCAGATTATAAACCATTAAACCCAATTGGTTGGAATTAACCGGTCCCATCAGGCCAGGTCACATGTTGTTAGCCTTACACTTTACTGGAAATTTCAATCTAAACAAACACAAAAGGTTGTGATGATAACTATCAATATTATCACATGCTCTAGCAATATATTCAGTACCAAATCCTGCTGCAGTGAGCTATTAAACTAAGATTAAAAGACCAACTATATAATAGAAACAGAGCAAATAACTGAATACTTACAATTACACTAGGAGCGCTAGCAGAAGATATCTTCTCCTTTAATAATGTAGCACGTTTCTGGTCCCGTATCTAATAAAATATCCAAGTAATTAATGAGCTAACCCCGAATTGGCTTATTTAAGAATCAGCTTATCTTTAGTAATGCCAAACTCAATCAAACATAATTTAGCATAATTCTGCGCCAATTAATACCAAATTCAACCAACGCTTCCAACAACAATAACCAAAAAAAAAAAAAACTTACCGCTTTACCCTTTTGGATACGAGCCGCACGAGCGCCCTTCCCTGCTGCACGGTGCCCACCTTCTGACTTGGCAATCTTCGCCTTGGCTGAAGAGACAAAACACCTCAGTAATTTGTACAAAATATATCGCTAAGAGAACAAGGAAAAAATTGAAACTTCGGATCACCAGCAAGAGAATCGGTGCGGTGTGCATGGCGTGACGCCTTGGAAGAATAGCGGGTCTTGTGAGCCTTATTCACCTGCGACCGAGCACTCCCCATGATTGCAATCAACCTAGGTTAAGTTTTGTTAAACTGGAGGTTTAGGGTTTTGGCTGGGGCGAGAAAAGGAGAATCGATTATAGCGAAAGAGATGCAGAGAAGTCGGCGCGGCGCGCTGTGAAGTTGGCGCTGCAGTTGTTATGGTTTGGTTAGGGACGGAGCAAATAAAAAGAAAGAATCGGACGGCTCAGATTTATCTGCTAAAATGGGCGATTAGGATATTTTCGAAAGTAGGGTTGCATGCTCAGTTTTTTTAAGCCTTCGTGTCCCCTCAAAACTGTTAAATTAGATTTTTGTTATTTCATAACGCTTTGAAAAATGTCACTCTAAAATTCTTTTATTCTAAATCTTGCCTTTTTATTGTTAATTTGTTTTTTTCTGAATAAAAATAATTCGGAATTATTTATTTTGACCAAAATATTCTCCATATCACATGTTAATGATTTGAATATTATTGTCATATTCTCCTTCCTTTAAGAAACGCCATTTGACATATCCTTTCTTCACACACCTTCTCCCTCAGTGGTCGCTGCTCTCTCTGCATCAAACCCCAGCAAAAGGTATCGCATCTCGGCTCCTCTACTTGTAACTTCTGATTCTCCCCTGATCAAGCACAAGTTTCGGACAGCAAGCTACTCTGATCGATCAAATCCTCCGACCAAATCAATTCCAATCAAACAAGTCTGTCGCGACTTCGATTTTGAAGAAAGTATTTTCTGATATTGCTTCTTTCAGTTTTACAAATCTGGTAGCGTCTACAAATTCGATTTTGGAGAAGTATTTTCGATTATTGCTTCTCTCATGTGGCGTTTCCAAGAGGATCAGCTTTTCAAAATCGTTGGGATAAAAAACAAGTTTGCCAGTTTGTACAATTAATTGTCAAAATCATATTTTATCTATCAATTCCAAAATCTTTCGATTGGGAGTCAATCTTTTAATAAGGCTCACCCCCACTAAGACCATAGTTTACCAATAAAAATGCTCATCAGCCCTACAGATAGCACTACTACCAGAATTTACCGACCACTATAGTGTACTACTACCACTAATCAATAGGCTTAATTTTTCCTATACCTTTCAACACTTATTCAATTTCTTAATCAGTAGCTTAATTTTTTTGTCTTTATTTGGTTTAGCAATTGAATATCTTGCTACTGCTCAGTGGACTCTGATTTTTAGGATATTTCTCTTTTCCTTTGAACAGGCTAACAAGAAGGGCACAAGTGCGAGCAAGAAAAAGAAGAAAGCAAAATTGAAGTGTGTTGTCTGTAGCATGGAAAGGCAACAGCGGATATCCTCTGAGAATAGTGGCTCTAATTACTATTCTCCCCTAACGTACCTGAAGGATCCCCAGGTTTTGTCCTCTTCGTTGAATTACCCACGAAGACCTTGGTTATATGTTGATTTCATTTTAGGGGCAAAGTCAAATATGTAAATGAAATTTCTTCTTTAGAATCATAGTTCTTTTAATTTTGGAAACTGGTAGGTGATGTTGACATAAATTGTAGTTTGTATAATCCAAGGAAATCTAGTAAATGCAGCTATGTCATGTTATTAGTAAATTAATGGTTGTTATCTTGTTTCAAAGGGTTTTGCTGAGAAGCTATTATCTTATCATGCAAGTGATAAGAAACATACTGAGCGCTTTGAGGTTAATTTCTCATCCTTGTTATTTTTAAATCTTATTATTATTTTTAACTATATTTTCAAATGATTAAGTGCTTGAACCAAATTGTGTTGATACCTAACTGAGCTGCAGCTGATCTATATATTTTCTCTTAATGTCTACTATTAGTAAAATAATTATTAGGAAAAAAATATTATTACTAATATTTTAATATTATGCAGCCTTATATCCAAGTTTAGCAATGCTCTCGATGAGCTCAGCTATTGCTACAATAAGCTCACTGTTATTTTCTCTTAATGGCAAATTTGATGTAAACATAGGTGGCAAGGAATTACTGGAAAATCCCATCAGCTCACTGTTATTGCTACAATAAGCTATTATGATTCAGGTATGATGTGCATATAGTAGGGACACTTCTACTTTCAAATTGAAAAGTAAAGACAATTACAAAAAATCACATACAGTGTACACTTATTGTGGTAAATACAAATTCATACAGAAACGTACTCAAAATTATCACATTAATTAAGTAACAATCCACACAAAACATAAATTATAAATATAAAGGTTCCTTTAAGAATTTTGTTTATGTCCACATAAGATCATGACATATCTGATGCGCTGATGCTACCTATAATCAATAAAATAATAGTCATTTAATAAATATCAATATGAATATATGCTCAATTTAATTTTTTATATGTTAAAATGACACTAACCTTTTTTCAAATTTATTCTATTTCGTCAGGCAATATATTTAGATCAATGACATTGCGCTGGGTGTTTCTGTTCGAAGGCTCAATTGGCTGTGAGGATTCAACAATCTCAAAATATGATGGATCCCTTCGAGTTGAGCTTAAAGTATTTCTCTTTTTGGACCTTAGCATTTGAGATCTATCGAGTCGTACAATTGGTTCAGAAAGATTTTGGTAAGGACTAACTAGTTCTTTAATTTTTTTCTCTAGAAATCTCTTTCTGATTGAGGGGCCATTCAATATACTTTTTTTTGGAGTGTTTTTATCAATCATTCCATCATTGTTGATCATATTTTGAGAAGGTAGAGACCTTATATCAATCCTCCACTGTTCATGTATCGCATCTAGAGCTATTATCTTCAATTTTCCCATTTGGTGTGTGCATGGAAGACCCATACTAGCAGAAAACATTCCAGTGCATAATGGTTGCATATTGCCTACAAAAAAGAGATGCATACAACAACAAAATATTCATTTTAGAATAGTTCTAAAAAATATACTAATAAAGGTTTCAATTTTTATTTTTATTTTGCTTGAATTTTTCGTATTGCTTAAATAACTTCTTTAAAGCATACTCTGAGACATGATATACAATGTCCTTGAATATGGCAAGATTGCAATAGTGTGGAACTCGTATCTTTTTAGTAGCAAGTTGAGTAGATATTTCATGAAACTCATTTTCTATAGCTAAACAATGTTCTTCTTTACTTCATAAAGGTCACCCGTAGAAACTTGTAAATACTTCTTCAGTTTTGCATGCGCTGCCTCTGCTCTTGATGAAACTCGATTACCGAAATGCAAATATTTATCAGTCCATGCAGCAACAAACATCTCCTTCAATGACAGCCAGGTCTACATGAATTTATAGAATAATATTAAATATTTAGGTACAAGCGATAAAGATGTAAACCTGAAGATAATAATAATACTTAATTAGTCATGGAATATGCATAATATCATATATGTAAATGTACCTTTTTGATATAGCTGATATCATCTCTCTTTTCTTCGTAAGTTAATTCGAAATCATTCCAAGACTTTTCAAAGGTGGTATCATTTGTAGAGGCTACCACATCACACCATTGGGATAAAAATAATTCCCAACCTTCTTCGGTTTCAAAATGTCTCTTACACTTTCCCAAGATATTTTTATTAATATGCCAAAAGGCACAAAAGGTTTTTAGTTTCTGGAAAAACAATGGCAATTGCATTCACTAATGTTAAAGCTCTGTCGGATACAATAACAGATGGTTGCTTCTCAATACCTAATACTTTTTTAAACATATCAAGAGCCCAAATATAATCTTGTTATGTTTCTCTTTCCAGGAAGACAAAACAAGAATAAAATGAGCTATTGAAGCTAGTCATGCCAACGATATCAAGGAAAGACATTTTGTATCGATTTGTTTTATAGGTACAATCCATCACAAATACATTTGAATAGTTTTTTGTTAACTCAATTGATAAGGGATGTGCAAAAAAAGATGGTTGAGATGTCCATCTTGGTTACGAAGGAAATTATAAATGAAGCCACCTTTGCCAAGTTCATCAAATAATGCTTGAATCAAAGTTCTGATAGAACTTGATTTAACCTAAGATCTTCTAGAGAATTCCTAATCTGAAAATTAAATTACCTCGGTCCATAGCTATGATTTTCCAGAGAGACACAACCACCGTTGATCATCGGAAGTCTTTAGTTTCCGAGTAATCTCTCTCAAGTCCGATGGAGAGAGCGAGAGAGACGGCAACGACAACGTCTTGTGCACAACGAATTATCCGATAATTACAAGTTCTGAACTGAATTGACCTTAGTGCTTTATTACTTAATTCTCTCTCTTTACGTTTACATTTGTACACTCTTCTGGACGAAAGAGAGAGAGTGCCTTTTCACAGTAATTATCTGTACTGTGTATTGACGCTTGAAGAGAGAGAGACCCGAATTAGACAGAGGCTTATAATTATGTAAGTACTTGATTAATGCCTCTATACATACCAGATTAATGCATCTGTACATACCAAAGAGTCTTATCCAATATGGTGCATCTCCTATAACTCATGCGCCTCTGCATATGTGTCCATGGATCAAAAATTCCACTAGCACCTTTATACATAATTGAATAATTAATTAATTAAATTAATTAATTATTTTCTAAAATAAGAACTTATTTATATCGGATATTTTCTATAATTAAATTGTATTATTTCCTATAATTATTTCCTTTATATCGGAAATTTTCTATAATTAATTTAATTAATTAAATTAATTATTTCCTATAATTATTTGCAGAATATTGTCGTATTAAATTGTGTTCTCCGGGGACCAATAGCATAATTGTATTATTCAGATAACTTTATATAATTTAGACCATCACTAAATCATAAAGTTATTAATACGCATTCTACACATTAAAGGCCCCACTCCTCATGACACATATTTAATCCGTAAATAATACTTAATTTGATCACTTCGTAACAGGCTAATTTTAGAATTGACAGTCCATTACTCAATATATATTTAGATCACGTATAAGTCCATATATTATTGTAATTAATTAAATTAATTCCAACAAGTTCGACCATCAAGATTATATCTTCTAATCTTTGCCTTTGCATTGTAGATTGTCCTAGATGTAGCTCGGATTGCTGGGTTTTTTTGTCGAAGTGACAACAAAACATGCCTTGGTGCTACACCTGATCGACTCATCTCTCCAACACTTGCCACTTCTTCTTTTGACAATCGACGGGGATATGGATGTCCGGAGATGTTCTTAGATGGTTCATGGTTGTGTGCGGAATTTTTTATCTGCACCATCCAAAAACCATCATCATGCTTCTTTCCTTTAATTTCAAAAGGACAACCAGCTAAACTACTCTTTGTCATCCTTTTTCGTAGTTCAAGCGGAACTCCTCATGTGTCCCGATATGATCCACCTCTGTCACAATGTAAAATCACAAACTTATTTGGTCGGGAGTTGCAGGTGGTTAGTACATAACCTTTAGCAGAGTAAAACTTGCGAACAACAACAAGCAGCTCATCACGATTTTCGAACTTCAAGATGAGGAGTTGATTATTATCATCATCATCTTCATCCAGCATTTGGTTTTCGAAATTCATAACTTGGTTATTACTTGACATGTCTTCCATTTATTTAATTTCAAAAATACAATAAAATTGTTATCATTTATTTAATTTAAATAATATTCAATGCTTTGTATATATTTAAAATTGGATATTTTGTGGGGACTTTGAAAGGGGAATTCGATTTCCACTGTTATTTGTGTTGGTGCAGACCACTTCTAGAAAATGAACTCTAATGACAAAGGTATAGTTGTTTACTAGTTTGGCTGTGAACTTGAGGGTAATCAAGGAATTACCCATTGTCGATAGTGGTTTTGTGATTAATGGTATCTTGATATATTAACTTTATTTTATTTGTTCACTAAATTCATCAAACAAAAAAAAACAAATATATATATGAGAAAAAAAAATAGGGAGAGAGTAACATAGATACCTTAATATTTGTGCTTGTTTGTCTTTCTCTTGTATTCAAGAGCTAAACTTGAGGTTTTATTTCGATATTAATATTGAGTTGGTTTGTCTTTCTCCTGTACTCAAGAATCAAAATATTGAATTTCACTTTTACTTCCAGCGAAAGAGAAATATGAATGATTTAACAATTATGGAAGTTAATCAAGTATTAAATGCCACAAAATTTAATTGCATAAAAGAAGATACGATAGCTTTAAATGACAGTATCATTCAATTGCGCAAAGAAAGACATGATTGTTGAAGACCCAATTTAATGAGGGATAGTATTGTCTTTTAAATTAATATTTTGAATCTGTGGTGTTAATATCAAAATTAGTGGTGTTAGTATCACGCCCCATACGCGAGCATCGACACCAGCTGAGTGATAAAGAGCATCGAGCTGTAGAGAGAAAAAGTGCTCTCTTATAATAGAGGAGATAGAAAGATTCAATAGGAAAAGGAAACCAATCAATTACCTCACTCTCAAAAATTCTGAATTATTTTGTTACAAAAACAAGGCACGATTAAATTTTGTGGGGGGTGAAAATGAAAAAAAATATAAATTCATTACTCAGGCATCCGCTAATTTCGTTAATGTTTTCTAAATTCCCAAGGACATTTTTTCCTCATGCTGCTCTCTTCCTTTCTCAAATTCGACCTGAAACAATTACCGGATTTTAATTGCCTTTTCTAATATCCTGCTCAATCGCAGTGGAAATGTAAAATCCATCATTTTTGCCAACTATTTTGATAAGTAATTGTCTTGTTAATCATGAAATTTATCGTTAATTAAGATCTTAACTCTAAACTATCTTAGAAAAATACTTAAAATTTAAAACTTTTTATTTGATAACTTGCAAAATTATGAACGATATTAAAATGAAAATTTATTTAATAATTTCCCACATATAAAGGAGTAAATAATTAGTAACAACATAAAACAAATTATAAAGAGAATAAAAAAATAAGAAAAAACTCCCACAATAAAATTCTAATTAAACTAAAATATAAATTACATGGAATTGATAGCTTAATTTCAATTCAATTAATACAAATTTCAGATTTAATTTAACAAATTTTAACCTTTAAAATAACTAAATAAAATCAATAAGTCAGGTCCAAAATTAAATATGCATGAGATGAGTCACATGACCCATTTTAAGTTTACCACGACATAATGAAGGTTGTGTGTTTTGAAAGTTATCTTTTTGATAACTAATTTATAAATTGTTTATGATTTTAAATATTATTATACATTTATGTTCCTTGAGATTGATATGTTATATCTTTAGAAGCGTTCAAGAAGATGCTCATGGTCTTGAACCATAGAACTCTTTAGATGAAAATATATAATCCGAAATATGTTCACAATCGTGGTAATTAAAGGGAACATTATTTACCATGAAGATTGTCATGTCAATTGAAAGTACATTGTAGTTCTATAAATGTTGATAAGTGATTATCATCCAATGACATGAGTATATAAAATGGTGATTCTTTATATACTGAACATGACCTAACTAGATGGAGCATTATATGGATTAGTTTTGTGTCATTAATGTTTCCAATGTGTCTTTGAATCTTATTTATGAGACATGTAAGTTTTTCACTTGAGAAGTATATAATGTGATTACTGTTAAAGTCCATTCAAATGATTGGAATAATATAGTAATTCGTTATGTACAACTTGTTCGGGAGAAATTTATATGTCAATATTATTATTGTCCCTCAATTATTTGAGTTATGATATTACTAGGCCCCTTGGTAAAGTGAAATTATATTGCATGCAATATAACTGATGTAGTTATATTTATAATTCAGTTGAGAGACCAAGAAAAGAATATAATGCAAAAATGACACGATCCTATTTTGCATATTATTTAAAATATCACGAGACAAGGATATACACGAATTATGTGTATCAAGCACGTAACGACTATGTCGTTTGGGAGACTATAATGTAGTGATAGAAGCTCTTATTGTCCATAATATAAAGTATTTTATATTATATCCCAAGATGACGTAGATCCTCTGTAAGGTCACACCAACTGAACAGAAACAACAAGTATTTTACATTTTGAATGATGTATTTAATCTCATAATATATGAGTTAAAATGCATGTGATAAAATATTAAAGTAATATGTCATGTAAAATGACATGCTTAGATCATAAAATAAATTTATGAGAATATATGTGAATATTATTTTGTATAATGTTTGAGAGCATTATAAGAATAATAAATTAATTCATATTAGAATAATATAGTAATATTATTTACTCATAAATTAAATCCTTGCAAAATATGATTAGGGAATAACAAGAGAGTAATCATAGTCATTTGTGTAAATAATTAACACAAGTGTTGCCCTAGGGCTTGGCTATATAAAGGGATATGTTTGAGATGAAAAAATGAATTTTTCTCTCTCTTGCTATAGTAGGGTGAATAGTAATCCGTGAATAGTAACCCTCGTTTTCCCCTCTCTTGTGTGTAGAAAGAAAACTCCATTGTTCTTCTTTCCCTTCTCTTGCAAGGTTTAGCCACCAAATGAAATAGCTTGTTCATTGAAGATTGAAGATCTAGGTGGTTGGATCTAAGCTCTAACCTCTACATCCATCTATCTAAGGATGCTTTAGGTTGTTGTTTAGGTTCAAGGTGAACCAAGAGACAAGGGTGCTTCCATGGCCGAAGAAGGAAGACGACGGTTTCCAAGAGACCTAGAAGAGGAATCGACTCCTCTCTACGAAGAGATTTGACAATCTCTTTAGGTATAATCTTTTATCCACTCTTGTGCAAGAAATAAATGTGTTATTTTCTGTTTTGTTGATGCACAAGAGGTGTTCGATGAAATGTTATAGTGTATTCTTGCTTACAATTGTTATATAAATAAGATCCTTTGTGTATTGAGTTAAATAGAGGCAAAAAAATTTAATTTTCGTCCTCTTGAACTTACACATGAAATCCCAACACATACAACACGAAGGACCGCACTGTATGAGTCCTAACAAAATCAAATTTATCAAATAACTCCTTAAAACTAAATAGATTTCTTGTTGCGACCCTACATGACTTGATGGGTCATTGGTTGAGTCGTGTAGCAACCAACTCCATGAAAGACCATAGGAGTTGGCCTCAATGCTCATCCCACTAACTATCTTCCTTAACTCTCCTAACCTTCTGCATTGATGCAAGAAGAAGCGGGTCAAACAATGACTCATTTTACCACTCCTTATCTTTGACAACAACATGCCACCTCATAATGTGTTGAATAATAGCCACAAAAAATTCTCATACCTTCTTTAATTTTCTGTAAAACCACCTAAGTTTTCCCTAAAACCACCCTTGGTTTCCTACGAAATCGACTGCGATTTTGGCTAGTACCGCCCCTTATTTTGACCTAGGTAATCTTAACTTGACACGTGTCACACGCTTAACCCATTTCGCTTAGAAACGCACGACCTCTCCTTCTCTTTGTTTCTTCTCTCTCCTGCCGACACACTTCCCCATCACTCTCTCTCCATTTTTCTCTTTCTCTCTCGTCTTTTACCTTTTCTTTCTCAGGACCATGAAACCCTCGATATCTCCTACTCTGTCACCTCGAGATCTCTCTCTCTCGCTACTTCATCTTCTCGATTTTGTCGCCCCCTTCCTCTTTCCTCACTATTGCAACAAGAGATCAAATCTCCACCACTGTTGTTACCTCTGACCTTACATTTAGGAGTGCAACCGGGTCGGATATTTTTCCGATTGTTCGAATTCGGATCTAGATTTTAACGGATATCGGATATTCAGATTTGGATATTTTTTATACAGATACAGAAAATATTTTATCGAATATGGATACGATTTCGATTTTTGAACCTGATACAGATATGGATTCGGATAATTATCCGAATTCGAATCTTATGGATTTTCGAAAATCTGCCAAATATGAAGGTCCAAGTCCATTGTATTTATGTTTCTTTCTTTATAGTTAAGTAAATTAACTATTTAATTGTTTCATTTATTGATAATATTAGGAAAATGAATTATAACGACAACACTCATTGCAACATTTTAATTATCCCATTAAATTTATTTTATACTATTATTTAAATTAATCTTATTATTGAAAATGATATATTGATGATTTTTTTTCATAATGTACTCATTCCATTTAATTATTCGAATTATATCTGTAATTGCATCTGTATCCGTTTATTATTTGTTCGCATCTATATCTATTTATCATCTAATCTGTATATGTATCCGAAACTATCCGAATTTGTATCCGTATCGGAAAAATAATAACGAATACGAATACAGTAATGTTATTATTCGTCTGTATCCGATCTGTTTGCACCCCTATTGACATTCCTCCACTGAAGCACACATGTTACCTGGCCACTGGCCTTGTTGTTTTCCCATTGGCAAACCAAATGTTATTGCATGCATACCACTCGCCTGGCCTCCCTCTCGGTGCTATAAATTCGATGCTACATCCCCTGTTCTACCTCTTTGCTTGATGGCTTATGTGCTGAGCTTAGATTGTAAATTTGAAACGAGCTTTCTAATCGAAGGAAATGGAAGAGATGCAAAATTATTATTGAACTAATTAGCGATGCAATTCCATGGAGGCAACAAGTCCACATTCTTATTAAGTTCATCAAATTTTTGGTTTTGATGGCTCATGAAGGTTTCCAACATCAATTCAAGGTTGGACTTGTTGTACATTAATTTGATGCAATTCAATTAGGATATAACTATAAAACCATTTCCCTAATCTATATCATAACAATTGCAACAATTCAATAATCCTTCGTGCAACATGTTTGAAATAAAAATTTGCGAAAGCGGAATAGTGAACTTACTTTCCATCTCCTACGTTGTCTCCTTTCTTCAATACTTGAATACGTAGAGATGTGATTGCACGATCGCGGAAGTCCTCAACGGTCCTTTAGCCAACGAACCCTTCCAAGCGATTAGGGGTGCTTTCTTTTCTCCAATGAGTACAAATACCTCAATGGAGTATGAACACTTAATGGAGAAGTGTATCGGTAGCTACGCACATCACATGTGCCCTAAACGTGTGTTTTCACTGTTTGTATTACTTCATAACGCTTGAAGACCCGACTCTATTTATAGAGGCGTAAGTATATCTTGGAAATATGTCAAATTAATTATCAAATATTCACAATATATTTGAAATTATATTTACTCCAAATTTTTTCCAAATTCTAATATTTTATGCTGTAAACATTTCCACGAATTTGGTATAAAAGCTAGAATATCCAATCAGAAAGATAACGGTAAATCTAGGCAGACAAAACATGCCTTAAAGCAGGTCTCTTGCGGTCCCAATGAATCACATTGCGACCATTATTGACTTGGCAATTCCAGACTTGGCAGGTTTTTGCCAGGTCTCTTGCGGCTACAATGAGATCCTTTGTGGCCACAATCTATCATGCTGGAAATCAGTAGATTTATTGTCAAATATCTCCTACTATATTACGGCCGTAAAGGATCTTATTTCGCCGCAATAGATCTACGTTTGTGCTGTTTTGCTTGGACTTGGATCCAATTTGAGTTGGGTTTAGCCCAAACAATATTTCTGACTTTACACTAACACCCATATATAGTTTAATTGATCACAATCTATCCATTAACAATTATAATCAACATACTTTAATTCTATATGCATTCGTGCCCAAAATTTTAGTGAAATAAGTACAATGCCTAGAATATTAAATTAATCACATTTACGACTTTTCCAAATATTACTCCTCGTAATATTATGTGATAGTACATGACATGTAATAATCATACAACACGTAGTCCAAACTTAATTTATTGGAATTGACGTCTCAATTCCAACAATTTCCTACATGAACAAGTGTGGTCTATTTTTTTACATATGTCTTGAACCTGACCAAATCACTTTAAACTTTTCTGTCTTTCTTTTCGTATCTCTTAAACAATTCAGTCCACCAGAAATTCTCATTGTCTTGCGGGCGCAATGGTCTTGCTTGCGACCGCAAGACACCTGTCAGTTTCAATTCTGATTTTCCAGAAACAGATGACTTTCCTTAAATATATTGCGGTCGCAATGAACTTCATGACGCCTACAATAGACCTTGTTTTACTTCAAATTGGCTCTGTTATGAAAATAAACTGTTCTGGAAACAACTATTTCGAATTTATCACTTAAATTGTTGCATTTCTTTCTTAAAATCAACTTTATTTATACAAACAATTATTCTAAATATTAATAAATATAAAATTTGAATAATATCAATTTCAAATTCGCATAAAAAACGAGAAATTTGCCAAAATTCAAAATTTTAGTTTAAAGATACTCAAAAAACAATTATTCAACAAATTCAAGAAAGCAAAAAACAAAATTGCAACAATTAATTCAATAATTTCAGAAAAACACAAAATTCAAAACATGCGCAATAAAGTTGGCTCTGATACCACTTGTTGGACATGAATTTTGTGCAAAATTCAATAATATAACGATTTACAAACCTCCAATTTAACAAATTTCTACCCATCCAATATAATCGTATAAAAAAGGGGAAAAATAAAAATATGATTTCCGAGTATAGTTTAGTATAAACAATATTTTCATTGGTTCGAATCAGTCATTTACACTTTATATTGTGAAATATAGGTCTAAACTAAAGTACATGTACATTTTTTTTTGATAAAGAATCGAAACCGATCGATATCTGATTGGTTTTCTCATGGATCACATCGAGATGAGATCGAATTTGAGCGGACTCAAGATTGTCTCGTCGAATTTGTTGAAAATTGACATTCCTAAAAAATCTGGTGCTAATGGTGCTCAGATATTATATTCGGTGCCAAATCACACCACCACATATCTAATAAGTCTGTAATTTTTGAAGGATATAACGAAATTCCGTATTACATTTATACATATATTCGTACCCACTGAAACTGGGACCCACCGCAGTAGCATCGGCATTACATATTCTAGGGTTTTTGGAGCTGTCGTTCCTCTTGACCAAAAACCCTAATCTCTCTCTTCCCCTCCCTCCTCCCTCCTCCCGAAAGACGAAAGAAGAAGATGAGTCGGTCAGGACAGCCACCGGATCTCAAAAAGTGAGTACTCCACAGACCTTTTGTCGCATCTCTCTCTGGCTCTCTCGCTTGCTCTTTCTGACTTCCGAGATGTATCTTTTAACCATGATCCGATAACTGATTTATTCTGTCTTTTCGTTTGCTCTCAGGTACATGGACAAGAAGCTCCAGAGTAAGTTTCTTCCCTTCATGTGCCTAATAATTATCTTTTGCTTCACTTTTCTTAGTTCGTGCTTAACCGTAATTCGGCTGTGGTGTGGCAAAAAATTCGCACATGAACCTTAGTTGAGCGTGTTTTAGTTTAATTTTCTCATAATTGATGCTTGGGCTAGTTACAAATCATAATTGACTGTTAAAGATGATTGGGACGATTTTTGTGGAGATTGTCAACTCAGTTGGTTAGTATTTAGTAATTGTACTGTATTTTTTTTGGTGCTGGTTCCTTGTGAAAATTATTACCAATACAAGACCTTACTGCTTAATTGCCGCCTGAATTTTTTGTCCTTCCATAGTTTGTCCATTACCAGTATTAGATGGTGAATTCTTATTTAGTCTGTAGGCAGTATTGAACTGGTAATAGATCTGCTACAAGGCTTGAATTGTACGGTATGAGCTCATAAAAATCTGTCTTCTGGGAACAATTCATCCTCTCTTGGCGTTAATTTACCTACAAGAATATCACTTGTTTGTACCCAAGACCATGACGATCAATTATTTCCATAGAACTGTAGTTACCATGTCTGCTGTGTACGTACATAACATCTAATTTTGTTCTTGATTGTCTGCTCTGAAGTGTCTGACATTTACCGTTGTTTACTCTCCAGTCAAGCTGAATGCCAACCGGGTTGTAATTGGAACTCTACGTGGATTTGACCAATTTATGAACTTGGTGATTGATAATACAGTTGAGGTCAATGGCAATGATAAGAATGACATTGGCATGGTGGTACGTCCTAAATTTAATTCTAAGCTATTCCTTCATTGGGTTTGGTTACTTTTGTGTTTATTAATGTTGCATAAAAAAACTTTAGGGTCAACATAAATAGCTTGCTGTCCTGATTCTGACAAAGTCTGATGCCTTAAATTTCTATCAAAATAACAACTTTTCTGATAATTGCAACTTATTTTAACTGAAGGTTAGATGAAAACAAAAAACTACATTTGTCAAATGTAACAAGTAATAACTATTAAAGTATGAAATGATGATGATTTTAATGTTTTTTGTTAGTATCAATTTTAACAAACTGAAGGATTTTCGTCTAACTGACCCTAGGTGCTCTTAGTTAGATGAATATGACAGTGTTATATTTCCAAAAGTCATTGTTGCAAGTTAAAACTGATTTCTTATACATTTTATAATGTATTGTTAACCAGGTGATCAGGGGAAACAGTGTGGTCATGATTGAAGCATTGGAACCGGTTGGGAGGACGGCCTGAGCTCATTTGGTTGCACCCTTTATTTTTAGTTGACTTATTGAGTCGTTGACTTTTCTAGTTTCAATGAATGTACTTGTTATGTTCTCATATTTAGATCTATGAGGAGTATTCTGTTATGTTGTGGAGCATTCTCAATGGATGTTTTATGATTGCTCGACCACTCTCTCACATGCAAGTTTGAAACACATGCACTTGCCTGCATGCCCATGCTATAAAAGGCCTATCCGTATGCCATTATTGTGTTTCGGATGTTGGGTTTCCCACTAAAGTGGACAGGAGGATTAAATCAATAAATTGGATATGGCATGGAAAATATAATAGGATAAGGAACATTTGTTGTATTTGTATTGTTTTGCTTCGATAGTTTATTGGTTCAAGTTTTGTTCAACTTAAGTGCTAATGGAAGTGTAATCGAATGGAGAGATTTGAAACTTACCAGACAAACTAGCGTCAATTAATAATAGCCATGATATAAATTTTGAATTGCTCAAACTCTTATCAGATTACCAGTGAAAGCATGCCAGAGGGCATACTGTGAAAGTGTGAATTGCAAAAACAAGGAAACCAATGTTGTTAAGAAAGTCAGCAATAACATGTAGCATCATCTGATTAGTGTCGGGACACGTTGAGATGATACGCAAATTCTTAAGAAAGCAGGTACAACTATCTGATCAAGTTGCTTCCCGCTAATAGTTTGCATAAATTCCTGACAGTTATTTGTTCAGAATGTAGTTATTGAAGTTGCTTATAGCTTAATTGGTTCTCTAAATTTAAGCCGACAGCAAAGTTCTGTAATGAACTCTAGTTGTTCCTTTTTTGCCAGCAACAACTCAGAAAAATCTGTGTTGTTTAAGTTGCCTCAACTTCAGAACAATTACAAATTGGAGACCATGATTAAGAGCCCTAAGCGCGGAAATTGCAGAAAATTGTAATGTATGGAAAAAAGAGATGTCACAGATGCTATTGTTACTCCTGAAAGATCAAGTTGTTAAACGAGTACAGAATATGGTATAGATAAGGGATACAAAGAATTAAGTGGGAAGTGAAATTTAGATTCGAAGCTGATACATGTCTACTGTTTCTTTTGTCCTTCTTCAAAGGAAAGATGAGTTTCGCACTGAAATTGGATAGATGCTAAAACTTAGAATAACAGTAGGGTACTTGAGGCCTTCCCACTGGAGAAGGGAGAAGGCCATGCCATCATTGCTAATTAATTGCCAACTATCATTAGGCTATAATTAATACTTAATAGCACCTCTGCACACTTGACAAGCAATTATCCCACTAGCTACCAGAATAATTATCTGAAACTGAAATAGTTATAATATACTATTACGCGATGGTATTAAATCATACAAGAATAATCCATGAGATGGTATTAAATCGAGTTCAATGACAATGCAAAAACCAAATTTATAAACTATACGTTCAAGGTACAGACTCATATAGATACAACCCAAGGTGCAATTAATTAACAAACAGCAACCATATCAACTTAGGTCCGCTTGACGGGGTCGAAGTTGGAGACGGCAATGACAGCACCGAAGATTCCACCGAGCACGACGCCTCCTGACACGATGCTGAGCAAGAAGTTCTTCAGCGATGGTGACAGCCCAGGTTGTGCCGCCTCTGCCATCTCTGGGACCACCATAGCTGCTGTGAATGCTGCAGCTGTCAGACCAGTCAAGGCCTTCTCCTTCAGAGAGGCCTTGACCACCACACGGGAAGCCCGTGCGTTCACGGACCTAACAGGACTCGCTAGTGGAGCGGAAGCACCGGTGCCGAGCCTTCTTTGGGCAACAGTTGGAGCAGCCAATGTAGGCGCGAAAGCTGAAGCACATGCCATGATAGCAACTGAGAAGGCTAGGTGCTTGCTTGGTCTGTTGAGAGATGAGAGAGAGGAATGGAATCTAGGTGTTTGCTTATGATTAGTGCAGAGAAACAGGTGAAAAGAAAGGGGGGGAGATAGAGGAGGTGGGGAGAGGCGCCAAGTCAGCAGCTTGGGGCTGACGTGGAGGATTTGAGGTGCATGGTTTGTGACTTTGTGGATTGTTAGGATAAGGTTATCTTTATCTTGCGCACAGAGAAACAGGTACTTGTTTGTGTAAAATCTTTATCTTGCGTGTGTGTAAAATCTTTTCTAGTGATTGGCAGATTGGGTCAGTTAGGATCCACTTGTTTTTTTTTGCGTGGTTACGTTTGGCGCATAGATTTTCATGCTAAATAAAATTCAACACATTAGTGTGCTTATTTCCAAAACTTTATACCTTCGTTAATTGTTTCATTAGTAATCCAATGGAAAAAAAATTAGTCCATACAACTAGCGCTGTCAAATGCACAAAATAATCACGCAAATATCCTCTTGCGTCTTACGTTGCGGTATAAGAGCGTAATAATTTTTTGTTGTCTTATGTTGCGTTTAATAAATGTAAGAACGTTTACGTTTGCGTTTAGTTAAACGTAAGAAACGTTAAAAATGTTTAATTTTTTTTTGAATATCTGTCAAGTGCAGAATATAACGAAAATATATGTCCGATGAAACTTACGAATTTTTAAAAATAAGGACTTATGAAAAAAGTTGCATGCATCCTTAAAATACAATAAAGAATTTGTTATATGATAGGATTCAGTACAAACTTCATCATAAAATTCACATCCTACCCGTTTTATACCCTACAAATTATAAAATTAGGAAAGTCATACATATGCATGTAATTAGGTCTGAATCATAAAATAATACTTTTATGTTGTATTCAATCAAGGAGAGAGAATATGTTTTCTCATGTGCATGTGAATGCAAAAGTCATTCTTAGTCATCTTCATCTGCAAAAGCATTTAAGTCTCTACGATTCTATTTCAACTCTGCATTTCAAATTGTTTCAGACTCGAATAATGCTAAACGTAAAAACACAATTAAACGAAACAAAAGTGATCATTTGTGTTTACGTTGCGTTTAATAAACACAACAATTTTTTTTTGCGTTTATCGTTGTGTCTTACGTTGCGTCCAATAAACACAACAAAAATTTCTTGCGTTTATCGTTGCGTCATAACGAAGCGAAACACAAAACATTTAAAATGCAATTCGTTGACAGAGCTGCATACATCATAATGACGCCGTGCCCAAATTCAAATTGAGAGTGAGCCCATATCGTGTTGATAACAAGTAGGGTATTTTCGACTAGCGTAATAATTGATACAAAATAGTTAACACTGACGGCTCCTTTTTTGTATTTTTTGTAACAATTATTAATTCAATGATTTTAAATAACTCAGATGAGAGCCTGTTTTTCCTTTCTCACAAGAAAGTAGTTGCTGCATATAACATTTGCTAAATGAAACATAATTAGCGATATTTACTTTTGCAGCCCACAAGATTGTAAATATCAAACAAACCTCTAATCTAGGCCCGTAAGCCCACAAAAGTAAGTCAAATCAAATAAATAGATAAATAAGCCATAGCCCACAAGTGCATGCAAACCCGACCCGACCCGACCCGACCCTGTTGGATCCAGCTTACATCATCGCCTCATTCGTCTCTTTCCTCTCCAACGAGTAACGACTCACGCACACTCTCGCGACAAGCGCCAATGTCTCCCGCCATTGCCACTCGATCATCTCGCGCTCTCTACTATGCTTTGCTCTCCCGCATTCTCCTCCTGTCGCTAGTCGCCACCTGGCGCCTTCTCTTCCGACCGTACGACACCTCCGCCTCTCTCAACCCCCCTTGCCTTTCCTCCTCCTCCTCCTCCTCCTCCTCCAACCAATCACAACCTTCCGACCATATCCTTTGGCCTCGTGTCGCATCCGCGATCGAATCCAGCGTCGTATGGGACGGCGTGTACTTCGTTAGAATCGCTGAGTGTGGGTATGAGTACGAACAGACCTACGCATTTCTACCCCTACTTCCCATTTCTATGTCTCTTCTCTCTCGATCTGGTCAGTAAAGCATGTTAAAGTTCTTTCTGGGTTAGGCATTATCTGTCAATATGGGATTATTACACTTGAGATACCTGAATTTTTTTTGTTTTGCAGTTTTTGCTCCACTGGTTCCATTAATTGGGTACAGAGCGGTGGTGGCACTGTCTGGTTATGTGCTGAGTAATATTTCTTTTGTATTCGCGGCTTTATACTTGTACAGGTAAAGCCATGGGCTTGCAATTTCACTGGAGAGGATTAGCATTAACTAATACCTTTGAATTTGAGTATGAAGGATGTGTACTGGTACCAGACAGATGCAGTTGGTTTTGAAACCCAATATTTTGAAGCCTTAATTGAATCTGGCTTCTACCCAAGTTTTGAGTTCAGAAAGAAAATATTGTTGTATCGTTCAATGCATCCTATTTCTCAACGTAGCATGCAATGGCTTTTTTCCTGGTTGGAATGTTATGATCCACTGGTGAACCAGTTGATTAGAGACCCAGTAATGCATTCAGGTTCATGTCAGTATTACTTGGCCTTTTCGAGAATCAGAATACTAAAAAGAAGTTGAACCTAACAATTATAATATATGTTCTATTGGGTTGAATGGCATAAACCAGATTGAAACTGAACTTTTTTATTCCTTTTTTGTGCAGCTCCTTTTGCAATTAACCTTTTCCTACTTTTTGTGTTAAATTTTCTAACCCATCTCCTATGCCATTTCAGACTATCAAATTTGATATTGAAGGACTCTGCAGCTGCCTTGCGAGCATCTGTTCTCTTCTGTTTAAACCCAGCTTCCATATTCTACTCATCTATGTACAAATCACATAATTTTTTTTCCAATTTGCATACAAGTTTATCTGTAATTTGTATGCCTAGAAGGGATGACTTTTTTAAATGTGCCCTATAAAATTTCAACACATCCTTTTAGTTTATACCCCTAAAAGGGCATTGTCTCCAGGCCCCAAAGCTCCTGTTATTTAAAGTTTCCCAAGTCGCCCTCCTAATGTGAAAATGAAGAAGTGAGCTCGGGTAGTTTTGGCGAGGGATGCATGCTTTTAAGAAAGTGTTGATATGCATACGTGCTTGTGCAAATTGAGAAATGTCAATCCCTATCCAATGCAAAACCTGTTGACAAGTGAAGTAGAAGTGCTGGTGATTTAAGTGCTTAAATCGTTTAACATACCAATGGAAATGATTTAAGACGCTTTTAAGGTGAAGTTAAAACAATTAGGTGGAAGAAAGTTATAGCACCGAATTTCATAACTTTTGACACTTTTACTTACTAATTCACTTGCTAACATAGTATATGAGAACAATTTGGTATTTTATTCAATACTACATCTACATCCTACTACCAAAGACCACTATTTTAAAGTGATTTTAGTATGTACTTTGCTTGAACTTTACTTCAGTTGAAGTGCCTTAATATACTTAAGCCACTTCTACTTCACCAGCCAAACGCGCATTAAGATGATTATCTGTCCAAAACAAGAAAATTTTGGACACCCCTCCTTTCCTTTCCGAATTTACTTTTATGTTCAAACTACCTCTCCTGTGTCATTGTTACTGAACGTTCACAAACAGAGAATCTGTGGCAATTTGGGTGTAAAACTAATTAGAAGAAAAGGTGCTTATTATAGTTGTTTAGGTGTTTAGAGGGCATACGACTATATGAGAATGAGATATTTTTCATTTTGCACGCTATTGTAGTTCACTTTTTCTAGGGTATCTATGGAAATTTGTGTCCTATTTCATTGCAGATATTCTGAGAGCCTATATGCTCTATTCTCACTTGGTGGCCTATTCCACCTATTCTCAGGTTCTAGTACATTGGCTATGATAATGCTTGCCTTATCTGGTTCAGCTAGATCAAATGGGTCAGTTAATGCTGGTTATTTCTGTTTTATGGCATTGCTGCAAGGAATTAGTGCTCTTTTTCAGAAGAAGAGGCCATTTGTAAGCATTTTCTTTTACTTCCAGTTTTTGCAACTCAAAGGTGGTACCTTGGTGTGGTATGAGATAGTGTTGTGCAAAACAAAAGCAGTGCTGACCAAGTGTGTAGTTTGGTACCCACTATTAGATACCATTCATTGTAGTCATGGCTGACTAGATGGTAGAGAAGTTAAATCCAAAATACCCTACTACAGTACTACCATTACTGTGACCTAGTTTCACAAAACTAAGAATCCCTGAAATTTTACAAGATATTTAGTAATTATCTGTGATTTGCAATTTTTCCTCTTCTTTGTTAAGGTGGCAGTTGGTGCTCTGCTTGTTGGATTTTTGCAGTCGGCATTTATATTTTTTCCTTTTTTGGTGTTTCAAGTATATGCATACTTGAACATCTGCCGAAGTGGCAATTCAGAAGAATTAAGACCATGGTGCCGGGCAAAAGTTCCTCTCATATATGGATTTATTCAGGGTCATTACTGGTACTACTTTTTAGAATTTTGGTTAACATTTTGATCGCAGGTACTCGTTTCTTTATTGTTAGGCCATTAGTAATTACATGATCACGAAAGTTTAGATTCTTCCGCCCTGTTCCTCAGAGAGAGAGAGAGAGAGTACCAGTAATGACTCGTTTATTGATTGTTAGGCCATTAGTAATTACATGATCACGAAAGTTTAGATTCTTCCGCCCTGTTCCTCAGAGAGAGAGAGAGAGAGAGAGGAAAAATTCCTTTGAAAAAAAGAGTAAGAAAAAATAAAAAAGGAAATTACTAAATAACATGAAGAAAAGTCAAATAAGAACAATTGGTTTGGATTGGTGACCGATGTTTGTCTTTTACCCCCAAAGAGTAATTGTAGCATGCATCCATGTACATCATGTTTTAACATACATTCTATGACTAAAATTTAAACTTGTGATGGATTAACTTTCCTATTTTATGGAAGAGAGTAACAATATCTCAGTTTTTGTTGTTAGTAGATAGAAGAAATACTTTCTGTTAAATATATGGATCTTGTGATCTGATACCATTTTTCTCACATAACAAATACCCAAATTCTATTACAATTACTCTTGCCTTTCAATAAATAGGCGCTCTGAGTGATTGTTGTAAAACTGAATAAAGTCATCCATTTTTCGGTGTTTATAAGAAGAATTTCAACATATTATATCTTTTTTGAGTTAGGAGAGTTGGGTTCTTGAGGTACTTCCAGATAAAGCAGCTGCCGAATTTTCTCCTAGCTTCCCCCACAATCTCTCTTGCACTTGGTTCAATTATATTTTATACGAGACTTCTTCGTGACAATTTCATACCATCATCTCTGCTTGAGGTGAAATTACAGGAAGTAAAGAGTTCTGATTCCACTAGCACTTCAGATGCCATGGTTTCTTCTAAAGGTCAAATTCTTCTCGTGTTCCATTGCAACTTATTTGATCATTTTAGCTAGCATTGAATAATTATAATATTGATAGTCCTCTTTTTTCACTTGATTGACATATGTATTTTATGTATCCCTTTATGAAAATCAGAAATGTCGTCTCCTGCAAAACCAAGCATAATTTATAATGTTTGGTAAACATCCTCTGCAGCTAAACTCCTCTTCTCACATTTTTTTTTTCCTGGAAGCCCCAAGTATCCTTCTCCTGCGAGAGGGACAATGAGTGCCTTCAGTTAACGGATGGAGGAGACCATTTAACGGTCTAACCTTTTTTAATGTTCTGGTATAAAGTATAGTATACAAATATTCCTACCTTGTCTGCATGCATGATTTGTCACATCTGGCATTCATACGGCTTCAACTGCACCTTTCTTTTTACTTGATCTGTCTTATGATACTAATTTCACCCATTTCTATATTAACTAGGAGGTAGCATGCTTAGACACAGGAGATTTGAAAGAGTATCAGAAGAATCTGAGCCTACAAAGCAAATTTCCAGTCAAAATAAAGAATGTTGTGAAAATGTCATATTGTTCCTTCCTTTTATTCTACACCTGGCATTTATGACATTCACAGCCTTTTTCGTCATGCATGTTCAGGTCAGATTTTTAATAGTACATATCAGTTATTACCCATACATCATTGCTTTTGTTTTTTGCCAGAAAGCTAAGAGGTAATCCCCTGATGTATTGGTCGATAATCTGCCTATTGTACAGTTACTCAGCATGGTTTCATTACACCTAAAAGAAAATCAAATTGATAATGGAAGAAATCTCACATGTCATTCAAAGCAATGCCAATGTCACATATGCTCTTCTGTTACTTCCACAAATGAAAAAGATACCCATAATGTCTGTCTTTCTTTTTATCTATCATTACTCATTGGAGATGGCACTGAGGATGGAGATATTTCTGAAATTAGTTCATCTTATAATTTGCGAGTATATATTGTATTTACTATGTTTCCACCTGCATGAATTATGTGCCATGATGTCCTAATGTTCTGCACAGACACTCATTTATTTACCCATTATTACATTAGTATTATTGAAATTTCCTCTTATGGTCATAATTTGGTTCTGGTATTGTAGGTTTCGACGCGATTTCTTTCTGCCAGCCCTCCAATTTACTGGTTTGGATCATATGTACTTGCTTCTCAAAACAATAGTTCTAGGAGATGGGGGTACTTG
This sequence comes from Eleocharis quinqueflora, assembly GCA_964058865.1. Lineage (NCBI taxonomy): Eukaryota > Viridiplantae > Streptophyta > Magnoliopsida > Poales > Cyperaceae > Eleocharis > Eleocharis quinqueflora. Next base: position 40,096 of record CAXKVX010000117.1, on the reverse strand, counting down.
ATCATGGTGTATTTTATTATGTATATTCTTTTAGGCAGCTTGCTGTTCTCAAATTTCTACCCATTCACGTAACAAGGCTAGTAGGATTTTTCCACAACCACCATTTGTTGTTATTAGAGGTGATTTTCTTGCCAAAGATGCAAAAGCTACCAAAAAGGGGACAGAACTTATGTAAACATTACTGAACTAAATAGAATAGTTTGATAATGACAGTTATCTATGTTTGTGGAAACCGTCCTATGCATGGTTTCGGACACCAAAGTTGCTCTAAATTAAGTCCTCTTGCCCCTCTCATTGATTTTAATTTTTGCATATTTTCTTTTCATGAAGGACCATTTAGAGGTGGTATGTTGGATGATTTGATATTCCTGATATAATAGATGCAGCATTTATTGCATAAATCTCAGTGTGAACATTTGGGGTTCCAATTTTTTGTTTCTAAATTATTGTGAAATAGAGGCACCTTAGTGTTGTAACTTTGGAAAACACAAAAAAGAAAAAAAAGAAAAAGAGTATTAACAATTTAGTTTTTTTGACTTCCATTTTCTTTACCTTTATTGCTGCATGGTGCCAAGTAATGTGCAGATTGTTGTCATGACACTGTCAAAGAGGCAGAGCAGCTTTAATTTAACACCTCTCTGGAGAGAATATGGATGCAGCGCCAAGGGATCTATAGGTTCCTCTGTTGTTTTCACAATTCCAAGATAAGTCAGCATGGTTGCTAGAACTACCAAATCAATCCACATGTCATCATTCATTGTGGGAAATGAGTTGAGGAAAAATTGCCCAAGGATGGTACATATTCATTATTAGCCTGTGTATATGTGACATTTCATCAAGACTTGAGACTTGGGCTATCACTAGGCTATCATCTGCCTGTATATTAGAGTTATGATACATTAATTAATAACAACCTATGAGACTTAGGCTGCGCTGCCTTTTTGGTATTAGGTGCAATTAAGCTAAACAAATTAGTTACATGATAAGTTTGGAAAATTCAATTTGAAATTGAGTTAGGTTATTCGGTTGTTGAAATGAAAATTGTGTTTATATTTTGTTCATATAGGGTTTTGTTATTTACGTTCCTGACCTGATCGACATGTATAATACCGTGTACAGGCCCAATTGGAATATTATAACAAGTTGGACTCATTATAATAGCTAGGTAAGCTATCATCGTCTCATTTATTGCTCGACACAAATGAGAAACGACGTATGTACAGTACTACGCAACAATTTACTTGTGCCATACATACATGATACATGTAACATGGTCCAATAGCGGGCGAGATGTGATATTCATGTTATTAATTCGTAGCAGTTATCCTTCTCTGAACAGATAGATATTCGTCAGGCACTCAGGCCTTATTTGTTTTTGTGTTCTCGGTGATGTTCAGTACAAGAAACAACGGTGGCAATGAAATAAGACGAGTTGATGAAAATCAACTAATGTTAGTTGGATGAAGGGACAGATTGTCAAATGGTATTGGTATTAGGTTGTGTGCGTCGGATTGAAGGCTGCAGTTTGAGGGTAAATTAATTGTCATAGAACAAACAAGATTCCGTGAGGCATATGACCATGTGAGTATGTGACTGAGTCTGAGTGACAGTAGAACGCCACACCAAGTGTCAGATAATAGCCGCTACATGTATAGATTCTACATTTGAGAAATTCACTCACCAACCTCGACACGTTATATCTTCCTTCAGAAACATGTTTAGAAAATAATAAACCTCTCCAAATTTTGACTCGTGCATTTATATGATTCGTTGGCGCTGCCAGAGCACCACAATTTAACATTCGTCTTTCCATCTCTTTGTTTCAGTATCACTCTTCATTCCACAGGCAAGTAGGCAACCATGGCAGAGAAGGTTAGATTTCTTCATCAAGTTACATCTCAAATTAATATACCTTCTTTTTCTTTTTTTTTTTAAGTAATATTATGCCCCCTTAAGTGAATTTCTCCATATTTTTCTAGTCATGAGAGAGTAATTGTGTGTGTTTTCTTTTGAAAAAGTCAGCATACAAGTATACGAAGATTCATTACTGTTTATAAAATGCAGTTGGTTATCTTAGAAAGTATTTCCTGATGAACCAACTTTGTGTAGTCCCCTTGAATTTAAGCAACTTTTTCTGATGACCTAAGAGTTTCCTTTTCGATTTTGGAATAACAAAAATTCATTTCTTACTTCACAATTTTATTGAAAATATGTGCTTATGTCAAAGTATTAAAAGATATTTTCAATAAATCTCTTTTATGTTGTTGCATGCGTGTCGGCAAGCGTCTACCATTACAAAATTGAACGCATCTCACTAACTTGTGGTTTTCCTTACTATTGTAATTTACACAGACTCTCATCCTTAAAGTTGATCTAGAGTGCAGCCGTTGTCGCCAAAAAATCGGTAGGATTCTAGGCAAGCTCCAAGGTATTTCAGATTTTCATTTTTTGAACTAAATTTTCTAAAATTGTTTTTGGATGGTAAAGAGACATCGCCAAATTAACTGATACTATATAATTTCCATGTTGTCTTCGAAAATTCCTTTGCTTGTATTGTCATTAGTAACCCCTCCTCCTTTCATGCAGCTTCGCACTTTCTACAAATTTTTAACAAAGAGTTTTCCACATTTCAGGTAAAGAAAACATCAAAACAATCACCTACGATGAAAAGAACAGCACAGTGATAGTCTCAGGCCCGTTCGACCCTGAAAAGCTATCAGCCAAGCTATCATGCCGAGGCGGCAAAGTGATAAAGGACATCCAAATCAAAGAGAACAAAGAAAAACCGAAAGAGAGCAAACCGGCCACAGCTGCTCCAGCAGAAAAGGAAAAGCCTAAAAAGGAAGAAAAACCGGTCGAAAAGCCCAAGGAAGAAAAACCGGCTGAAAAGGAAAAGAAACCAGAGAAAGATGAGAAACCTGCTGAGAAAAAATCTGAAAAAGATGAGAAACCAGCTAAGAGTGAACCAGAGGCGTCGAAGAAAAGCGAACCAGTTCCAGCACCTCAGTTTCTGCAGCCTCCATGTTGTCCTGTACCATACTATGAAGCATACTACGGCGGATGCCGATGCTGTGTGTGTGGCAGTGTATTTGGTTACGCGATGGCACCGCCATGTGGGCCTTATTACGCACCCCCATATGATGGGTACAGGGTTTACCATTTCTCAGCTGAAGAGGATCCATCAGCATCAAACTGTACCATCATGTGATTGTGAGTTTGTGACATAAAAGTGTCTCCCATTTTGTTGGTAGGCAGTAAGTTTCGACATGGGGCGAAATTACATTTGTGATTTTCTTGGTTCTTTGGTTTTATACGTAAAAATACACTAATTATTGAATGAATATATACACCTTTTGGGGTATGTTATTTTGAAGATAAACACTTTGTCTAGTACAAGTAACAAATTTTCTTGTCCTTGGGTTATGCAAAGAACGAGATAGCAGAACGTAGAGCGGTAGAGGTTTCATTTCACAAAATTTCGCAAAATATCCTATAAACTTTAAATAACAAGCCTAGTAAGCTTCCGTGACCACATGATTTAGTAAAAGATACCTCAAGATAACAAAGTTACACAGTAGACAATTCTATGTAAGAATGAAAAATCATATTGCTCCACTAATTCGCAAATACAGAAAACCTACAATCATGATTGCAGAACAGTCTCAAGTAAAGGGAAAATGGAGCTTTAAATGTAACAAAAGTGCTCATACTTATCTTACGGGACAATACAACTGAGAACCTTATCACAGTTGTATTGCTTACCACATTATAAATTAAAAAATTGGGTGGGGGCACGGAGGAAAAAAAGAAGAAAACAATGTGTTCTCCCCACAAAGGTAAAGAACCAACATAGGAATGACTAAACCACAAGTTAAAGAGCCAACTGGAATTTCTCAATTATGAGAAGTGTAGCAATGGGCCCTGCAAAATCTCCAATCGTGCAACCTGCAAGTTGAGTTCAAACCAGGAGTAAGTTCAGATACATGGTCCGATATATTAGATCATAATTATTAATTACCAACAAAACAAAAGGCACCTAAAGTAAGATGTATCTCTGGTTGTAACAGACATACTGCTACCCAACTATACTGTACCAATAGTCAAATATGGAACATTGCAATCCCTGAATTACAAAAATTTAACTATCAATACCATCACTGAGGCAGGTACTAAATATAGGACAAACCCTTGAATATTTTAAGATACCAACAGTTAAGAATCAAGGACCTGAGAGACTGCTTAATACTCAGATGAAGAATCTAACAATTTGTATGCACTAGCTTTAACCTTTATTCAACAATTTTCGTAAGCAGCCTTTATGTGAAAGTCCACAAAGGACAGTGAAAAGTTGAAAACTAGAGGAGGAAGAATGGTCAAGCAAGTATGTTTAGCAGTCAGGTCCATGTAATTTGTAAACGGGAGTACCAGCTAACCCACCAAAACACTTACCAGTCAAGTTAACTAATTCAGGTTTTGGTACAGAATACTGTACCATACTGGTTTGTACATGCTGGTATGAGTATAGAACACAGTAAAAATTGTATTCAAAGTGACACAATACAGGCTACAAAACATCAATAGTATTAAATATAGAACACAGTTATATTAAAGAATGAACAAAATAAGTTGTTGATGTTGTCCTAAACAATTTCTTTAATTTGAGGATTTACAAAACAATTTCAATTAAACCGTTTGTCTTGTTTGAGCTTGTTTTAGATATTTAAATGAGTAAAGAGGATGCCAGCAAACAAGAAGCGAGAAGAAATGTTCGAATCATCTTGAAGCTTAGACAAACAAGATGAGAGTCTAAGAGCAAGCAAAAATATGATGGAAGGCATATTGCGTCTTAGGTTAAAGTTCTATATATTAGAATTTATTTAAACAATTGAATTTGAGTTTGAAGACAACAAGAAACACAGTTTTTGTATTCACAGTTATGTAACGGTGGACCACAATCTATAAACGGTGGGTACAATTACATAACGGTAACCACAGTTGCGTTATGGTGCAGAAAATTAATGCACAGTTATGTAACGGTGGACAGAAAATCCAAAAGGCAAATATAACGATCATATTTTAAATTCACAGTTACGTAAAGCTGCGGAAAAACCTAAAAAATTCAGATTTAAGCCATTATAAAAGGCAACTCTCGCCCTTTCTCTTATAATCTATGTTGCACAAGTGCGGGTGCGAGTATCGTATCCGATACGGTACAAGTGCAGCGACACGTCAATTTCAAAAAATCTTCGATAAGAGTACGGTTATATATAATAAAATTTAAATATTAAAATAAATAATATGGTAAATAAAAAAATGCACCATGCAAATTGATTATTTGGAATACTATAATAATCAATAAGTATGATTATATATATATCAAACATAATATAATTACAAAGATTGTCTTGGTGCAGTGGTCCAGTGGATGGAGAGCGCTCCTTGGAGCCCCAACGGCTTGGGTTCGATTCCCAGAACCATAAAATTTTACGCGCGAGGAAAAAAATAACAAAATTAATCGCCATAGGATTTGGATTCGTCAGGGATACACACCGTATCATATCCGACGCAAATTACGTATCCGTACGTGTCGTATACGAATACGAAAGGGAAATGGACATATCCGAGTAATACAACTTATAGTAAATCAAAAGCCTTCAAAATAGACTTCCAAGAGCAGCCACCATTGTTAAAACCTCAAAACCTTGCTAAATTCTTGCTAAGCTCAAATTCTCTTGTTTAATTGAATCAAAATCATTTGTGAGATCATCTTCTATTATCTTTCCTTCTCTTTTGGTCGTTGTGCCACCTTGGTTATTTGGCCTTGTCTCTCATACTTTGTGTGTAAGAGGACAAGGTTCAACATTGTAAAGACAATTGTTTAGTGGCGGATCGGGCTTATTACCGCAAGAAGCGGGGGCACCGAGAACCCGAAGACGTAAGCTAGGCCAAGGGGCACACCGAACTCCGTCAACATCTCACTTGCCTTCATTTGTTCAATCTTTCTAACTCTCCTCTATTTATTCTAATTGCATTTAATAACTTGAGAAGAATTGACTTGCTGATTATTACGCTTCCGCAATGAGAATTTAATTAAGACAAATTGATATTAAGACCTCTTAATTTAGTTGTTGCTAATTCTTGTTTGAGAAGTATACCAATTGAATTGTTTGAATTGATTGCATTGTTTAAACTAGAAATTGCAATTGGGAATTGCTTGTTGGTCATTATTTGGTATTGCAATTGAACCCCTATATATTGGTAAAATCGAAAAATTGTTATATAACCTAGGCGCCTTGGTTATTAGTTGACTGATATGAGAAAGCACAGGTGCAAGAGAGGCCAACTTACCAATCCACTGTCCATGTGAAGGGTGAATAAGGGCACCAACTCCAGCTCCGATCGATGCAAAAACCAAAGAGGCACCACATTTTAGAGTTGTGGTATGCATTTTCGTCCTAAACTGCGTAAACTTTTCTTTCAGGTCCAACTCTTCAATTTCATCATCAGACTTACGAATGAAGCTTCTATACACATCAATTATTGCCTGGACTACCCATGAAGCAGCTACCCCTAATAATTGTGCTGTTACAACAGCAAAAAATGGATACAAGTTAACATGGAAACTAGGAAATAATAAATCTGCAGTTCTAGAGAATCTAAATAGTTAAGATGTTTACAAAGAATAAAACGATTCAAATTTTACTTTGAAGTACATATTTTTTTCTTTCTTTTTTTTAATATAAGGGGTACCTGACTTAAAGTACATGTTAACATAGGTTCCATCAATATGCATGTATGTCCAAAGAATGAATAGTTTGAAGGAGGGCTAAATAGAAATTCAAATTTTATTGAAACTAGGAGCAGTTGTGCACATGAGATACTATTTAATTTGCACTCTTTAAGATTTAATGTAGTACTCAATTTCAAGCTTGGAAGAAAGAACAAAAATATCAAAATTTAGGGAAGTTTGAAATTTCTTTGACCATTCATTCAAATTGCGGGTAAACAGAAAGCAATATAGAGTGTTCTAGTGGAACAGATTCAACTGTCAAATCATTATTCTTTGAAACAGTTTGCAGGGTTTTATCGCAACCTAATACAGTGCTACTCTACAACAACAACAACAATAAAGCCTTTTGTTCCAAACAAGTTGGCTGAATTTTTACGTTGGCTCACCAATCCTATCACAACCGTCCTCCTTTCCACACTTAGGACCGAATATGTAAAACATATGCAGAGTTAATAAAGTGGTACTCTAAAAAAAATAAAAAAATAAAGCTTTATACAAAAAGTAGAAAAAATAATGTTAACTACAGACTCGGGCCTATTATGTACTAGATATGTCAAGTGTCATGATATACCTTTGAAGGTTGTTTTGCCGACGCTGTAAACATACAAAATAGTTGGCATCCCCCTAGCAGCTTTTCGTCTGGCTGATCTAGAAGCATCTGAAATAAGATTTAATAGCAAAAATGGTGAAATCATCAAAGTATTCAGATATTTTGAAAGAACACAATAACAAATAAGCACGGTGTGCACTACCAGAATAATTTTGGTAGGATTTCAGAGACCACAACAACAAAACCTTTAGTCCCAAACAAATTGGGTTAGGCTAAATATGAAACATGATCGGAGTTATGAGTAGGATTTCAGAAACCACAAAATAAAAAAGGTAGATGGACATCTACTGGTCCTGATCATACCTTTGAGAAGCTTCCATGCAGTTCTACGTGAAACATGATGAACCGCAACTCTTTCCAAAACTCTTCTAGTGGTCACAACAGAAATCTATGAACAAAATTAAAAAAAAAAATTTGAATGGAAGCATTTCCACTAATTTTTATAACAATATAAATAAAATTTGATACCATCAGCTGCACAAAATCAGTAAATTTCTTTGTATCCACACTGGTTGACTACACTCTTTTTTGTTCCTTCATTATCTTTTAACTCAACTGCACAGTTTACGCATTACAGATGGCAAATTAGTTTTGGAAGATTATTGCACTATTGCAGTCTTTAAATTTGATGAAAGATTAATTTAAATTAAAGATTAAGTGGAGAACCAATAGTTATGTAGTCTTTGGTTTCATAGTAAAAAAGTTGGAAATAATATCAATTTAGGCAGTTTTAAGATAGCATATGTAGCAAACTCAATATTTTCCATATGCCATACAAGAATAGTGAAAAGAAAGAACTAAAAAATACACAAAAGAAGTAAATAGTTAACAGAACTAACTTCTCTCAAGATTTGTTTGATTGAATTTTGAAAAGGAGTCACCAAGTCGACTGGTTTCTCTGGCTCTGCTGGTTCTTCTACATCATCTTCTTCATGATGTGTACGAGGTTCCATGAGAGGCAAATAAAACAGTAGAAATGACCTGAGGGAGGTCATGGCGAGGTTCTTTGGTTGAAAGGCTGAAAATAGAGGTTTGACATCTAAAATGTATTCCTTGGTGGTGAGACCAAGGGGGTCTTTGTGGGTTGATGATTGGAGACCATAATTGCGGTCCCATACAGCTGCAGCACCCGCATCACAGTAAGCAACAGTGAAGCCTCCATCCCTAATACAAGAGTGTGCAATTACAAACAATCAACAAACTGTAATAAACTAACGACCTTCCCAAATAAGAAAAGCAAACAACACAAAGCCTTTAGTCCCAAATAACAAAAGCAGTGTTAAATTTTAGGAAGCCATGTTAACTTATGCCATTCACTAATGCGGTAATACCGTTTCTGCTTTCTGCAATAAGTATGGATGCTTGATTAGAGTAAGCTGGTCACATTACTGCAATGATGATCTGACTGTTGGATTCAATTGCAAAGCCAAAAGTATATACCAAATTTATTATTTCAATCATGAACTGATGATTTCTCTATTAGACTAAATTGAAAACTGTACAAAGTTGAATCAAGTTAAGATCTTTATAACAGAACTCCTACGGCCGACTATACAGAAAAACAATTCCTATATGATTCGATAATTCGAGCAACCACTTGACGTCGTCACTTTCCCCTAAACCTCTCCAAAACAGCTCGGTTCAGTAAAGATGTCACCTTTCACCTCACAAAAGTTCATAGAAGCGGAAAACTAACCCAAAGAGGAAGCGGGAGGAGAGAGGGAGACCGGCGGTGTAGGAAACGGCCGCGGCGGACGCCACCGCTGCTGCGGAGATGAGTGTGTGCGCATGGAAAGACTTGCCCGAGGAAGAGAGGCTAGGGTTTCTCTTGGCCAGATCCAATAACAGTGCTATCCCCGCCATTGTTGCACTATTTTCTTCCTTTTCTCGATTTGAAAGAGATCCGAGAAGGATGCAAAATTTCGCAACTTTTTTCCTCCTTTGTTAAACGAAAAAGGTAGAATTACACTTATATTCTTCAAATTTTTCAAAAATTTGTATTTACCCTATAAATTTGAATATTACGTACGTCCCTTAAAAGACATATTTCTCAGAATAAATTAGTCACTTCGTAATTATACTCGGTGACATTTAAATATATCATTTTATTCTTAACTAAACATGTAAATAAATGTTCTTTTTTAATGAAAATATCATTTTGATATTTGATAAATTTTTTAGAACAAACTATTTATTTTTTCTACTTTTGATACATACACAATAACACATATCGGATATACGTCATGAGTAAAAAATGAAAAAAATGTTCTTAAAAATCGGTCAAATATTAGACCGATATTTTTCATTGAAGAAACTATATTTTTTAATGCTTTTAGTGAATGAAAAAAATACGTAATATTCAAATTTTGAAAAAAAAAGTACAGAATTTTAAAGTTGTTGAAGTATATAAGTGAAATTCCGTCCATTAAAAAAAATAAGGCGCCTTATTTGTCCGAATAGTGCTTTCCGAATTCCGAACGGGTACCAATCTTTCAATTTCCCTCGATTGAACTTTATGTTTTTTAGTGTAGCAAGTTGATATACATTCACTTTGCAACCTGTTACGCTGATTTCTGTTGATTATGATGGTGAGAAGATCAGTGAAACAATATTTTGCAGTGGTTAGAGGAGGCTCTGTGTAGAACGTTTGAACGCCGGTGCACGACCATAACTGATCCTGGTGTAGTCAACTAGGTGAGACGCGTCGTTTCCATCAAAGAGAACAGGTTGACTAAAGTCGGTTTACGAACACCGTCGCACCAAATACGAACACCGTGACACCAAAAAGGTGTAACAACTAACAAGCCTCAATGCTTTGATCGTCTCATTCAGAAGAAATAAAAAAAAAAAATCTAGAAGACTCGCTCTGCCTATTTTGTTATGATATCAATAAATGGATGAATGATTTGTCCGTATATTTTTGTTAGATACTTGTATAGTTGTATGATTAATATGATGCTTTTGTTTATTGAAAACGGTGGTCGAGGCCCCTCCAACCAAAGACAGAAATGGTACTGTTTATATATGGGCAGTGTTTTTTCCTCCAAGGAAAAGAAACCGCCGAACTGCCCAAAAATAAACGTTTCGAACGTGTGTACATCATTTAAGAGTGATAATCTTAAAAAAAAACACAAATTATTTTTATCTTAGAAAAGTGCTTATGATCATAGTACTTCATTTATGAATGGTAATATTTCAAGAAAATTTCACAAAGCATCATCTTCTACTACGAGAAAAGTTTTTTTTTCTTTGAGTACTTCATTTAAGTGTTGTAACAATTCACTAAAACACCACGGAGAAGCACATAATAAAACTGTATGTGCTTCATGTTCGAGTACTTAATTTATGAGTGATTCTGATCAGAGTACATTTATGGAATGTAATCATTAAAGAAAACAACACAAAAAATCTTATCATACTACGAAAAATATTTCAGATCCGATTACGTCATTTATATATGGATGGCAACCATTCAATAAAACACCACAAAACATATTATCCTTCTACGAGAAGTGTTTCTGATCTGAGTACTTCATTTATAGGTGACAACCATTAAAGAAAACACCACAAATCATCTTATCCTACTACGAGAAGTGTTTCAGAATGAACTACTCCGTTTACGGGTGGTAACATTTTAAGAAAATCCCACAAAGCATCACAACCTACTACGAGAAGTATTTCATTTTCGAGTACATCACTTAAGGATGGTAACCATTCACTAAAACACCACGAAGAAGCATAGAATATCACTCTAACTCCTTCATGCTCGTGTACTTCATTTATGGACGGTAATAATCAAGAAAATACCACAAAGCATATTATCATACTAAAAACATATTTCTAATCTGAGTACTTCATTTATGGTTGTAATCATTCAAGAAAACACCAAAAGGCATCTTATTCTACTACGAGAAGTATTTCTGATCAGATGACTTCATTTATGGGTGGTAGCCTTTCAAGAAAACAACACAAAACATCATATCATACTACGAGAAGTGTTTCTGATCCAAATACTTCATTAATGAATAAACTTTCATGAAAACTTATAAAACATCATATCCTACTACGATAAATATTTCTTCTTCGAATACTTTATTTAAGGGTGGTAAACATTCACTAAAATATCACGAAGAAGCATCAGATACCACTCTAAGTGCTTCATGTTCGGGTACTTCATTTATGAACAGTAAAGAATCAAGAAAACACCCAAAGCATCATAGCCTAACAAAAGAAGTATTTATTCTTCAAGTACTTCATTGAAGTGTGGTAGCCATTCACTAAACCATCAAGAAGAAGTATAGAATAGCACTCTAAGTGCTTCATATTCGAGTACTTCATTTATGAGCGGTAATCAATCAAGAAAACAAGACAAAGCATCTCATCCTACTACGAGAAGTGTTTCGGACCTGAGTACTTCATTTATGGGTTATGACCATTCAAGAAAATACCACAAAGCATCTTATCCTACTACGAGAAGTGTTTTTGATCATAATACTTCATTTATGCGTGGTAACATTTCAAGAAAACACCACAAAATATTATATCATACTACGAGAAGTGTTTCTGATCCAAGTACTTCATTTATGAGTAAACTTTCATGAAAACTCCACAAAACATCATAGCCTACTACGATAATTGTTTCTTCTTCGAGTACTTCATTTACGGGCGATAACCATTCACTAAAACACCACGAAGAAGCATATAATACCACTCTAAGTAATTCATGTCTGGGTACTTCATTTAGCTGCAGTAAACAATCAAGAACACCAAAAAGCATCTTATCCTACTACGATAAGTGTTTTCGATCTGAGTACTTCATTTATGGGTGATAACGAGTCAAGAAAACACCACCAAACATCTTATCCTATTAAGAGAAGTATTTCTGACCAAGATACTTCATTTATGGATAGTAACCTTTCAAGAAAATTTCATAAAGCATCAAATCATATTACGGGAAGTTTCTTCTCATAGTACTTCATTTAAGTGTTGTAACCATTCAATAAAACACTATAACGAAGCATAGAACTCTAAGTGCTTCATGTCTGGGTTCTTCATTTATGATTGGTAACCTTTTAAGAAAATACCACAAAGCATCTTATCCTACTACAAGAAGTGTTTATGATCAGAGCAGTGTTGTAAAATGCAGATTTGAATAAGCATGCAGAAGGGTACCGCATACCGCATAAGCGGGATGCGGCCGCATATGCGGATTTATATGCGGTTTCATATATGCGGTTTAATTTACAATTTATTATGCATTTCTTACAATTAAGATGAAAAATACAAATAAAAATGCATGAAAAGACCATGAGTTATCTTCCACAATACAAATTTGAAATATCAAATATGTAGGTTCATCTTAATTAATATATTTTCACTGAAATAAGAAAATGTATAATCGTAAAAAAAAGTTACGTTGTCAAATCTTAATAAAAAAAATTTAAATATAAATTTGAACCAGAAACAAACTTTACATGAATAATTTCAATACAGAACAAAAAATAATTAATATCATATATAGAAAAATAAGATGCAAGCAACTCACTATTTAAGTAACTATTGCAAATATTCATTTGAATATTTGACCATCAATATTTAATGAAGTTCAATTTTGACTTTCCCAACTATTCATAAGAGGAACGACACTTCTATCTTTTTTTATTATTTAACCATGGATTTTTTAATGTATTTTGGGAAAAGCGCATATTAAAGACCGCATTTCAATTTCTATTCATACCACAGCCGCCTGCGCATAAGAGGACGCCTATGCATCCACATGAAGCGCATTTTACATCACTGGATCAGAGTACTTCATTTATGGGTTGTAATTATTCAAGAAAACACCCAAAATCATCTTATCTTACTACGAGAATTGTTTTTTATTAGAGTACTTCATTTATGAGTGGTAGCCTTTCAAGAAAACAACAAAACATCATATCTTACTACGAGAAGCATTTATGATCCAAATACTTCATTGATGGATAAACTTTCATGAAAACTCTACAAAACATCATATCATACTACAATAAGTATTTTTTCTTCGAATACTTCATTTAAGGGTGGTAACCATTCACTAAAATACCACGAATAAGCATCAAATACCACTCTAAGTGCTTCATGTCTGGTGTACTTTATTTATGGGCAGTAAAGAATCAAGAAAATACCCAAAGCATCTTATCCTACTACGAGAAGTGTTTCTGATCTGAGTACTTCATTTATGGGTGGTAACCATTAAAAAAAACACCACAAAGCATCTTATCCTTCTACGAGAAGTGTTTCTTCTTTGAGTACTTCATTTAATGGTTGTAACCATTCACTAAAACACTACGAAGAAGCATACAATAACACTCTATGTGCTTCATGTTCAAGTACTTCATGTAAGGATGGTAACAATTAATGAAAACACCATAAAGCATTTTATCCTACTACGAGAAGTGTTTCAGATCTGATTACTTCATTTATGGGTGTGAAAATTCAAGAAAACTCCACAAAGCATCATAGCCTAATAAAAGAAGTATTTCTTACTTCATTGAAGTATGGTAGCCATTCACTAAACCATCAAGAAGAAGCATAGAATACCACTCTAAGTGCTTCATGTTCGAGTACTCATTTATGGGCGGTAATCAATCAAGAAAACAAGACAAAGCATCTCATCCTACCACAAGAAGTGTTTCTGACCTGAGTACTTCATTTATGAGTTATGACCATTCAAGAAAACACCACAAAGCATCTTATCCTACTACAAAAAGTGTTTCTAATCAGAATACTTCATTTATGAGTGGTAACATTTCAAGAAAACACCACAAAGCATCTTATCCTACTACAAAAAGTGTTTCTAATCAGAATACTTCATTTATGAGTGGTAACATTTCAAGAAAACACCACAAAACATTATATCGTACTACGCGAAGTGTTTCTGATCCGGGTACTTCATTTATGGATAAACTTTCATGAAAACTCCACAAAACATCATATCCTACTACGAGAAGTGTTTCTTCTTCGAGTACTTCATTTATGGGTGGTAACCATTCACTAAAACACCATGAAGAAGCATAGAATACCACTCTAAGTGCTTCATGTTTGGGTACTGTTGGATTAAACTCATCAACTCATCTCTTGTTTGACAATTTACAAAACACATAAAGTATTAACCTTGCACATTAAGTTTTAGTGAAGATGCAGGTTAAAAACATGTACAACCCAATGTCAAACATACTCAAACATACCCTGGACAAGTCAAGACATGGTCTAAGCATCAAGAAAAGGCTTCAAGGCACAAGATAGAGCACATCGTTACCATAACGCTAGCCAACTCGTTATAACGAGTCAGAGGGGCGTTATAACGAGTTCCCAAGGCATCATAACACCTCAAGAGGAGAGAGAAGGAGCAGATGCTGGATTTTCTCGAGTCAAGCGTTACTATAACGCTCCAGCAAGGCGTGACAATGGGTTGGCATCCGTTATAATGCCTCAACCAAGCGTTATAATGGGTTAGCAGATTGTTGGCCCACATGTCAGCTGTAGAAGGGCAAAGAGGGAACAAGGCCAATGCGTTATAACGTCTTTAACCCATTATGGTGTAATATTAGCAGTTTTCACAGATCCAAGATCCCAAGAAGTGCTCAGCCTATATAAGGATTGCATATACAAACCAGAAGGTCATCCAAACATTCAGACAAGCTTCCTATTTGAGCACTAAAGATAGCCTCTTTCAAGTCTCCTCCAACTATCTAAACCCGAGAGCACTTAGGATAGCTAATATTCTCTATTTGTCTATTCGAGATAACATTCTTTAGCTATTTGATTAACCTTTGATGCACCACATTTGTGTTGTCAAGTGGTGCATCCATGTCCTTAATTGTGTAGTCAATTGGACCTTATAGCGGTGTATTGTGATGTTGTCCCGTGCATCAAGTTAGGAGAAGAAGATTGACTTACTTGTGTTGGAAGAAGTCAAAGATCGTCTCCGCACCTTTGAAAAAGATACTTGATTATAGTGAACCGGTCTGAAAGATGTATTATTCTGCGAGACCCGTGGACATAGGCCTAAGTTTCTTTTGATAGGTCAAACTACGTTATATAGCGTGTCACTTGTAATTGATTGCTATCTCTTCTCTCTCTCTCTTTTTAGCTCTTTGATCTCTATTTCTGTGATTTGCTCAATTGATTCTTAGAATTGCTTGCTCTATTAAATTGGCTAGGTGATTAAGGTCTAAAAGATTTAAATTGAATTGAAATCGCTTTCGCGCAACTATTTGACCTTAGTCTTGCGCTTTTTAGTGAAAAACCACATCACAAATTCTAACAGGTACTTCATTTATGGGCAGTAAACAATCAAGAACACCACAAAGCATCTTATCCTACTACGAGAAGTATTTCTGATCTGAGTACTTCATTTATGGGCGGTAACCAGTCAAGAAAATACCACCAAACATCTTATCCTATTAAGAGAAGTCTTTCTAATCAGGGTACTTCATTTATGGATGGTAACCTTTCAAGAAAATTCTATAAAGCATCAAATCCTACTACGGGAAGTTTCTTCTCATAGTACTTCATTTAAGTGTTGTAACCATTCAATAAAACACTATAACGAAGCATAGAGCTCTAAATGCTTCATGTCTGGGTTCTTCATTTATGAGTGGTAACATTTCAAGAAAACACCACAAAGCATTTTATCCTACTACATGAAGTGTTTATGATCAGAGTACTTTATTTAAGTGTTGTAAACATTCACTAAAACACCACGATAAAGCATAGAATATCATTCGTTGTGCTTCATATCTGAGTACTTAATTTATGAGTGGTTCTGATCAGAGTACTTTGTTTATGAATGGTAACCTTTCAAGAAAACACCACAAAGCATCTTATCCTACTACGGAAAGTGTTTATGATTAGAGTACTTTATTTATGGATGGTAACCTTTCATGAAAATTTCACAAAGCATCATATCCTACTAGAGAAGAGTTTCTTGTTTGAGTACTTCATTTAAGTGTTGTAACCATTCACTAAAACACCACGAAGAAGCATAAATTACCACTTGCTTCGTGTCCAAGTACTTAATTTATGAGTGATTCTGATCAGAGTACTTCATTTATGAGTGATTCTAATCAGAGTACTTCATTTATGAGAGGTAACCATTAAAGAAAACATCACAAATAAATTTATCCTACTACAAGAAGTGTTTCAAATCCAATTACTTCATTTATAGGCGG
Source organism: Eleocharis quinqueflora (assembly GCA_964058865.1). Classification (NCBI taxonomy): domain Eukaryota; kingdom Viridiplantae; phylum Streptophyta; class Magnoliopsida; order Poales; family Cyperaceae; genus Eleocharis; species Eleocharis quinqueflora. The sequence goes on along the minus strand of CAXKVX010000117.1, from coordinate 23,484 downwards.
TAACCATTCAAGAAAACATCACAAAACATCTTATCCTTCTATGAGAAGTGTTTCTGATCAGAGTTATGTGTGGTAACTAGTCAAGAAATACCACAAAACATCTTATCTTACTAAGATAAGTGTTTCTAATTAGATTACTTAATTTATAACCTTTCAAAAAAAGTCCACAAAGTATTATATTCCACTACGAGAAGTTTCTTCTCGAAGTACTTCATTTAAGTGTTGTACCATTCACGAAAATATCATGACGAAGCATAGAATACCACTCTAATTGCTTCATTTTTTAGTACATTTATGAGTGATAACCTTTCAAGAAAACACCATAAAGCATCTTATGCTACTACGTTATGTGTTTATGATCATAGTACTTTTTTTTATGAGTCGTAACCTTTCAAGAAAATTCCACAAAGAATCATATCTTACTACGAGAAGAGTTTCTTCTCTAGTACTTCACTTAGGTGTTGTCACCATTCACTAAAACACCACGAAGAAGCATAGAATACCACTCTATGTGCTTTTTATCCGAGTACTTAATTTATGAGTGATTCTGATCCGAGTACTTCATTTGTAACAATTAAAGAAAACACCACAAAGAATATTATCATACTACGATAAGTGTTTCAGTTTCGATTACTTCATTTATGGGTGGTAACCATTCAAGAAAACACAAAACATCTTATATTTCTATGAGAAGTGTTTCTTATCAGGGTATGTAAGGGTGGTAACAATTAAAGAAAACACCACAAAACATCTTATCCTACTATGAGGAGTGTTTCGGATTTGAATATTTCATTTATGGGTGGAAAAATTTCAAGAGAACTCAACAAAGCATCATAGCCTAATATAAGTTGTGTTTCTTCTTCGAGTACTTCATTGAAGTGTGGTAGCCATTCACTAAACAGCCATGAAGAAACATTGAATACCAATCTACATGCTTCATGTTCAGGTACTTCATTTAGGGGCGATAATCAATCAAGAAAGCACCACAAAGCATCTTATCCTACTACGAGAAGTGTTTCTGATCTGAATACTTCATTTATGGGTTGCAACCAATCAAGAAAACACCACAAAGCATCTTATCCTACTATGAGAAGAATTTCTGATCATAGTATTTCATTTATGGGTGGTAACCTTTCAAGTAAACACAGCAAAGCATCATATCATACTACGGGAAGTATTTCTGACCCAAGTACATCATTTATGGGTAAAATTTAATGAAAATATCATAGCTTACTACAAGAAGTGTTTCATTCTTCAAGTATTTCTATTAAGGATGGTAGCCATTCACTAAACACCACGGAGAAGCATAGAATGCCACTCTAAGTGCTTAATGTCCGAGTACTTCATTTATGGACAGTAAAGAATAAAAAAAACACTCCAAAGCATCTTATCCTACTAAGAGAAGTGTTTCTCTGATCAGAGTACTTCATTTACGGATGATAACACGTAAAGTAAACACCACAAATCATCTTAACCCACTATGAGAAGCGTTTCAGAATGAATTACTTTGTTTATGGGTTCATTTCAAGAAAACCCCACAAAACATCTTAGCCTACTACGAGAAGTATTTGTTTTTCGAGTACTTCACTTAAGGGTGGTAACCAATCAATAAAACACCACGAGGAAAAATAGAATAGCACCCTAACTGCTTCATGTCCGAGCACTTCAATTATGGGCGATAACAATCAGTAAAACACCACAACGTATCTTATCTTACTACGAGAAGTGTTTCTAATCTGAGTACTTCATTTATGGGTTGTAACCATTCAATAAATACTGCAAAACATCTTATCCTACTACAAGAAGTGTTTCTGATAAGAGTACTTCATTTATGGGTGGTAACCTTTCAAGAAAATAGTACGAAACATCATATCCTACTACGAGAAGTGTTTCTCTTCGAATACTTCATTTAAGGGTGGTAAACATTTACTAAAACACCAAAAAGAAGTATAGAATATCACTTTATGTGCTTCAAGTCCGGGTACATTTATGGGCAATAAGGAATCAAGAAAAATCCCAAAGCATCTACTACGAGAAGTGTTTATGATTATAGTACTTTATTTATGGGTGGTAACCATTAAAGAAAACACCACAAAGCATCTTATCCTACAACGAGAAGTGTTTCTGATCTGAGTACTTAATTTATGAGCTGTAACCATTCAAGAAAACACCACAAAATATCTTATCCTACTAAGATAAGTGTTTTTGATCAGAGTACTTCATTTATGGGTGGTAATGTTTAATAAAACACAACAAAGCATCACATGGTACTACGATTAGCATTTCTGATCTGAGGACTTCATTTATGGGTAAACTTTCATGAAAACGCCACAAAACATCATAGCCTACTACAAGAAGTGTTTCTTTTTCGAGTACTTCATTTAGGGGTGGAAACCATTCACTAAAATACCACGAAGAAGCATAGAATACTACTCTAAGTGCTTCATGTCCGGATACTTCGATTATGGGCTGTAAACAATAAAAAAAACACCACAAAGCATCTTATCCTACTAAGAGAAGTGTTTCTGATCTGAGTACTTCATTTATGGGTGGTAACCTTTCAAGAAAATTTCACAAAGCATCATATCCCACTATAAGAAGTTTCTTCTCATAGTACTTCATTTAAGTGTTGTAACCATTCACTAAAACACCATGACAAAGCATAGAGTACCACTCTAAGTGCTTCATGTCTTTGTACTTCATTTATGAGTTATCACCTTTCAAGAAAACACCACAAAGCATCTTGTCCTACTATGACAAAAGTTTCTTCTCGAAGTACATTTAAGTTTTGTAACCACAAACTAAAACACCACGAAGAAGCATAGAATACCACTCTATTTGCTTCATGTTCCAGTACTTAATTTACGAGTGATTTTGATCAGAGTACTTCATTTATGGGCGGTAATCATCGAAGAAAACACAACAAACATCTTATCATACTAAGAGATGTGTTTCAGATCCTATTACTTCATTTATGGGTGATAACCATTTAAAACAAATACCACAAAACATATTATCCTTCTATGAGAAGTATTTCTGATCATTCTACTTCACTTATGGGAGGCAACCATTCAAGAAAACACCACAAAGCATCATAGCCTATTACGAGAAGAGTTTGTTTTTCGAGTACTTCACTTAAGGGTGGTAACCATTCAATAAAACACCACAATGAAGCGTAGAATACCATCTATGTGCTTTATGCCCGGGTACTTCATGTATGGGTGGTAACCTATCAGAAAAATTTCACAAAGTATCATATCCTACAACAAAAATTTCTTCTCAGAGTATTTCATTTAAGTGTTGTAACCATTCAATAAAACACCATGACAAAACATAGAATACCACTCTAAGTGCTTCATGTCTGAGTACTTCATTTATTAGTGATGACCTTTCAAGAAAACAACACAAAGCATGTTATTCTACTACCAGAAGTGCTTATGATCAGAGTACTTCATTTATGGGAAGTAACCAACGAAGAAAACACAACAAACATCTTATCGTACTAAGGGATGTGTTTCAGATCCTATTACTTCTTTTATGGGTGGTAACCACTTCTCATAGAAGCATAAGTGTTTTGTGGTGTTTTCTTGAATGATTACCACCTATAAATGAAGTAAACAGATCTGAAACATTTCTCGTAGTAGCATAAGATGCTTTGAGGTATTTTCTTTAATGGTTACCACCCATAAACAAAGTACTCTAATCAGAATCAGTCAGAAATTAAGTACTCGTACATCAAGCACATAGAGTAGTATTCTATGCTTCTTTGTGGTGTTTTGGAGAATGGTTACAACACTTAGAAGAAGTACTCGAAGACGAAACTCTTCTCGTAGTAAGATATGATGCAATGTGGAGTTTTCTTGAAAGGCTACAACTCATAATGAAGTACTATGATGAGAAACACTTCTCATTGTAGTATGGTGTTTCATTAATGGTTTCACCCATAAATGAAGTACTCTAATCCGAAGTACTTCTCATATAAGAAAAAGTGGTTTGTGATGTTTTCTTGAATGGTTATCACCCATAAATGAAGTACATTGATTAGAAAGACTTCTCGTAGAAGCATAAGTGCTTTGTGGTGTTTTCTTGAATAATTATCACCCATAAATGAAGTAAAAAGATCTGAAACATTTCTCGTAGTAGCATAAAATGTTTTGTTGTGTTTTTTTTTGTGGTTACCACCCATAAACAAAGTACTCTAATCAAGAACAAGTCAGAAATTAAGTACTCGGACATCAAGCACATAGAGTAGCATTCTATGCTTCTTTGTGGTGTTTTGGAGAATGGTTACAACACTTAAAAGAAGTACTCGAAGAAGAATCTCTTCTCGTAGTAAGATATGTTGCATTGTGAGTTTTCTTGAAAGGCTACAACTCATAAATGAAGTACTATGATGGAAACACTTCTCATAGTAGGATACGATAATTTATGGTGTTTTCATTAATGGTATCACCCAAAAATGAAGATCTCTAATTAGAAACACTTCTCATATAAGCATAAGTGGTTTGTGGTGTTTTCTGGAATGGTTATCACCCATAAATAAAGTACATTGATCAGAAACACTTCTCATAGAAGCATAGATGCTTTGTGGTGTTTTCTTGAATGATTACCACCCATAAATGAAGTAAAAAGATCTGAAACACTTCTCGTAGTAGCATAAGATGCTTTATGGGGGGCTTTCTTTAATGGTTACCACCCATAAACGAAGTACTCTAATAAGAACCAGTCAGAAATTAAGTATGCAGACATCAAGCACATAGAGTAGTATTCTATGCTTCTTTGTGGTGTTTTGGAGAATGGTTACAACACTTAGAAGTACTCGAAAAAGAAACTCTTCTCATAGTAAACCCTTCTCCTAGTACGATATGATGCACTGTGGAGTTTTCTTAAAGGTTACAACTCATAAAGAAAATACTTTGAGCAGAAACACTTCTCAAAGAGGATAAGAACATCTGTGGTGTTTTCTTTAATGGTTACCACCTAAAAACGAAATACTCTGATCCGAAACACTACTTATATAAGCATAAGTGCTTTGTAGTGTTTTCTTAAATTATTATCACCCATAAATGCATAAGTGCTTTGTGGTTTTTCTTGAATGATTACCATCCATAAATGAAGTAAACAGATCTGAAACATTTCTTGTAGTAGAATAAGATGTTTTGTGGTGTTTTCTTTAATGGTTACCACCCATAAACGAAGTACTTTGATCAGAACCAGTCAGAAATTAAGTACTCGGACATCAAGCACATAGAGTAGTAATCTATGCTTCTTTGTGGTATTTTGGAGAATGGTTACAATACTTAGAAGAAGTACTCGAAAAAGAAACTCTTCTCGTAGTAGGATAAAATGATTTGTTGTGTTTTCTTGAATGGTATCACCCATAAATGAAGTACTCTGATCCGAAACACTTCTCATATAAGTATAAGTCCTCTGTGGTGTTTTCTTGAATGGTTATCACCCATAAAGAAAGTACATTGACCAGAAACACTTCTCGTAGAAGCATAAGTGCTTTGTGGTGTTTCTTGAATGATTTCCATCCATAAATGAAGTAAACAGATCTGATACACATCTCGTAGTAGCATAAGATACTTTGTAGTGTTTTCTTTAATGGTTACCACCCATAAACGAAGTACTCTAATCAGAACCAGTCAGAAATTAAGTATGTAGACATCAAGCACATAGAGTAGTATTCTATGCTTCTTTGTGGTGTTTTGGAGAATGGTTACAACACTTAGAAGTACTCGAAGAAGAAACTCTTCTCATAGTAAACTCTTCTCCTAGTACGATATGATGCACTGTGGAGTTTTCTTGAAAGGTTACAACTCATAAAGGAAATACTTTGAGCAGAAACACTTCTCAAAGAGGATAAGAACAACTGTGGTGTTTTCTTTAATGGTTACCACCTAAAAACGTAATACTCTGATTCGAAACACTTCTTATATAAGCATAACTGCTTTGTAGTGTTTTCTTAAATTATTATCACCCATAAATGAAGTACTTTGACCAGAAACACTTCTCATAGATGCATAAGTGCTTTGTGGTGTTTCTTGAATGATTACCATCCATAAATGAAGTAAACAGATTTGAAACATTTCTCGTAGTAGCATTAGATGCTTTGTGGTGTTTTCTTTAATGGTTACCACCCATAAACGAAGTACTCTAATGTGAACCAATCAGAAATTAAGTACTCGGAAATCAAGCACATAGAGTAGTATTATATGCTTCTTTGTGGTGTTTTGGAGAATTGTTACAACACTTAGAAGAAGTACTCGAAGAAAAAACTCTTCTAGTAGTAGAATAAGATGATTTGTGGTGTTTTCTTGATCGGTATCACCCAAAAATGAAGTACTCTGATCCGAACAGTTCTCATATAAGCATAAGTGGTTTGTGGCGTTTTCTTGAATGGTTATCACCGATAAATGAAGTACATTGATCAGAAACACTTCTCATAGAAGCATATGTGCTTTGTGGTGTTTTCTTGAATGATTACCACCCATAAATGAAGTAAACAGATCTGAAACACTTCTCGTAGTAGCATAAGATGCTTTGTGGTGTTTTCTTTAATGTTAACCACCCATAAACAAAGTACTCTAATCAGAACCAGTCAGAAATTAAGTATTCGAACATCAAGCACATAGAGTTGTATTCTATGCTTCTTTGTGGTGTTTTGGAGAAAGGTTACAACACTGAGAAGTACTCGAAGAAGAAACTCTTCTCGTAGTAAACTCTTCTCCTAGTACGATATGATGCATTGTGGAGTTTTCTTGAATGGTTACAACTCATAATGGAAATACTTTGATCAGAAACACTTCTCAAAGTAGGATAAGAACATCTATGGTGTTTTCTTTAATGGCTACGACCTAAAAATGAAGTAGTCTGATCTGAAACACTTCTTATATAAGCATAAGTGCTTTTTAGTGTTTTCATGAATGGTTATCACCCATAAATGAAGTACATTGATCAGAAACACTTCTCATAGAAGCATAAGTGCTTTGTGGTGTTTCTTGAATGATTACCATCCATAAATGAAGTAAACATATCTGAAACATTTCTAGTAGTAGCATAAGTTTTTTTGTGGTGTTTTCTTTAATGGTTACCACCCATAAACAGAGTACTCTAATGTGAACCAGTTAGAAATTAAGTACTCGGACATCAAGCACATGGAGTAGTATTGTATGCTTCTTTGTGGTGTTTTGGAGAACAGTTCCAACACTTAGAAGAAGTAATCGAAAAAGAAACTCTTCTCCTAGTAGGATAAGATGATTTGTGGTGTTTTCTTGAATGGTTATTACCCGTAAATGAAATACATTGATCAGAAACACTTCTCGTAGAAGCATAAGTGCTTTGTGGTATTTTATTGAATGATTACCACCCATAAATGAAGTAAACAGATCTGAAATACTTCTCGCAGTAGCATAAGGTACTTTGTGGTGTTTTCTTTAATGGTTACCACCCATAAACGAAGTACTCTAATGTGAACCAGTCAGAAATTAAGTACACGGACATAAAACACATAGAGTAGTATTCTATGGTTCTTTGTGGTGTTTTGGAGAATGGTTACAGCACTTAGAAGTACTCTAAGAAGAAACTCTTCTAATAGTAAACTCTTCTCCTAGTACGATATGATGTATTGTGGAGTTTTCTTGAAAGGTTACGACTCATAAAGAAAAAACTTTGATCAGAAACACTTCAAAAAATTAGGATAAGAACATATGTGGTGTTTTTTTAATGGTTACCACCTAAAAATGAAGTACTTTATAGAAGAATAAGTGCTTTATAGTGTTTTCTTGAATGATTATCACCCATAAATGAAGTACATTGATCAGAAACACTTCTCGTAGAAGCATAAGTGCTTTACGGTGTTTTCTTGAATAATTACCACCCATAAATGAAGTAAACATATCTGAAACACATCTCGTAGTAGCATAAGATGTTTTGTGGTGTTTTCATTAATGGATACCACCCAAAAACAAAGTACTCTAATCAGAACCAGTAATAAATTTAGTACTCGGACATCAAGCATATAGAGTAATATTCTATGCTTCTTTGTGGTGTTTTGGAGAATGGTTACAACATTTAGAAGAAGTACTCGAAGAAAAAACTCTTCTCGTAGTAGGATAAGATGATTTGTGGTGTTTCCTTGATCGGTATAACTCATAAATGAAGTACTCTGATACGAAACACTTCTCATATAAGCATAAGTGCTCTGTGGTGTTTTCATGAATGGTTATCACCCATAAATGAAGTACATTGATCAGAAACACTTCTCGTAGAAGCATAAGTGCTTTGTGGTGTTTTCTTGAATGATTACCACCCATAAATGAAGTAAACAGTTCTGAAATATTTCTCGTAGTAGCATAAGATGCTTTGTTATTTTTTTTAATGGTTACCACCCAAAAACAAAGTACTCTAATCAGAACCAGTTAGAAATTAAGTACTCGGACATCAAGCAAATAGAGTAGTATTCTATGCTTCTTTGTGGTGTTTTGGAGAATCGTTACAACACTTAGAAAAATTACTCGGAGAAAAAACTCTTCTCGTAGTAGGATAAGATGATTTGTGGTGTTTTCTTGATCGGTATAACCCATAAATGAAGTACTCTGATCCGAAACACTTCTCATAGAAGAATAAGTGCTTTATATTGTATTCTTGAATGGTTATCACCCATAAATGAAGTACATTGATCAGAAACACTTCTCGTAGAAGCATAAGTGCTTTGTGGTGTTTTCTTGAATAATTACCACCCATAAATGAAGTAAACATATCTGGAACACTTCTCGTAGTAGCATAAGATGCTTTGTGGTGTTTTCTTTAATGGTTACCACCTAAAAACGAAGTACTCTAATCAGAACCAGTAATAAATTTAGTACTCGAACATAAAGCATATAGAGTAATATTCTATGCTTCTTTCTGGTGTTTTGGAGAATGGTTACAACATTTAGAAGAAGTACTCGAAGAAAAAACTCTTCTCGTAGTAGGATAAGATGATTTGTGGTGTTTTCTTGATAGGTATAACCCATAAATGAAGAACTCTGATCCGAAACACTTCTCATATAACCATAAGTGCTCTGTGGTGTTTTCATGAATTGTTATCACCCAGAAATGTTGTACATTGAGCAGAAACACTTCTCGTAGAAGCATAAGTGCTTTTTGGTGTTTTCTTGAATGATTGCCACCAATGAATGAAGTAAACAGATCTGAAACATTTCTCGTAGTAGCATAAGATGCTTTGTTGTGTTTGGGGAATGGTTACAAAGTACTCTAATCAAGAACCAGACATAAATTAAGTACTCGGACATCAAGCACATTTAGTAGCATTCTATGCTTCTTTGTGGTGTTTGGGGAATGGTTACAACACTTAGAAGAAGTACAGGAAAAAGAAACTCTTTTCGTAGTAAGATATGTTGCATTTTGAGTTTTCTTGAAAGGCTACAACTCATAAATGAAATACTATGATGGAAACACTTCTCATAGTAGGATAAACATGATTTGTGGTCTTTTCATTAATGGTATCACCCAAAAATTATGTACTCTGATCCGAAACACTTCTCATATAAGCATAAGTGGTTTGTGGTGTTTTCTGAATTAGTTATCACCCATAAATGAAGTACATTGATCAGAAACACCTCTCATAGAAGCATAGATGCTTTGTGGTGTTTTCATTAATGATTACCACCCATAAATGAAGTAAACAGATCTGAAACACTTCTCGTAGTAGCACAAGATGCTTTGTGGTGTTTTCCTTAATGGTTACCACCCATAAACGAAGTACTCTAATGTGAACCAGTCAGTAATTAAGTACACGGACATCAAGCACATAGAGTAGTATTCTATGCTTCTTTGTGGTGTTTTGGAGAATGGTTACAACACTTAAAAGAAGTACTCGAAGGAAAAACTCTTCTCGTAGTAGGATAAGATGATTTGTGGTGTTTTCTTAAATGGTATCACCCATAAATGAAGTACTCTGATCCGAAACACTTCTCATATAAGCATAAGTGGTTTGTGGTGTTTTCTAGAATGGTTATCACCCATAAATGTAGTACATTGATAAAAAACACTTCTCATAGAAGCATAGGTGCTTTGTGGTGTTTTATTGAATAACTACCACACATTAATGAAGTAAACAGTTCTGAAACATTTTTCGTAGTAGCATAAGATACTTTCTGGGGCTTTTTTTAATGGTTACCACCCATAAACGAAGTACTCTAATCAGAACAAGTCAGAAATTAAGTATTCGGAAATCAAACACATAGAGTAGTATTCTATGCTTCTTTGTGGTGTTTTGGAGAATGGTTACAACACTTAGAAGAAGTACTCGAAGAAAAAACTCTTTTCCTAGTAGGATAAGATGATTTGTGGTGTTTTCTTGAATGGTATCACCCATAAATGAAGTACTCTGATCCGAAACACTTCTAATATAAGCATAAGTGCTCTGTGGTGTTTTCTTGAATGGTTATCACCCGTAAATGAAGTACACTGATCAGAAACACTTGTCGTAGAAGCATAAGTGCTTTGTGGTATTTTATTGAATGATTACCACCCATAAATGAAGTAAACAGATCTGAAATACATCTCGCAGTAGCATAATGTACATTGTGGTGTTTTCTTTAATGGTTACCACCCATAAACGAGTACTCTAATGTGAACTAGTCAGAAATTAAATATTCGGACATGAAGCAAAAAGAGTAGTATTCTATGCTTCTTTGTGTGTTTTGGAGTATGGTTACAACACTTAGAAGAAGCACTCGAAGAAAAAACTCTTATCGTAGTAGGATAAGATGATTTTTGGTGTTTTCTTGATCGGTATAACCCATAAATGAAGTACATTGATCAGAAACACTTCTCGTAGAAGCATAAGTGCTTTGTGGTGTTTTCTTGAATGATTACCACCCATAAATGAAGTAAACAGTTCTGAAATATTTCTCGTAGTAGCATAAGATGCTTTGTGGTGTTTTCTTTAATGGTTACCACCTAAAAACGAAGTACTCTAATCAGAACCAGTAATAAATTTAGTACTCGGACATAAAGCATATAGAGTAATATTCTATGCTTCTTTCTGGTGTTTTGGAGAATGGTTACAACATTTAGAAGAAGTACTCGAAGAAAAAACTCTTCTCGTAGTAGGATAAGATGATTTGTGGTGTTTTCTTGATCGGTATAACCCATAAATGAAGTACTCTTATCCGAAACACTTCTCATATAAGCATTAGTGCTCTGTGGTGTTTTCATGAATGGTTATCACCCATAAATGAAGTACATTGATCAGAAACACTTGTCGTAGAAGCATAAGTGCTTTGTGGTGTTTTCTTGAATGATTACCTCCCATAAATGAAGTAAACATATCTGAAACACTTCTCGTAGTAGCATAAGATGCTTTGTTGGTTTTTTTAATGGTTATCACCCATAAACAAAGTACTCTAATCAAGAACCAGTCAGAAATAAGTACTCGGATATCAAGCACATAGAGTAGCATTCTATGCATCTTTGTGGTGTTTTGGGGAATGGTTACAACACTTAGAAGAAGTACTCGAAGAAGAAACTCTTCTCGTAGTAGTATAAGATGATTTGTGGTGTTTTTTTGAATGGTATCACCCATAAATGAATTACTCTGATACGAAACACTTCTCATATAAGCATAAGTGCTCTGTGGTGTTTTCTTGAATGGTTATCACCCGTAAATGAAATACATTGATCAGAAACACTTCTCGTAGAAGCATAAGTGCTTTGTGGAATTTTATTGAATGATTACCACCCATAAATGAAGTAAACATATCTGAAATACTTCTCGCAGTAACATAAGGTACTTTGTGGTGTTTTCTTTAATGGTTACCACCCATAAACGAAGTACTCTAATGTGAACCGGTCAGAAATTAAGTACACGGACAGAAAGCACATAGAGTAGTATTCTATGCTTCTTTGTGGTGTTTTGTTGAATGGTTACAACACTTAGAAGTACTCTAAGAAGAAACTTTTCTAATAGTAAACTCTTCTCCTAGTACGATATGATGCATTGTGGAGTTTTCTTGAAAGGTTACGACTCATAAAGAAAATATTTTGATCAGAAACACTTCTCATAGTAGGATAAGAACATATGTTGTGTTTTGTGGTATTTTATTGTCACCCATAAATAAAGTACATTGATCATAAACTCTTCTCGTAGAAGCATAAGTGCTTTGTGGTATTTTATTGAATGATTACCACCCATAAATGAAGTAAACAGATATGAAATACATCTCGCAGTAGCATAATGTACTTTGTGGTGTTTTCTTTAATGGTTACCACCTAAAAATGAAGTACTTTATAGAAGAATAAGTACTTTATAGTGTTTTCTTGAATGATTATCACCCATAAATAAAGTACATTGATCATAAACTCTTCTCGTAAAAGCATAAGTGCTTTGTGGTATTTTATTGAATGATTACCACCCATAAATGAAGTAAACATTTCTGAAATACTTCTCGCAGTAGCATAAGGTACTTTGTGGTGTTTTCTTTAATGGTTACCACCCATAAACGAAGTACTCTAATGTGAACCAGTCAGAAATTAAGTACACGGACAGAAAGCACATAGAGTAGTATTCTATGCTTCTTTGTGGTGTTTTGTTGAATGGTTACAACACTTAGAAGTACTCTAAGAAGAAACTCTTCTAATAGTAAACTCTTCTCCTAGTACGATATGATGCATTGTGGAGTTTTCTTGAAAGGTTACGACTCATAAAGAAAATATTTTGATCAGAAACACTTCTCATAGTAGGATAAGAACATATGTTGTGTTTTGTGGTATTTTATTGTCACCCATAAATAAAGTACATTGATCATAAACTCTTCTCGTAGAAGCATAAGTGCATTGTGGTATTTTATTGAATGATTACCACCCATAAATGAAGTAAACAGATATGAAATACATCTCGCAGTAGCATAATGTACTTTGTGGTGTTTTCTTTAATGGTTACCACCTAAAAATGAAGTACTTTATAGAAGAATAAGTGCTTTATAGTGTTTTCTTGAATGATTATCACCCATAAATAAAGTACATTGATCATAAACTCTTCTCGTAGAAGCATAAGTGCTTTGTGGTATTTTATTGAATGATTACCACCCATAAATGAAGTAGCAGATATGAAATACATCTCGTAGTAGCATAATGTACTTTGTGGTGTTTTCTTTAATGGTTACCACCCATAAATGAAGTACTCTAATGTGAACTAGTCAGAAATTAAATACTCGGACATGAAGCACAAAGAGTAGTATTCTATGCTTCTTTGTGTGTTTTGGAGAATGGTTACAACACTTAGAAGAAGCACTCGAAGAAGAAACTCTTCTCGTAGTAGGATAAGATGATTTTTGGTGTTTTCTTGATCGGTATAACCCATAAATGAAGTACTCTGATCCGAAACACTTCTCATATAAGAATCAGTGCTCTGTGGTGTTTTCATGAATGGTTATCACCCATAAATGAAGTACATTGATCAGAAACACTTCTCATAGAAGCATAAGTGCTTTGTGTTGTTTTCTTGAATGATTACCACCCATAAATGAAGTAAACAGTTCTGAAACATTTCTCATAGTAGCATAAGATGCTTTGTTGTTTTTTTTAATGGTTACCACCCAAAAACAAAGTACTCTAATTAGAACCAGTCATAAATTAAGTACTCGGACATCAAGCAAATAGAGTAGTATTCTATGCTTCTTTGTGTTGATTTGGAGAATGGTTACAACACTTAGAAAAATTACTCGAAGAAAAAACTCTTCTCATAGTAGGATAAGATGATTTGTGGTGTTTTCTTGATCGGTATAACCCATAAATGAAGTACTCTGATCCGAAACACTTCTCATAGAAGAATAAGTGCTTTATATTGTATTCTTGAATGGTTATCACCCATAAATGAAGTACATTGATCAGAAACACTTCTCGTAGAAGCATAAGTGCTTTGTGGTGTTTTCTTGAATAATTACCACCCATAAATGAAGTAAACATATCTGAAACACTTCTCGTAGTAGCATAATAAGCTTTGTGGTGTTTTCTTTAATGGTTACCACCCAAAAACGAGGTACTCTAATCAGAACCAGTAATAAATTTAGTAATCGGACATCAAGCATATAGAGTAGTATTCTATACTTCTTTGTGGTGTTTTGGAGAATGGTTACAACACTTAGAAGAAGTACTCGAAGAAAAAACTCTTCTCGTACTAGGATAAGATGATTTGTGGTGTTTTCTTGATCGGTATAACCCATAAATGAAGTACTCTTATCCGAAACACTTCTCATATAAGCATAAGTGTTCTGTGTTGTTTTCATTAATGGTTATCACCCAGAAATGAAGTACATTGATCAGAAACACTTGTCGTAGAAGCATAAGTGCTTTGTGATGTTTTCTTGAATGATTACCTCCCATAAATGAAGTAAAGAGATCTGAAACATTTCTCGTAGTAGCATAAGATGCTTTGTTTGTTTTTTTAACGGTTACCATCCATAAACAGAGTACTCTAATCAAGAACCAGTCAGAAATAAGTACTCGGATATCAAGCACATAGAGTAGCATTCTATGCATCTTTGTGATGTTTTGGGGAATGGTTACAACACTTAGAAGAAGTACTCGAAGAAGAAACTCTTCTCGTAGTAAGATATGTAGCATTTTGAGTTTTCTTGAAAGGCTACAACTCAGAAATGAAGTACTATGATGGAAACTCTTCTCGTAGTAGGATAAGATGATTTGTGGTGTTTTCTTGATCGTTATAACCCATAAATGAAGTACTCTGATCCGAAACAATTATCATATAAGCATAAGTGCTCTTTGGTGTTTTCTGGAATGGTTATCACCCATAAATGAAGTACATTGATCAGAAACACTTCTCGTAGAAGCATAAGTGCTATGTGGTGTTTTCTTGAATAATTACCACCCATAAATGAAGTAAACAGATCTGAAACACTTCTCGCAGTAGCATAAGATGCTTTATGGTGTTTTCTTTAATGGTTTCCACCCAAAAATGAAGTACTCTAATCAGAACCAGTCTAAAATTATGTACTCGGACATCAAGCATATAGAGTAGTATTCTATGCTTCTTTGTGGTGTTTTGGAGAATGGTTACAACACATAGAAGAATTACTCGAAGAAAAAACTATTCTCGTAGTAGGATAAGATGATTTGAAGTGTTTTCTTTGTGGTATTTTCTTGAATGATTACAACCCATAAATGAAGTAAACAGATCTGAAATATTTCTCGTAGTAGCATAAGATGCTTTGTTGTGTTTATTTAATGGTTACCACCCATAAAAAAAGTACTCTAATCAAGAACTAGTCAGAAATTAAGTACTCGGACATCAAGCACATAGAGTAGCATTCTATGCTTCTTTGTGATGTTTTGGGGAATGGTTACAACACTTAGAAGAAGTAATCGAAGAAAAAACTCTTCTCGTAGTAAGATATGTTGCATTTTGAGTTTTCTTGAAAGGCTACAACTTATAAATGAAGTACTTTGATGAAAACACTTCTCATAGTAGGATAAGATGATTTGTGGTGTTTTCATTATTGGTATCACCCAAAAATGATGTACTCTGATCCGAAACACTTCTCATATAAGCATAAGTGGTTTGTGGTGTTTTATGGAATGGTTATCACCCATAAATGAAGTACATTGATCAGAAACACTTCTCATAGAAGCATAGGTGCTTTGTGGTGTTTTCTTGAATGATTACCACCCATAAATGAAGTAAACAGATCTGAAACACTTCTCGTAGTAGCAAAAGTTACATTGTGGTGTTTTATTTAATGGTTACCACCCAAAAATGAAGTACTCTCTAATCAGAACCCGTCAGAAATTAAGTACTCGTACATCAACCATATAGAGTAGTATTCTATGCTTCTTTGTGGTGTTTTGGAGAATGGTTACAACACTTAGAAGAATTACTCGAAGAAAAAACTCTTCTCGTAGTAGGATAAGATGATTTGTAGTTTTTTCTTGATCGGTATCACCCATAAATGAAGTACTCTGATCCGAAACACTCCTCATATAAACATAAGTGCTTTGTGGTGTTTTCTTGAATTGTTGTCACCCAGAAATGAAGTACGTTGATTAGAAAGACTTCTCGTAGAGGCAAAAGTGCTTTTGTGGTATTTTCTTGAAAGATTACAACCCATAAAAGAAGTAAACAGACCTGAAACATTTCTCGCAATAGCATAAGTAGCATTCTATGCTTCATTGTGGTGTTTTGTGGAATGGTTACAACAGTTAGAAGAAGTACTTGAAGAAAAAACTATTCTCATAGTAAGATATGTTGCATTGTGAGTTTTCTTGAAGTGCTACAACTCATAAATGAAGTACTATGATGGAAACACTTCTCATAGTAGGATAAGATGATTTGTGGTGTTTTCATTAATGGTATCACCCAAAAATTAAGTACTCTGATCCGAAACACTTCTCATATATGCATAAGTGGTTTGTGGTGTTTTCTGGAATGGTTACCACCCAAAAATGAAGTACTCCCTAATCAGAACCCGTCAGAAATTAAGTACTCGGACATGAAGAATATAGAGTAGTATTCTATGCTTCTTTGTGGTGTTTTGGAGAATGGTTACAACACTTAGAAGAATTACTCGAAGAAAAAACTCTTCTCGTAGTAGGATAAGATGATTTGTAGTGTTTTCTTGATCGGTATCACCCATAATTGAAGTACTCTGATCCGAAACACTCCTCATATAAACATAAGTGCTTTGTGGTGTTTTCTTGAATTGTTGTCACCCATAAATGAAGTACATTGATTAGAAAGACTTCTCGTAGAGGCATAAGTGCTTTGTGGTATTTTCTTGAATGATTATAACCCATAAATGAAGTAAACAGATCTGAAACATTTCTCTTAGTAGAATAAGATGCTTTGCTGTGATTTTTTAATGGTTACCACCCATAAGTGAAGTACTCTAATCAAGAACCAGTCAGAAATCAAGTATTCGGACATCAAGCACATATTACTTATTCTATGCTTCTTTGTGGTGTTTTGAAGAATGGTTACAACACTTAGAAGTACTCGAAGAAGCAACTCTTCTCATAGTAAACTCTTCTCCCAGTACGATATGATGCATTGTGGAGTTTTCTTGAAAGGTTACACCCACTTAGAAGGTTCACATTAGAAGTACACTTAGAAGGAAATACTTTGATCAGAAACATTTCTCAAAGTAAGATAAGAACATCTGTGGTGTTTTTTTAATGGTTACCACCTAAAAATGAAGTACTCTAATCCGAAACACTTCTAATATAAGCATAAGTGCTTTGTGGTGTTTTCTTGAATGATTACCACCCATAAAAGAAGTTCTTTGACCAGAAACACTTCTCATAGAAGCATAAGTGCTTTGGTTGTTTCTTGAATGATTACCATCCATAAATGAAGTAAACAGATCTGAAACATTTCTCGTAGTAGCATAAAATGCTTTGTGGTGTTTTCTTTAATGGTTACGACCCATAAACTAAGTACTCTAATGTGAACCAGTCAGAAATTAAGTACTCGGACATCAAGCGCATAGAGTAGTATTTTATGCTTCTTTGTGGTATTTTGGAGAACGGTTACAACACTTATAAGAAGTAGTAGAAAAAAACTCTTCTCGTAGTAGGATATGATGAGTTGTGGTGTTTTCTTGATCGGTATAACCCATAAATGAAATACTCTACCGAAACAATTCTCATATAAGCATAAGTGCTCGGTGGTGTTTTCTTAAATGGTTATCACCCATAAGTGAAGTACATTGATCAGAAACACTTCTCGTAGAAGCATAAGTGCTTTGTGGTGTTTTCGTTAATTGTTACCACCCATAACGGAAGTACACTAATCAGAACCATTCAAAAATTAAGTACTCGGACATCAAGCAATAAGAGTAGTATTCTATGCTTCTTTGTGGTTTTTTGGTGAATGGTTACAACACTTAGTAGTACTCGAAGAAAAAACTCTTCTTGTAGTAGGATAAGATGATTTGTGGTATTTTCTTGATCGGTATCACCCATAAATGAAGTACTCTGATCCGAAACACTTCTCAAATAAGCATAAGTGCTTTGTGGTGTTTTCTTGAATGGTTATCACTCATAAATGAAGTACATTGATCAGAAACACTTCTCATAGAAGCATTAGTGCTTTGTGGTGTTTCTTGAATGATTACTATCCATAAATGAAGTAAACATATCAAAAACATTCC
Organism: Eleocharis quinqueflora; assembly: GCA_964058865.1. NCBI lineage: Eukaryota > Viridiplantae > Streptophyta > Magnoliopsida > Poales > Cyperaceae > Eleocharis > Eleocharis quinqueflora. The sequence goes on along the minus strand of CAXKVX010000117.1, from coordinate 5,308 downwards.
TCGTAGTAGCATAAGATGCTTTGTGGTGTTTTCTTCAATGGTTACCACCTATAAACCAAGTACTCTAATGTGAACCAGTCAGAAATTAAGTACTCGGACATCAAGCACATTGAATAGTATTCTATGCTTCTTTGTGGTGTTTTGGAGAATGGTTACAACACTAGAAAGTACTCGAAGAAGAAACTCTTCTCGTACAAGGATAAGATGATTTGTGGTGTTTTCTTGAATGGTATCACCCACAAATGAAGTACTCTGATCCGAAACACTTCTCATATAAGCATAAAAGTGCTTTGTGGTGTTTTCTTGAATTATTATCACCTATAAATGATGTACATTGATCATAAACACTTCTCGTTGAAGCATAACTGCTTTGTGGTGTTTTCTTGAATAATTACCACCCATAAATTAAATAAACAGATCTGAGACACTTCTCGTAGTAGCATAAGATGCTTTGTTGTGTTTTCTTTAATGGTTACCACCCATAAACGAAGTACTCTAATCAGTACCAGTCAGAAATTAAGTACTCGGAAATCAAACACATAGAGTATTATTATTATTATTATTATTATTATTATTATTATTATTATTATTATTATTATTATTATTATTATTATTATCATTATCATCATCATTATTATTATTTTGAAATAATGCAAATTATTATAATTTTTATACTATTGTGATTATGATCATTATTATTTTAGTATGTTGTATTATAATAATTACTACCATAATTATCATTATTATTTTATTATGACTTATTTTATTCGTAATTAACAATATTTTAGTATATTATATATACTTTATTATTAATAATAATATTTTATTATCATTATTATTAAAAATAATTTTAAAAATTTCTATTAATTTTTATTATTTTATTATTTTGTAATAACGCATATTATTATAATTTTTATTTTATTATTATTATTATTACTATAATTATCATTGTTAATTGATTATGTTGTATTATATTTAATTAATAATATTTTGTTGTATTATATATTTAATTATTATTATTATCATTATTAATATTCTTACATTATATAGTTTCGTTACTTTATTTTTATTATTTTTATTATAATTATTATATTTTTATTTTATCATTATTACTATTATGTTATTAGTCATTATTATTGTTAATATTATTATTATCATCTATATTATTATTTTTACTTATTTCAGAAATAATGCATATTATTATCAATTTATTATATTATTTGGTTTTTTTGTTATCATTATTATATTATATCATCATCATTATTGTTATCATAATTATCAACATTTCTACTATTTCAAATGACACTTGTCAAACGACAATTTCGCTCTTCCGAATAATGAAGAATACCTTCTTCTACCACTATTACAAAATCACATTATTCTATTCTTACCACTCTTCTACCACTCTTCTAGTGCTATTCCTTGATTTGCCAAACGAACGCTAAAACATTTCCAACATTATAATGTTGTAATGTTGTCCCTCCATCCCTCCTTTTAACAATATATATATATATATATATATAGAGAGTTACGTTAAAATACTTTATAAAGCACCAGTAGTCATATACTTTAGGCTCTCATCTCGAGATACAAACTGCAAATGGCCAATCAAGATCGTTGAAAATGTTCTTCATACTAACATCAATTTGGAGACGCAATTTTACATTTTTTGCAATTTTTTTACTATTTTATCGGATGGGTGCAAAGTTGGTTAAGTTGGAGGTCTGTAAATCGTTAGATTAATGAATTTTCCACTTATCCGATAAAATAGTAAAAAGTTCCAAAAAAATGTAAAATTTGGTCTTCAAATAGATGTTAGTATGGAGTACATTTTCAAGGGTCTTGATCCGATCGCTTGCACTTTGTATGTCGAGATACGAACCTAAAGTATATGTATGTTGGTGCTTTATAAAGTATTTTAGCATCACTTTATATATATATATATATATATAGAGAGAGAGAGAGAGAGAGAGATAGGTTAGGGTGCTCCATGGAGCACCAATCCCCTAATGCTCCACACCGTATCTCTAATTTACAAATTCCAACGACCGATCCAAACAGTTGAACATGATCTACTTGTTAAAATCTACTTGTAAATTGAATTTTACATTTTTTTTTTGCTATTTTTTAGAGAGGTAGGAAAATTGCAACTTTTGTTGGTCCAGAAACCGTTTGATTAGCATTTTCTACCTCTTTAAAAAAATAGCAAAAAATTCAAAAAAAATGTAAAATTCAATCTCCAAGTAGATTTCAATATATAGATCATGTTCAATGGTTCAAATCAGTCGTTGGAATTTTCAAATTGGATATAACAGATGTGGAGCACGAGCGATTTGGTGCTCCATGGAGCATCCTAGCCTTTCTCTCTCTCTCTCTCTCTCTCTATATATATATATATATAGAGAGAGATAGAGAGAGATAGGCTAGGGTGCTCCATGAAGCACCAAACCCCTAATGCTCCACATCGTATCTCCAATTTAAATATTACAACGATCGATCCGAACCATTGAACATGATCTACATATTGAAATTTACTTGGAAATTGAATGTTACATTTTTTTATTTTTTTGCTATTTTTTGGAGAGGTAGGAAAATTGCAACTTTTGTTGCTCAAAAAATCGTTTGATTAGCAACTTTTCTACCTCTTTAAAAAAATAGCAAAAAAATTCAAAAAAAATGTAAAATTCAATCTCCAAGTAGATTTCAATATGTATATCATGTTCAACGGTTCAAATCGGTCGTTGAAATTTCCAAATTGATAATGAATGTAGAGCACGAGGGATTTGGTGCTCAATGGAGCACCCTAGCCTCTCTATATATGAGATAGGCTAGGGTGCTCCATGGAGCACCAAACGCCTAATGCTCCACACCGTATCTTCAATTTAAATATTATAACGATCAATCTGAACCGTTGAACATGATCTACATATTGAAATCTACTTGGAAATTGAATTTTACATTTTTTTGAATTTTTTCCTATTTTTTAGAGATGTAGGAAAATTGCAACTTTTCTACCTCTTTAAAAAAATAGCAAAAATTTCAAAAAATGTAAAATTCAATCTCCAAGTAGATTTCAATATGTAGATCATGTTCAACGGTTCGAATCGGTCGTTGAAATTTTCAAATTGAATATAATGAATATAGATCACGAGGGATTTGGTGCTCAATGGAGCACCCTAGCCTTTATATATATATATGAGGGATCCGTAGCCGCTCGCAACCGCTCCATCATACCAAGTGTAAATGGTAGATTCGAAACAGTTGAAAAAATTCTCCATACTAATGTAGACTTCGAGACCATTCGAATTTTTTTTACTATTTTATAGAAAATGTTCGAAAATTGGATGTTTGTAAACATTAGATAAATAAATTTTGAATCCATCCGATAGTATAAAAAATAAAAAAATGTAAAATTTGGTTTCCAAGTCTATATTAATATGGAGAATATTTTCAACGGTCCGGATCAGTCATTTACATTTGCTACCAAGGAACGGTTGGAATTTTGGTGACTACGAATATATATATATATATATAGAACTGGGCTATGGTGCTTGATCAAGCACCATAGCCCAGTTCTATATATATATATATATATTCGTAGTCACCAAAATTCCAACCGTTCCTTGGTAGCAAATGTAAATGACTGATCCGGACCGTTGAAAATATTCTCCATATTAATATAGACTTGGAGACCCAATTTTATATTTTTGGAATTTTTTACTATTTTATCGGAATGGTCGAAAATTGGATGTTTATAAATCGTTAGATAAATAAGTTTTCAATCATTCCGATAAAATAGTAAAAAAATTCGAAAAATGTAAAATTTGGTTTCCAAGTCTACATTAATATGGAGAATGTTTTGAACGGTCTGGATCGGCCATTTACATTTGCTACCATGGAGCGGTTGGAAGTTTGGCGGCTACAGATCCGTCATATATATATATATATATATATATATATATATGAGAAGTGTTATTGCGCTTTGCAAAGCACGTGCTTTGCGATTGTGGACCATTGGATCTTCTATCATCATGTTGGCACGATTCACAAAGCATGATCCAATGGTCCACAATCGCAAAGCACGTGCTTTGCAAAGCATAATAGCATTTCTCATATGTATAGAGAAAGAGAGAGAAGAGAGAGAGAGAGAGAGGCTAGGGTGCTCCATGGAGCACCAAACCGCTCATGCTCCACATCGTATCTACAATTTGAAAATTCAAATGACCAATTTAATTAGTTGAACATGATCTACATATTGAAATCTACTTGGAGATTGAATTTTACATTTTTTTGAATTTTTTTGCTATTTTTTAGAGAGATAGTAAAATCACAACTTTTTTTGGTTCATAAACCGTTTGATCTGCAACTTTTGTACCTCTTTAAAAAAAATAGCAAAAAATAAAAATTTGTATAATTCAATCACCAAGTAGAGTTCAATATGTAGATCATGTTCAACGATTCAGATCCGCCATTGGAATTTTTAAATTGGAGATGACAAATGTGGAGCACGGATGGTTTGGTACTCCATAAAACACTCTAGTCCTCTATGTGTGTATATATCCTTATCCTTACTACTAATAAAAGGAGATTGAAATTTTTGACTCCAAACCTCTATTCACCTCTCAGATCAATCTGAATCATTGGATTTTAGTTTATTTCGATCACAACCGTCTACTTTTAGACTTTCGGAATCCTTGCACTTTCGCTCGCAGAGCGGAGAAGCGTTTTATTACGCAATGCTCTCATTTATGCCCTCTCTCCTCCAGTTGGACAGAAAAAACCCTAGCCGAAAACCATCCCGTCTCTGTCTCCGTCTCCAGTTCATCCCGTCCATGAAAACCTAGCCGACACTGGAGATCTAGCCCCATCCCATCTCTGTCTCATGTCTTCGTCTCAAGCCCTGGCTCTGGAACTACGAATGCCCCGTCGATCCGCGTCTCCCTCCCTCTTCGCATCTCAGTTCCCTGCTCTCTGTCTCCTCTCCTTTCCATCCTTGCAAAAACCTAATTCTTAACCAAATCAAAGTACCATGAACTTCTTCACCCCTAAGAATACGGTCTACGGGTCTGATCTTGAAAGAAGATGCTCCCTTACACGTTCGTATGAAATGGACCGAGCTCAAGATAGAGGTGACTGCTCTCTTTGCGGCAGTGCACTCTAGGCATGAGGAAATTATCGGGAGGTTACTGGTACGAATCTTGACTTAAATTGTGTTTTTGTTTTTGTCAATTTGAGAATCTTCGTTCTGGACCTCATAATTTCTGCATTTCTTTTTCTTTAAAGAAAGGGGATTTTGGACTTTTTCATT
>CAXKVX010000116.1:0-265710 GCA_964058865.1 Eleocharis quinqueflora | reverse complement strand
CGTTATTTCTTTTCTCAAAAATACTTGTAAAATTTCATATTTAATGTTTGCTCCAGCTAAGCATAAAAACTGGCATATATTTCCTTGGAAAAATTTGTGACCTGTACCATATCTTGCATGTATCTTGGAAACTTAGATACCATTGATATATATGTTCAGATCTTGAAAAATACCCAATGGGCAACCTCTCAAGATAAAAATAAGTGAGATAGGGATGGAAGTTTAGATTAATTTGCATTTTAAAAGTTAGATGATGCCAAAACCTGTCAGTAAGATATCATGATTTGAATTAGTGGACAATATTATGAAGATGTCATTTCACATTTTTTGCTGCTGATTATGTGATGATGAGTTAGGGTCTTCCATCATGTACTTAACTCCAAAGTAACTATTTCAATTATTCCTACAGATATGGTGGCATGTATCTTGACTCAGATGTAATTGTCTTGAAATCTTTAAGTTCAGTTCAGAATTCTATAGGCATGTCAGGTCAACTCGAAGGGAACTCAACTTTCAGTGGTGCAGTCATGGCATTTGAAAAGAACAGGTACTAAAATCCTAAATGCTTCATTAATACAAGTAATGTCCAACATACATTCTCATTTGTAGCTTTGAAATTGTGCCTTTTTAGTGATTTTGTGATGGAGTGCTTAAGGGAATTCTACGCTACATATGATGATTCCCGTCTAAGGTGGAATGGTGCTAATCTCTTGACTAGAGTGATTGATAAGCTTAAAAGCAATGATCAATTACGTGTGAACATATTGCCTTCTTTTCAATTCTTCCCGATAAGTTCTTCAAATATCACAAGGTTCTTTCAATGCCTTCAATTGTATATTCCAATTTATTCTTCTCAAGTCCATACAATTATCTTCAATTGAATTTCTAGGGTCCTAAAGCACCTAATTTGTTTTAATGCTTTTTTTCAATATTACGAATGGAAAATCTGATGCATTCCATCTTGTAGTTCTCCATAGGAATGATGAAACTTCAATTACTAACAAGTTCTGTAATCAAATTGTATGTAGTTACTTTGCTGAACCGTCAGACGAGAGAGACATGCAAGATCAGGATACCCTCTTTAAGAGGATAATGGAGGAGTCCAGTGGATTCCATTTATGGAGTAGCATCACTTCTTCACTAGTACCAGAGCCAAAGAGCCTTGTAGATAGAATTCTTAATCACTTGTGCCTTCGTTGCCTTGATGTAATTTAGCTTTCCATTTAACGAATTAATCAAAGCCCTATTTGGATTAGAGGGGCTATTAGTTGCTTAGAATTATGAGAAGAGGGTGTTTAGCAAAATGCTGCGATCATTTTGTTCTTGTTTTGTTTTCTGCCTTTCCGGCCTTCATATCTATATCCCAAAACAAGCTACCTGAGATTGAGGATACTACAATTGGCTGCCTGATTCTTCTTCCTGTAAATAATTACCAAAGATGAAGGTGAGAGGGTTGGATGAAGTTTCACACTGGAAGCTTTATCAGTGAGTTGCAAATTCAGAAAAGCAATGAGCTTACCTGTGATTACTCCATTTAAAAGTTGTTTGATTTATGGTAAAAAAACAATGATGCTTATAGAGAGCCGTAGTGGTTTGCCAGTATAAATGTAAATGTTCTGACATATTGTACATCATTCTTTATTGAATATGTAGAAGTGCTTGTGATATTTGTTTGTTGTGTAGTAGTCGTAGATTTAATAGTTTTATGATTTATATGAAGTGAAAAGTCTCTGTTCTTTTGCTTGGATTGTACCTAAGTTTCATAATTTTCAATTCTTGTTTTGATATTTGTTCTCTAAGTTTCATAGATTTAGCAGAGGATATCGTTTTTGTAGTTGCCATGTTTATTTAACATCCACATATGTGATTAACATATTTTAGTTTTAGATCAGATGCTTGATTTGATAAAAAAAGAAGAAGAGAGAATTATGTTTTGACGTCTGAAACAAACAGAAAATGTACCATTCACAGCAAACTTAGCGGATCTGCAAAGTATAATAAACAAGAATAACCTATACATAATTATATGAACAAAAAGATGGGCATTCGCTTGCATGCATGGTAATCTCCTCAATTTATTTTACATTTTACATACATAAGTTTAAATAAACAAAACAATGATTTACTATTGTATTATAATCCAATTCGATATGAGCTTCAACTGACACCAGCCCACATAGATTTGAGATTATCGCTGGTGCGCAGAGAGGCAACCCGATAACTCGATCTGAGCACGGCGACACTGAGATCGCTTGAGCGAGGTACCAGCGCTGGCGCAGAGGCTACGCACGGCCTCCGCCTCGTCGCCGCAGAGCGCCGTGACGATGCACTCCCCCAACGCGCGGTTGAGGTGACGACACTGCGCCTGGCGTCGACGCGCGTCGCTTCCTGATCGGCGATGGCACTCCGTGAGCGCTCCGAACAAGCGATCGCAGTTGACTGGGATGGGGAGAGACGGCGCTTCCGATTCTTCTTCACTTCCTCTCCCCCCTTGCTGTCTCTCGCCGGATCTCATCGGTACTGGGAGCGGGTCAGGTATGCTTTTTGAACTCGCATCCGCTTTTTTCTGACTCTGTTATCTCCCTGTGTTCTGTGATCTGAGCTGTTAGAAATTCATCGAACGGCTCAAATTTATAACAGTGCATGCCACGTGCAGTTTATCTCGTCCGTCCATCTTAGAGCTGACGGTCAAAATCTGAGGATAACAGAGATAACAGTAAATAAAACAGCAGATCGGTCGTACGGAGGCATGGTTTTGTTACTTTGAGATGAGGGATCGGATCGTTTGCATTGCTTAATGAATAGAAAATAAAAGAGACGAAGAAGTTTCTTAAAATGAAAAAAAAATTTGAAAGGAAAGTGTAGCATGGTGGCCCACAGGCCCAGGCAAGAAGGCCCATTCTCTTATTTTAACCATGTCTATGTACTTAAAATAGGAAGCTCATTCTGTGCACCCGTTTTTAGGAGTTTTTAGGAGTGTTCTGTGTTCATAAAATCTGAATCATTAGATTAGATTTGGACCGCTGATTATCAACTATATGATTCAGTAGAATTTTTGTATTATAAAATCAGATTCGCTCAAATCTAATCGGACGGTTTATATTTTACGAATGCTCTCTCACACTCCTAAAAAATGTTGCAAAAGATTTTGTTCCGTACCTCTTTATATATCCCCTTTAATTAATTAATCAAGTCTAAATAGAAAGATACCAAGAAAATAAATTTTGTTCAAATCTCATCAATCAATCAATCTATTTATTTATTGTCAATAGCCCATTTGCTTCATGTCCATCAATTGAAGTTGCAAAACATCTCAGCCCCTTCCTCTCCTCTTCACAAACTTACCAGTGCTAGTTTGAAATGAATTTCGCCTGTTTTTCTTTTTGTTTTTGTTGCTGAAATGAGGAAACAACAAAACAAAACAAAACATATGATCATTCTGCATAGCTTTCGACCTTGGGCCATCCATTGTCAGCCTGTGATTTCACAAACTCTGCTAATATCCTGATCTCTTCCTCCTGTAACCGGGGACCGAATGTGCACTGACCTCTTGGCGTGCATTTCTCTCCAAAACCCTACATCCATATGTATTTATTTATCAGTGCACCACTTCGTCAGTATGTACTAGATACTTGTTTATACTAACCTGGTACCAATGGTACTGATCAGGCTTCACTAGTTGAGGTTTCAGCAGTAGATGCATATAACTAGTCTTGATTCTAACCCAGACTGGTACCAGTCAAACTGGGACAATTAATTGAATCTAGTAGTGTTTCTGTGGATGCGCTATTGTAATCGGTAGATAATTTCCTTGCCTATAACTTGTAAGAATTGCATTGTTACATACCGGCATTCTTCCTTTCCCATAATATGTGATGTTGTATATGTCATCCTCTGTTACAATCCCATTTCTGCAACAAATCCAAATATTCATTTCATCTTAATTTGTTTGTAATCTTAATACATGCATGATTACCTCTGAAGATCTTTTGTGAAGAGAGTGGCACCCTGAAAAAATAAACAAAAAGGATCAAGTTGTACTGTTAACACTAAATATTAATGATTTAATCAATGGATTTGTTTTTTCTTAAGAGAAAAACAAAGAAATTAAACCTTGTAAATTATTGCTCAATGCGTAATTACGTAGTAGTAATAGCACTTACGGGTTGTATGATGTTGCCTCCCATGTCATGGCAACCAATGCAAGCCTTTTCAAACAGCGCTGCTCCTCGCGGCACCGACTGCGCAATTGAGACTGCGTCAATCAAATTAACAGCCAGTGTATATATGTTAATCTCATGGGACATTTGTCCTTGAACATATCAGAATAAAATTTGAAATAGAAATGATGTTTAATTTTATGAAGTATATTGGCTGAATGCAATAATAATAATTGTAATAATTGAATTGAGGGATTTAATAACTAGGGTTAGTTAGAGAACCTGGAGGAGTGGATAAGGTTAGAATGGCAGCTAACACAGGGGAGGCCACGTAAGCCCCAATTGTTGAGTTCATCATACTTGTACTAATGTTTGATTTCTGATTTCCTTTATACTCAGAAAAGGTCGCCTGCTACTTTGATCAACTAATGGGAAAATGTCTTTAATTAAAATCTAGGGGAAAAGTTAGGTGGAATAGCCATGGCGACTGGCGAGTACCACAAATGGACTGAAATATGAAACGGAGATAAGATTCATAATTGTTGAATACCTCTGCAATCAGTTCCATAGAATGCAACATAAAATCATTACTTGAAAAGAGTAATTGTTGAGTTGGCAGCTGATACCACCGCATTGCCACTTTTATTGTTGAAAAAAAAAAATTGGGTACAAGAACCTTCGAATTATTTTGGACCGTTCTATCTCAATTTGTGGTACGAATCTTAATATATCTAATTAATTTTAAAATGTCTCAAAATATCTAATGTATCTATTTTTAGTACCTAAGTTTTTTCCAAAAAAAAAACAAATTGTATGGAAAATCGTTCAGGTTTTCTGGAGTTATATTTCTTAATTTGCACCAACATACTCAGTATTCGCAAAATATAACTGGAAATGTCACGGAGTTACCGACCTGACCTTGAATGCTGCAGTATGCAAAATAAAAATGCTTAAAACTCTTAACTGTGTTGAGGTACAAATGTACAATTTGGCTCCGTTAAATAACATTCGTAACGCCAATGCTTTTGTTTTGTATCAGGGAAAAATAAAATTTATAGTCAAATGTATTTGCTTGTTATTAATAGTTCATCGGATTTTTGTCATCAATAATATGTGCGTGTCAATATTATAAAGACAAAAAAAGTCAATCAAGCAAATGAAAAGATGTCAATAATGTACAATTTTAAATTAATAAGTTTTGAAGTGTAAATTATTCAACCTAAAAAAATACCAATTACGTGACAAACAAAAATATAACGATTTTCCTCAGAAAAACATCTTTCTCCAACACACAATGCCAAAAAAAATGGGCTCGGATTGGAATGCAAAAATTATTGACAAGCAATACAATGTATAAGTTCAAAAGATCAAGAAATCAAATAATGTAATTTGGTCTAACATTATGTCCCACTAAGTAACTTGTGTTTAGCACCTGTTCCACAACTAGGCGAATGCTGCCAAGAGAATTCTTGTGTGTCACCTAATCTTTTATCATTTTATGTAGTGTTAGTACTTAGTAATAAAATATAGTTGCGCCATCAAAGTAATTTGGCTAACTCATTATAAAATTGGACGGTTCTGATAAATTTAGAAAAAATAAAAAACAGTCCCACGATTTGAATGAAAGTTACTGCAAGAACAAAGAATGGGGTGATTTTCTGGTAATAATACTATTAAATATTAATATGTTATTCTGGCTTTCTTCTTTTGAATAACAAAATTTACGGTTGGGATGCATCAACGGTATTTTTTGTACGTGCAAAGCAAAGTACAGAAATGATTCTTCAGTATCACTTATTTACACTTAGTTTAGTTTGAGTTAATTTTATTCTATCACTAAAACCAAATTGACTCAAATTATCACTTATTTACACTTAGTTTAGTTTGAGTTAATTTTATAGTATTGTAGAAGGATCAACAAACAAAGAACTGGATGACTCTAGCAATATCAAGAATGGAGATGATCGATATCTAACTTTCAGAGTTTGTTAGAGCATCTCCATTGGAGCAATTAATTTTAATTGCTAAACAGACACGTCATCACTTTTAGCAATTAAGAAGATTCATAAAACACAAAACGTTCCATCCCAGCAATCCGTTAACAATTGTAAATTAAAGAGAATAAAATAATATTGTCCAATCGTTTTGCAAGGATGTCACTTAAGCAACAATTTGCTTAATTAGCAATTCATTTGCAATCCAACAATTAAAATAACAATTGTCACATAAGAATAAGCAATTGTAAAACAATTACTCTGTAGATGCTCTTACAGCCAAAACAGATGAGCCGTATCTAGTATGAAATATATTGTTTGAACATAGAAGATCTAAAGATGCATCCAAACAAAAAGAACCAATGATGGACCCTTTTTGAAGGCTTTGAACCCCTTTTTCCCTCTTCCTTTCTCCTTGCATCTATCTATCTATCTTAGATTCTTTTTAGATTGTAGCCTGCCTCGCTGCCTGACTGACACCTCCATCACTCTCTCATTCTGCCTCCCTTTTCCTTGTCTTTTTAAAGTTAAACAAACAAAGCAAGGAAAAACCAATGATCAACTTAAAACAGACAAAAATGTTACGCTATAGTACTTGTTACCATGTCCCCCATTTCCATTGTCCTGCCAAAAATCAATGAAACAAAACACCTCTTTCCATCTCAGAACATAAATCAGGAAAAAAAAGAAAAAGAAAGAAAGAAAAAAATGGCAAACAGTAATTAAGAAAGATTAAGAGAACTAAGCTAAGATTGAACCCCATATATGTGCTCTTCCAATTCCTCCCCTGAATTGCTCGGTGGCTGCCATGCCGATGCCGTTAACAAAGGGAGATCCTTCCAACCAAGCCTCAAGCGCCCATTCTCCTCCACCAATGTGTATCCTTTCCACGGGAACATCCCCAGGAGCAACCCAGCTTGTTCTGCCGGGCTCCCTGCCAGGGAAACCGACTCAAACCCGGCACGTCTCAGCTCCTCCCCCCATCTCTCCACCTTTGCATCTCCCGTTCTCTTTGGCCCGTTAACCGCCAAGATGTTCCTTATCTCGGCACCAAACAGTTGCTTCTCTATGTCATGCCGCTCTAGGCTCTCTGTGCCAGCACCGTCCCCAAGCGCATCAAACAATGCAGAGTAGTAATGCAATGCCCCCACGAATCGTCCCAAGAAGTCGCCACCTCGGCCTTGCCCGAGGTCTTGCTCCACTATGGTGACCAGTTTGGGTCTCAGGGCTTTTAAGAATTGGATTGTGCCGATGTCTGATCCTGTCACGTCGTACAGGCAATGGTGCATCCAATGCACAATTGTTACCTGATCAATCAGCCAGTACTAATTAATTATATAGCTCACTGACATATTTAATTGCATGAACTTACTGAAAACATGATGTTCCATTAATTAAATAAGTGATGAATTAAAAAAAAAATCAAAACTGTGTACTTGAGCAGCAAGATTAATAAATGTACACCCCACCAACTACTCATCAGTCACAAATGCAATATTTCCTACATGATCAACAACAAATTATAATTTCACATGGAGGGATGTCAAACCCTGAAAACCAAATTAACAAACCTCATTCTCATACCGAGGAGCAAAAACCGATGTGTCCATGACATCTCCGATCTTCCCCTCCACCATGCAAAACTCAAATGGAATACCCAAAGCCGCTGCAAAATCAGACATCCTATGCCCCGTTCCCTCGAGCAACTCAGCCGATGCACCAAGCCCGGTGATCCTCACCGACCTCATCTTCTCCGGCCTCGATGCCAATATGTGAAATAAGCCTGGCCATTGAAGCCCCTGCATGATGTCCAAATCCACCACATGCACCCGGTCTACTCCATCCAATGCCTGGTAAATTGCCTGGTTCGCAGTGAAGTGCGAGAACTTGACGAGCGGTGAGAGCGCATTATATGACTGGAATGTGAGCGACAACTTTCTAGCATGTTGGGGCTTCAAGGGAAGTGGTGGGTATGCACCGAGGAAGGAACTGATGATGCGTGAGTAGAGTGCATCAGAGAAGTAAGCCGCAACACGCTCTGGTGAGGAACCGAAGGGGGAAGAGAGTTCGATTATTTCGGGAAGGAGGTCGAAGGCCTCGGTGAGGCGGTCGGTGGCGACAGCTTCTGCGCACTGTAGGAGGAGAGTTAGGAGATGGAGGCCGCGTGACTCGGCAAGTTCTTTGTTTGATGTGTAATGGTGGTGGCGTTTGGTTTGGTTTTGAAATTGATGTTGTTGGGATGGAGGAGATAAGGGGCGTTTAGGCGCCATGGAAGGGGGGTCGGAGGTAGAGGTGGTGAGAGGAGAGCTGGAGATGATGCTTTGAAGCATTATATCATATGTGCTTTGAGGTGTTTATTTGAAAGAGATGACATTTCCTAATATTAATACAGAAAATTGAGACAGAGAATACAACCAGGCAAGAAGAAAGCGATGGGAATTAGAGAGGCGAGAGAATGGAAGTAGAGGCCAATATAAGAAATACTTTAAAATTAATTAATGCTTCTCTCATTAATTTAATTAAACCATCGTAATTAGTTTATGCTTTATTTTTTTTAAATAATATTTCACGAACATTTTCTTAGAAAATTGATAAAAACTAGAAATCGAGTCGTAGTCTTAAATTAATTAAACTCACTAAAACTTATATTAAATTTAAAACTAACTATTACATTGATATAAAGACCTTAACTATATTATTATATTTTCATGAAATTAATGTTTAGTTTATTATAAATAATATTCTTCTTCTACGAAAATAGACAAACTAAGTAACGTGTTGTTTGGAGTATATAATTATTATTTCGCCATTAAGAAAGATAACAGATTCTTTTTTTTTTCTTCTGAAAATAGCCTTCTATTAATATACATTTTTGAGAAAAAAAAATACAAAAGTATGCTTAAATATAAAATGTTTGTAAAAATTTGTCTCACTCCTGAATTTTGCTTCATCATGTAATTAATACTGGCTTCGTCCCTGGATAATGATATGTAGATATTCATATTGACAATATTAGTGAATATGTAAATTTGTAACGATAAATTTTTGTGTAATTATTTTTGTAATATTTATATTAAACATTTAGATTGTATTGAATTTTAAAATTTATTTATATTTCTTGACAGGATATTAAAAATCTATGAGGTTCAAAATGATAAATATGTTCAATTATTATTCATTTATTGCAGAATGTAGAATGTTGATCTAAAATATATGCTTTATGCTTATTTCTTTGGTACTAGAAGAGAAAATTCAGGATCTCTGTTACACATTGTATTCATTCAACAACTCATTTGTCTCTTTCTTTTTGTTATTTTTCTCACTTCTTTTTATTATTTGTCTTTTTGTTTCCGATCATCATACCAAAATTATAAGAATCCTATTTTCCGTTAAAACAAGATAATTATTATCCTTTTACTTTTCCTAAACAAGAAAGAAGTTTTACATTATTTATATGAGAAATGCTATGATGCATTACGAAGTCAAGATTATGTTTGACATCACGCTTAAATTTCAAATAAGAAAATTTGAAACAATTGATCCAAATCGTACAATGTGATCTCTATATTGAAATCTTACTAGAGACCAATTTTTTCAATTTTTTTATTATTTTTTTAGAGTGGTATGAAATTTGTTGATATAATGATTTATGGATCATCCAATATGGCTGATTTTGCACCCCATCTAAAAAATAGTAAACAAATTCTAAAAAAATGAAAAAATTGATTTATAGTAAGATTCCAATATGGAGATCACATTGAACGGTTTAGATCGAACATTTCTCTATTTATATACATGCACCCCATAGACTGACTTTATCTATTGTTGAAATTAAAGTTCAGTTTTTTAAATAGCACATTTTCTGAGGTGTTGGTAGTTAATTTGTATGGGAAATTTTTTATTTTGTGTGGATGTTCCTTAAAGAACAACTTAAATATGTTATTTTCTAAGGTGAAATTAATTTTGTATGTATGGTATATCAAAATAATTTTAGAAACAATAGTATTATTATTTTCTAAGAGCCACAATAATGAATTATTGAATTAAATTTTTGACTATATATAGTTCTATTTGATTTAAAATTCATGATTCTGCAAAATACTTTTGTATGGGATGGTATATCAAAATAATGATACTTTGATAAAGCAAACAGAAAAAATTGTAATTGACAGGAATAACATAGATAGATACGATTTCATATCCGCTGTTATTTCGAGGGAATAACAAAGTTCTGTTATTTCATATCTGACCGTTCATTTTTAATCTAACAAATAACTTATATAATACAGCGGGTTTCGTGCAGTCCATCTGTACCGTCCGTATAAATCGGACGGTCAGAAAAGAAATAACAGAATTCTGTTATTCTCTTATAATAACAGCAGATACAGTCTAGATAGATACATCACATAGCTCAAACTTAAGGAATTTTATCAGGTAATTTTATTTTCTCAAAGAAATACATTGACTGTAAAACTGAAAAAATGTTGCTTCCCCTTGGAAGCATACAATAAAAAAAACTTTTTCAAAGAAAAAAAAGATGATAATACTTTCAAAAAAAGTAGAGAGAAAGAAAAAGTAAAAATGTAGCTGAGAGAGAACAACATAATGAAGAGAAAAAAAAATCACTGTATATGTACAAAAAACTGTTTTAAAAAAATGAAATAGATTCCTTGTGGCATTTTGTGAGCTGACATATCAGATGAGCAGCAAGTGATCAGTGTTTACAAACTTTACATTACAAGGTTGGTGCTTGTTCCCTTTTATGCGTTTGTTTAGTTCCCTCACGCATGCAGTTATGGGATTTCTGTCGTCTCGTACTGTTTTCGTGCTTCCATAATTTAATTCATTTTATTTGAAACAGTAAATTTCAGAAATGTTGAAGAATAATTGAAAATGCTATTCAAACAATTTATCTATTTATTTTAGAAAAATGCTGAAAAAAAATGCACAAACATGGTATCAATTTATAGATTTGAAGTATCTGCCCATTCCAACAAATACTCATTCATAAACCACAATGTCTCAACAATCGTGCCTTTACAACACAATGTACTTAAATTTACATTCTTATTATTTTGATTATATGCTAGTTATTATCAGGGGCAGATGCAGGTTGTTCCAGAGCAAGTGCTCTCTTGAAGAAAAAAATTGCAAAATAATTTAGTGTATTTTGTGATTTTTCAATTTTTTTTTGCAAAATAATTATATATATTTAAAAATCTGTATTATTTTACTTTCTTCAAAAAAAATTATAAATCTTGCATCTCCTGACGAAAATCTTGAATTCACTCCAGATTATTATATATATATTATTAATGTACTATCCATTACTCACTAACTAATTTGATTGTACTATTTCTTAATGACAATTAATATATAGTTGATTCTTGTTAGTTTGTAATTGTTCTTATAGAAAATTTAGAAGAATTAGAAAACAAAAATAGAAAACAGTCTCAATCTCATCCGAGCTGTATCAACGTATCATTTCAATTGACCGTTGACTTGACGTTACTAGAGCCCAAAAAAGGTTAAGTAAAGAAGAAATTGTAACAGGAAAGCGTTTCTAGCGGATGGGGTTGATCATTGATGGAAACGAAAGAAAGCAAAGGAGACGGGAGATACGATCCTCTCTAGTATCTACTCTACTTGTAGAGAAAAAAAAAAAAGAGAAACGAAAGAAAGCAATCGAAATGGTGATGGAGAGCAGCGAAGAAGACAAGGAGTTCGTGGCGCACGAGTGGATCACGCCCCAGTCCAGTGTCTCCGCTGCCTACCAATCCCACACCGAGAAGGTACCTATTTTATTTTATTTTATCTTATTTGTTTTTAACCCCTTTGTAAATTGTAATAGCTGATTTCTGTTGCAATTAAAATTAAATCAATTACAGAGGATTAGGAAGTTGTGTTCTGAGCTTTTGGAGCTCAAGGATGCAGTTGAAAATCTATGCGCCAATATGCAATTCAAGTTCCATGCTTTCCTCAGGTAAATAATAATTCGACACTCAAACCAGAATTGATATAATACTATTACTTACTGCCATTGTAAGCAACCTCACTTCTTCTTCGCGCATATTCATTTGTGCCTATTCTGGGGCTTCTGTTGTTGTTGTTTGTTAATCAAGCAGATATGTGAATCAATTTTAAAAGAGGAAGTCCCTGAACTGGTATTGGTACTGTATTATAGAGTCTATACCAGTGGGGTATGCTACCTTTGGAAGAAATGGATATGTAACATAATTTTTACTTTATGTAAGCTAATTTTGGACTTTGTTCTTTACCTACTAGATTACAAGAGGAGGTAGTAGAAGTGGAGCATGAAATAATGTCCCTCCAGAAACATGCTTCCGCACAAGAAAATTTTGGTACGAGACCTCATAAATGGGGTCTGACGTGAATTTCAGACTTGGGAAAAGCTGGATCGGGACCATACCAAACCTGACCATGGGTGCACTGAACTCACCGAGCTCCTTGCCAAAATCACCTCTGACCCAAAACCTACCTTCTTTGAAAAGCTAGATGTACTTATCGTTGAGCACTGAGTCGAAGAGGCATTACTTCTTCTAGAAACAAAAGAGAGGGAAAATACCAATGCAGCTGAATTATTGAAATGGAAAGAAATTTTTGAGGATCAGCTTCTTAACATTTCTCAGCAACCTTCTTTATCAATTTTTGAATTGAAGAAGGTCTTAGCCGGTTTGATAAAGCTGGAGAAACCTGTTCTGGCGCACCAGCTTCTCCTCAAGGCGTATGGGTCAAATTGCAAAAAAGAGTCGAGTCATTTATTCCCTCTTGTACCGGGAGACTTACCCTGCCACACTCTCACAACCCGTTTTCTCAACCATCTCAAATGCAGCCAAGGACTCAGTTTCTCTCTTTGGAGATGCTTCCAGTTACACAAACCGCATGGTGCAATGGGCTGAGTACGAGATTGAGACCTTTGTTCGGTTGGTGAAGGAGAATTCCCCTTTGCTCGAGACGGCATCAGCACTGAGGTCAGCGAGTGTGTGCATTCAAGCCAGTCTGAGTCACTTTGCTGTCTTGGAGAAACAACAAAAGGTGTTGAAATTCTCAAAGGTGGTGCTGGTGCTTCTAACTCCATATATGGAGGAGATTTTGGATTTGAATTTTAGAAGGGCAAGAAGGAGGGTTGTTGAAATGGGAAGAGAAGGAGATCCAGAGTTTATGCTGACAAGTAGTGCAAACTGCAAAGCTTTTCATGTCAGTTATAAAGGTTTGTGCATCATTTTCTGAATGTTTATTTATGCACATACTCCTTACGGAGTTAGCTTTTGTTTAACTGATTAATTATCACAATCCATGCAAGATTGATGGTGAATTAGTATGCATTGCAACTTTACATTTTTCTGTTGGTTTAATGGGACACTTTCGTCATATTGAGTTCTTTTTACTAGTCATTTTGGGGTCTTATTTGTTATTTTGAGGTATTTCTTAAGACTTGTGCTATTCTGCGATGGTGCAATATCCTAAATTTGGTCGACACAATATTTTTTGACTGTTGGTTCATTGATAACACCTTGGTATATCTATTTACATTTCTCTCTATTTTTATTAGGATAATCTGGACCAGCTTACACCAATGGCAATTTCACATTTTGGTGGCATAGTCTTAAACAAAATACTCCAACTATTTGACCGTTATGTGGAGATACTAATCAAGGCCCTGCCTAATACTGAAGACGACTCCCTTATAGATTCAAAGGAACACCTATGTTTTAGCCTTTTAGGGCTGAAACCGACGCACAGCAACTAGCCCTGATTGGGGCTGCCTACTCAGTCTCTGATGAGCTCTTACCAGTTGCCGTTTCTCAATTTTCAACCTACAGTCAGAGAAAGAAGGACCAGGTGGTAGTACCAATTTGGACTACAAGGAGTGGAGGGGGGAGTTGGGGCACTCTTTGGACGGGTTAAGGGACCATTTTTGTAGACAGTATGTGTTAAATTTTGTGTATTCAAGAGAAGGAGAGGCGAGGTTGGATGCAAGAATGTACTTGGAAGGAAAAGGTGATGATCTGTATTGGGATCCAGAACCACTACCTTCATTCCCATTTCAGGTAATTCAGTTTGTTTCATTGTTTTCTCTTACTATTTATGTTGGGAATCACATCGTATGTTATGATGAAATTCTAATATATTTTTATGAGCCCCAAGGGTTGGGAATTCGGATGATCTTGCTGGATGTTGAAGTTCTTATTTGTTGAAGCTGTTTATCTGTTAACAATGGACCAAATTTAGCATAGACTGTCCCCAACAAGAATTCTTTGGGTGGAATGGAGCCTCATTACACAAAAATTATCCAGTAACCTCATTTGTACAGATGTGCTAATTTAAGATTAGTTAAGCCTGAATTTAACCTGGTTTATCCTCACTTTATTAGGTGGGGAAAAACAAGCTAGTTCATTTTAGCACATGATCTGATTAATAGTTTAAAATGATAACTCAATCAAATATCAACTATCTATAAGTGTTGTCTTCGTAATACATGTCTTTTTAAGTGTATTCACTTGCACCCACATAGGATGCCATACATTGGTTGGAAGAAATGATCTCTTGCAATTTTGATTACCATTTTGGCTTTAGTGTTAAATAATTATATACTTTTAGGCCTTATTTGGAAGGCTGCAACAGTTAGGTAGTGTAGCTGGTGATGTGTTATTCGGAAAAGAGAAGGTACAGAAAATTCTTTTATCAAGATTAACTGAAGTTGTGGTGTTGTGGCTTTCTGACGAACAAGAATTCTGGGGCGTTTTTGAAAATGACATGGTGCAGCTACAGCCATCAGTACTGCAACAGGTAGTTAGCAATTTCTGAATCAAATACGTTTACTCGTAAAATGGTTTCCTTGTGTAAATAGGACACAAATTGCTTGTAATTGCACATGACACCTGTCATTTCTCATATGTGCCACTAGCCACTGCAATTATACAACTGTTTTATACTTTTATTTAGCAGAAAATGTGGGTTGTGTACTTGTGTTACTTGTGGCTTGTAAGTTCTGATTTCTGAGATCTCAAATTAAGCTAATATTCAGCCTAGTTGATCTGGATTTTGGTTTTAGTCAAATTTGTGTTGATTTACCCTGATTGCAATGAAAGGGAGCTTCTGTGAAATCTTGTGGAAAGCTTGTTGTTGTTTGTACTAAACAAAAAGATAAAATAAATAAAAGCACTGATTCTGTTGACTTTGCAATAGTTGATTCTAGACATGAGGTTTATAGTGGAGATTGCTGTTTGTGGGAGATGTTCATCAAGAACCATTCATCAACTCGTGTCAGCCATCATTACACGTGCAATCAGCACATTTTCTGCTAGGGGAATCGACCCACGGAGGTACACTTTTATCTTCTGGATTGGTCATAGGATTCCTTGCGTGCCATTTTGAAGTTTAGGAGCTGCATACTTTTTTGGGACTAAAGGCTTTGTTGTTGTTGTAATTGTTGATAGAATTTCTTGTGTGCCATTTTGAAGTTTAGGAGCTGCATACTTGTTCCTTCAAAACCCAAAACTTCTCCTAGGCCAGTTTAGTTTAGCATTTTGGTGATACTCCATTTGTAATTTCCATACACCTCAATAAATACAGTTGGGAAAAGTAATTTAATCAAAATTGTAACCCCCTAGATTTTGGAGTGCAAATGGTCTGTGGTGTTATTTAGATTTATTGATCCAACCATAATCAATCGTTCAACAAAAGGGCCTTCCAGAAAAAAGTCTTCAAGTTTGTTTTGAGGCATCAACAAGATTGTGGATTTTGGATTTGGTAAATGTGAAATTTGACATCAATAGGATTCTGTATCTAATAAATGAATAAATCCAACCTTGGATCGCCTACAAACCCAAATTTTTTATTTATTATATATAATCATTCATTTATTATTCATGTCTTTGATCATTTATTTAATTATTCAGTGCATTGTCGGAAAATGAATGGTTTGTGGACACTGCCAAGGCTGCCATAAGCAAACTCATACAAGGGACATCTGGGTTCGACTTATCAGACGAACAAGACGAGCATATCATTCTTCATGATGATGATGATGACGAGGATGATGAAGAAGAAGAATCTGATTCTGAAGAGAGCACAGCTTCCATCCCTTCTTTGAATGAATCTTGCGATTCCTTTGCCTCGGCAACTTCTGGCGAAATCGAGAGCGCTGTTCATTTCACTTAGACATTGGCAGCTATATGCAAGACTTGTTTATCCAAGTCTAAGCATCTTTTTCGCGTTAAATTACTCTAATCATATAGGGAAATTTACTTATCTATGGGTAATATAAGTTTTTACAAGTCATATTATATCTGTATAATAGTATTGGTTAATTAAAATATGGCCTCTGTCTCTCTCTCAAACATAAACGAGTTTGTTTTCTTTTGCTTGTAGTTATTCATTACAGCTTCGTAGTTGACGTGTTATATTTATGTTGATTATCATCCAATCACGTAATTTGCAAAATCAAATGAATAGCTTCTTGGAAAGAAAATAACAAATGAATAAAACTAGGTACGGTTTACAAACGAATTAAAGTAGATTCTATGTCATATTCCCAATAATTTTGGATACAAATAACAACTGGATACGCAATTTATTTTATACATCCCGAAAAATGCACCCATTGGTGGGACAAACCAGATCTTCTATTGCGCAACACAAATACTGTGCATGCTGCGCGGTAAATTTCAGTCTTTGATTTGCATCAAGATTCGTGCAAGCTAAATTTTATAATATCAGACTCCTGAAATTAAATCTGAGTAATCCGTAACCTACAGCGCAGAAAATCATGAACGTCCGTTAATGCTGCGCGACAGAAAATCCCCTTCCTTTGGTGGGAACTCAAACAGCCACGTCCAACTTCACAACTCGTCTTCCTAATAATTTATATTTGGTGAATATTCAAAGAAAATATTTCAACATATGTCGTAAAACTTGTATATCACTTTCACAATCAGTTCTCTTCTCGTAAGAGAAATGATATTTAATAAAAAAAATTATTGAAACTTCTTTGTTTCTAATAGGTAGCAATAAAAATATAATTATGTGTTACGCAAAACTGACCACGGTAAGTACCACATCAAATTGGTAAACTTACCCGAGTTTAATAATTAATTAATTAATTATTAGTATAATTGAAAAAGAGGGAAGAAATAAATAAAGAAAAAGGTTGACGTTCCTCTGTTTTCAATTCAGAAGAAAATAAACAAACAGGAGTCACTTTTTTGTCCACGTGGCAGAAAACCAAAGCAAACAATCAATCATGGGGTACGCATAGGAGACGCGAACCAAACCTGTGCCATACCATTTATTTTGTCCATCTCCGATGTTATTTACTCGTTGTTTTCTCCGGAGGTGACAATTGAAATTCTTTCTACGGAGAAAATACAGTCGGTGAGAGATAAAAAGGGTAAAGAGAATCTCTGTCGATTCTACTAGCGGGTTTAGTCGCGTTCGCCGATGGAGCTTATCGGATCCCAACTCACCGGCGATGTAAGCCAATTTTTCGTTCTTCTCTTTTCTTCAATTATCAAGTTTGTCGCTCTAACCTCAAATTTCTTTTGAATCATGCCTCGATTCATATTCCTTTTCGATGATTCCGAGATTTTCCGTGATTCGTATATATAAGAAGAAACCTATCTGGTCTTTAATTTCCCCCATTCTGTATTCAATTGATCATATTGTGGTCAAATGGGCCTCGAATTCAGTTTGTGATTCCCTGGTATGTCTCCTTGTTTGTACTGTGATTTCTTTCAACAGATTTGTGAGGTCGATTATCTTAGATAACTAGGAATTAATGCTTGAATTGTATGCAATAAACCTTGTTGGGGAAGAACCCCGATATATACTTGTAGAAATACGTACGTTCTTTTTTTTTTACTCTCCAATTTTGCAATACTTAAGTTTGTTCATTATTTATATTTGGGAATTATAGATTAATTGCTCCATTATCTGCTCTGTTCCTTATTCTAGAGTAAATCTTAATTATGGATAATTGAGTCCATAATATCTTGTTGTTTCTTCCTCCATGACTGTACATGTCTGAATTAAGGAACAATTATAGATATGGGTTGATAACTCCAAGCTATTATTTAGTATTTTGTTCAAAGAAATTTTGATTCATATCACTAATTCATATTTGAATTAATGAAATATTAATCAAATAAAAAAGGAAGAAAAAAAGAAAACTCGGAATTTTTGGTTTTGTTCCTCACGTCCAGGATTATGTCCAGGATAAAAATCCGAAGATAAAAAGGGAAACAAAGAATATACCTATTGTGTAGTAAAAAAGTTTGAGAAAAGCATTATAAAATTTCCAAGATCTTTTTTAAGGAAATAAATTACCTTTTCTTATGAAAAAAACTTGTTTTATTATTTAAGAAATTTTTTATTTTTCCTCATCTCATATTTATTAGTGTTTTTGAAACCTAAAGGTTTGCACTCTTTAAAAGGTCAGAACAGACAGATAAAAGAAGTTGATTCCAACCTATTGCTGCAATAATTAATTGCATATTAATTTTGATTCTGGAAGTAACTATAACTAGATTAAAAGGCACTATACATACTATAATATAACTCAGTTTTAATATCCATTTTCCAAATTTATTTTTCTAGAAATTTGTATGTAGGCTCTAGAAAACCTGGTACTTTTTTTTTTCTCTTGGTCTTTGGAACTTTCAAAACTTTCAAATAAGTTACAGAAGTCAAATGCTTACATACTATAATATAACTATAATTAATTGCATATTAATTTTGATTCTGGAAGTAACTATAACTAGATTAAAAGGCACTATACATACTATAATATAACTCAGTTTTAATATCTATTTTCCAAATTTATTTTTCTAGAAATTTGTATGTAGGCTCTAGAAAACCTGGTACTTTTTTTTTTCTCTTGGTCTTTGGAACTTTCAAAACTTTCAAATAAGTTACAGAAGTCAAATGCTTGGGATTTTGTTTGTTATTTATTTCTTGTATTTTAATTTGCTTTAGTCGACAGTTTTGTTGATTCATCCATAGCAAAACACAATACTGCAACTTTGTTTTTTTTTTCTGGAATTGAAAAGTATGCATTACATTGTTTTTCCTAGTGTGGGTAATAAGTACACTCTATTAAGATTAATTAAGTCTCAAAATGTTCATACTTGAGCCTGGAACCATTTTGTCAGTCAACTTCAAAGAAAGTTTACTGTTGGCCGTGCAAATTGTTTTTTCTTGCAGAATGAATCAAGTTCTTTGAAAAGAAATTTTGGCATAACAATGCTGTATGTTATTATGTTTTATATTAATAGGCCGGTTTGAAGGTTCTGCTAAGTCCCCTTAGCTCTAATATTGTTGCTCGTACAGCTTGGTTAGTTTTCCTTTCATATTTTTCAAAACTTGTCTTCTACTTTCTCACTATTTCTTCTGTGAGTTTATTTTAATTATTGAATCTAATAGCTTAGTTTACTTTATGATTGTTTTTGGTGCAGTTGTGCAGTTGGGATTGGTTTTCCTGTCTATTCAACATTCAAAGCTATAGAAAAGAAAGACCAAATTGCACAAGAAAAATGGCTTGTTTATTGGGCTGGTTCGTGCTCTATTTTTTACTGTCTAGTTTTTAATCATTTTCTTTTTCTTATTATATTTGGAGTGGTTTCCATACTTGCAGTGTATGGATCTTTTACTGTTGCTGAGGTTTTCACTGACAAACTTCTTTCTTGGTATGTTTTTTTCTCTTCACTTTGTATTTGTATGAAACATGAGAACTATAATGAAAGTCCTTGATTTTCATAGATATCCATGCTTTCGTCTTTCTATGGTTTTCTATCAAAAGATTTTTAGAAAATATGAGTTAGTGGATGACTATGAAGAAAATATAAATACTTAAATTGTTTTGTTCTGTTATAGATGATACTCCTAAATATATATTTTTTGGAGATAATACATCTTCTGTTGCAAAGATTTGCATTGTATTTTTTTGGCAAGGGTGCTTATGACATTGTTCTTATGTCTCTGTTGTTTCAGGGTTCCCATGTATTATCATGCGAAGCTTGCTTTTCTTATTTGGCTTCAGTTGCCTCCCAACTATGTATGTCAAAACATGTAAATTGTGCAATTTTGGTGCTGTACAACTCATATATGTTTATGAATAATAAACTTTATTTGCATACTCGTAGGGAGCAAAAGAACTGTATGCAAGGTACTTGAAGAAATTTTTGCTGAAGCACCAAGCTAGGCTTGATAAAATTCTTGGTGCTGCCTCCAATGAAATGGTACATTTTTTTTTCTCATAAACTTCCTTGTTTGTGTTCTCTTTATCATTTTGACATTTTTCTGTTTTGCTTTTCTGAGACTGCATATATATATGCATGAGAAATTAGATAGGCATTACAGAACTGCGAAAGCTATACCCAACATTTTTTTAGAAAAATGAAGCACAGTAGACTAGCTAAGTGGTGATTTGCATTGGATCAAGATAACTATAAAATATGTATGTAAACAAAATGGGGCATGGGTTGGGATAATTTCAATGGTTTTTGCATTTCAAAATATTTTTTCTTCATTTCTCATACATCTCTCTCTTCCTTTCTCTCTCTAACAGAACAAGTTCATTAGCAGTCACCAAGTAGAGATAGACTTCTTCAGGGCTGTAGCCTTTAAATGTGCAATGACAGGTGTCAACTTATAAACCTTTGTTCATCATGTTTCTTTCCACAAAGAACAAAATAGCTGGTGCATTTCTTAGTTTTCAATGGAACTAATATTTGTTTTATAAATCACAGCGAAAGAGATTGTGTCGGATACGACTCCTGAAAATTCAATCAATGGCCAAAATCCATCTGGCAGGAGGTTAACTGATGGCTCAGATCCTGAGCATGACAATTGACCAGGCTTCATGTGTTGAAAAAAGGGATCTCCCTTATCATAGTCATGGAGAGCACCTTTCTTGACTTGATTTTAATATCCTGTCTTAGTATCCTACTAGGCCGTAGCTGCCAGTTAGTCCATACCAACTAATTGCTGGTGACTCAAGGCAAGATATGTAAAGGCTTTGAAAATTGTGAGAGGGTTATAATATACCCAGGAAAAGTAGGTGTAATATAATCTTCTTACAATTTCTGTACAATTTTGTTCTCCTTGTCTCTTTCTGGCCTTTTGATTGGTAGGCATGAAGGATAGTATCGTTTAATGCTGCTTATCAAGAAGTTTTAGTAATGGGCTGATAATGTATTGGGTTGGTTTGAATTATACCAGCCACTGTTACTGAGCAGCTGGAAAAAAAGTGGAATATTTGAATTGCCACTTTGAACTGGTACCGAGTGTTGCTTGATTGGTTTTTGAGTAATATCTCCTGTCAAATTTTTAGTTCTTTTATGTTTCTTTTCTTTCCTGATGAATGCTAGCTAAGAGTAGAAATTTGACAACTGATACTGGATGTTGCATCAGTTTTCTCAGATTGAAATGAGTTTTAAGATTAAAGTGTTGACTGATAAGAACATCTTACAGATTTGCAATTGAACAGATTGATAGCCTTTTTGAATTTCTTATTCCAATGTTCCTTCGGTTAAGCGGAAGGCGAAAACAATATAGCCTAAGTTCAACAGTACATGGACATTTGTGCAATGCTATACCAGAAATAATACATGATCATGAGAAAAGTGATAAAGAGAATCACAGAATTTTCACAACTGATAAGGCCAAATGTTTCTATTATGATATGAGTTATAGGAACCATCAAAGGTGGCTCATTGGTACTTTGGTCGGGTGATTCAGAATTTTAACTCGGGGGTTTGAGATCAAAAGTTCTGAAACTTAAAAAAAATTGACGATAATAAATAGTAACTTCTATGGAAGAAGAGAAAAAAATGACGACAAAAAAATTGTGACATTAAAAGCTTGATACAGTGACAACTTTTGCATCAGCCAAGGTCATGCTTTCTTACCAGTTCACACATTACCAACTGAAAATGAAAGGGAAAATTATTATTTCTATTTGCATGGATTTTCAAGAACAGATGTGCAGTGAATATATGTTATGAGAATTGATAATCAAAACAATATAAAAAGCTTTTAAAAAGAACCATTTATGCGATAACGAGGCTCTGTAGTGGACCGTGTTCTCATCAAATACAGTATCAATTGTTGATTTTATTTCTTCCATTGAAAATTCCACTCCATAAAGACATGGCTCATACATGAAGGAGAGTGGAAGAAAGTAATTAATTCTGCACTTCCTAATTTTATGTGCAAATTGTTATTACCAAATTAGATAGGATTAGAAAGAGGTTTATATGAATCCGAATCCTCTGCGGAACATTTTTGTTCCGCAGAGGGGAGAACTTTCTATCACAGCCGTTAGATGTGATCAGACGGTTGAGATGAAATGACGCTGAAAAAAGTGCTAAAAACCCAAAAAAAATAAAAACCAGAGATGAAGTTCTGCCGCCAAAACCATTACGTCAATAGCAAACCCTTCGTCTCCATTTGGTCTCCATTACTCAAACTCTTCGCCAAAACTCATTCCTGATTGTCTCCATCAAACCAAAACTCAAGTGCAAAATCCTCCATTGACATGGCTGTTGAAGAATCATATAATCTCAATCTGGTACTTGTATAATCCTCCATTGACATGGTTGTTTCCATTTGTTTTCATTTGGCAGCATCAAACCAAATATAGCGATAGAAAAAAATCTCCATAAGAAAAAATATTTGGCGAAACATATAGCGACAGAGAATAATGCATTGGGAAAAAGAATCAAACCATATTCATTTGTTTCCATTTGATTAAGAAAATGAATCGTTAATACTGTATTCAATCAAAAGGTCAATATGCCTTTTTATTTTTTTTACTGGCATGATTGTCTGTATGTTGCCCAACTGGCACGATTGTTCAATCGTATATTCCATTTGATTGCATAATAATAATTTTTTTTATTTTTTTATTGTTCATGAGAAAAATGTGCTGTGTTTTTTTATTCATGGTTGTTTCCATTTTTTTATTCCATAGACAAGCACTTAGACAGCAAATATCTTTTTGGTTCTGTGTTTTTTTGTTCTGTATATTTTTGCCAACCATTATAATAAACATACAAAGACAATTATGGTTTCCATTTGATTGCATATTAAACAGATAGGGATTAACCATTATAATAAACATACAAATTGACAATTATTGTTTCTACCAGACTTTTATACTGTGCTCAATCGCATAATCTCACTCTTGCATAGAGCAACAGAGAATGAAATTGTTATTACTTTTGGCTAAAAAGTGAAATTAACTTAGGTGAGTTATTGCAAGTGTTGCTGTGAGTATTGCTCAATCGCATAATCTCACTCTTCACATATGTAGGTGATATAATTATATGCAAGTATTGCAAGTAGGTGAGTTGTCAACAGACAGATTTAACTTCACATTATAACTCGCCCCAGTTGGTTCAAAAAAACTGTTGATTGTATAATAATTTTTTTTTATTGTTCATGAAGGATATGGAGGAACAACAAGATGATTTTGTACCGCATTTGGGTATGGAATTTCGAGCAGTGGATGAAGCATGGTCGTTTTGGAGTTATTATGGTGGAAGAAAAGGTTTTGGGGGTACGAAAAGGCTTTGGCCCTAAAAGTAGAAAATGTGATATAATTACTTCGAAGCTTTTCTTGTGTCGTTGCGAAGGTAAAAGAGGAGAAGATAAGCGAGATGATTTGACGAAAAATCCTCGAGCGGAGACGCGAACCGGTTGTCACGCTCGTTTACAAATTAAGTTTGATAGAGGATCCCAAAAATACAAAATTGTGGATTTTGTTTCCGAACACAACCATCCTCTCCAAAAGCCCGAAGCTTGTTATCTGATCCCTAGCCAACGCAAAGTGTCAAAAGTAGCGTCAATTGACATTCATCTAGCCGATAGTTCGGGAATTCGGCCAAAAGAGGCACATGAGCTATATAGTAGGCAAAATGGTGGAATTAGAGGCATTGGCTACACCGGGGTAGATCATAATAATTGCCTAAGGGATATGCGGAAGCAAGCAATGAAATATGGGCCGGCCATTGCTATGACGAAATACTTTGCAAAGCGTGCTTTGGAAAATCCGTCGTTCAAACACTTCGAGGATACCACCGAAGAACAAGAAATTGCTAATGTTGTTTGGACGGATGCAAAGATGATTGCGGCTTATGCCCGTTTTGGTGATGTAGTAGTCTTTGATACTACATTTGGCACCAATAATGAAAAGTGGGCGTTTGGTGTTTTCGTTGGCTTCAATCATTTTAGAGAAATTACAATTTTTGGTGCGGCTCTCATGTGTGATCAAACTAAGGCTTCTTTCGAATGGGTGTTTACAAAATTTCTCGAGGCGCATAGTGGCAAAAAGCCCATCACCATATTTACCGATCAAGATATTGCAATGGGGGTTGCCTTAGAGAATATAATGTCGGATGCAAGACATGGTTTATGCGTGTGGCATATTGGTCAGAATTGTCTAAAACATTTGTCGCGCTACAACAAGGATGGGATGAACATAACGGGAGATTTCTCGGCTCTCATGTTTAGGTACTTTTTTGCTTTGATTTTTTTCGGAAATTTTAAAAGATAAATCTAGGTTTTAATTATTTTCGGCTTGTATGCTTAGGTACGAGGAGGAAAACGAGTTTGAGGAAGCCTTTAATGCTCTCATGGAGAAGTTGGATGATAATTCGTGGCTTAAATTTATATACCCAAGTAGAAAAAGGTGGGCATATTGTTTCATGAAGGATGCTTACACTCTAGGGATCCGTAGTACACAAACTAGTGAGAGCATTAATTCAACTTTGAAGAATTATTTAAATTGTAAGTTGGACATATATCGATTTTTGGAGCACTTTGATAGAGTTCTTGATGCAAACCGTGAGAAAGAGATCAAGTCCGATTATGAAATGAGAAACAAGTTACCAAGAATCAAGTTGAATTTTCCTATTCTTCGTGAAGCCGGAAAGTTGTATACACCCAAAATGTTCGAGTTATTTCAAGCGGAGTTCGAGTTAGTCGGATCGGCACACATAGAAGGCCTAGATGGTAATATATACACGGTTGGCATGTGTGACATTGATAGTGAAATCCAACAAAAGAGTAGAGAAGTTATTTGGAATCGGGATGACCAAACGGTTTCATGTTCTTGTAAGAAGTTTGAAAGAGATGGTATTTTGTGTTGGCATGCACTAAAGGTGTTGGATTGAGAGGATATAAATGTCATACCACCGAGGTACGTTCTCAACCGTTGGACTAAAGCGGCAAAAGATGATATCGTTGTGGATGGAGATGGAAGAATGGTAGTTGAAGATGCTAACTTAGATGTTAGAAACCGTAATGGAGTTTTGATTCGTGAAATAGCACCAACATGTGCTAAGGCGGCCCATAATGAAGAACAAACTCAATTTTTACGCAATGGATTGCGTTCACTTCGAGAGGAATACGAAAAGAAATTTGAGAACTTGCCAAGAACAAGTGGTGAAGGAAATCCAACTTCTGAACATGCACTCCAACTAAAGAAAAAGCATGGTGGTGATAGGCGTTCGAAGCGAAATCCTCCTTGGATTGAGAAATTGGCAAGAACCAAGAAAGGCAAAAGTATCTCAAATAGTCAAGATTCATCAAGGTAAATTATTGTAGTAACATTTTAATTCGTTCCATAAAATCTCGTGGCTAATATTTGTGTTTTGATTATAGGCCGTGTACTAATTTATCACAAGATACATCAGAGGAAAACTTCGGATGTTTTGGCAACCTTGAAGACATATAGTAAGTACAAGTATCTCTATAAAATATGAAGCTAAACAATGTCTAAATATATTTTTATGATTTGTTGCAGTGATTTAGAAATTACACAATGAAGTTGGATCTTGCGCAATTTGAAAAGACAAAGCAGTGAAGATATATTTTAAGGGGTTAGCATCTGTTGGTGAAGTTAATTTATGGTTGAGGATCGCATTTTTGGGTTAGCATCTGTTTAGGGGTCATGAACATTTAGATATGGTTGTGAACAAACATTGGTGAATGCCCAGCGCAGTTACAGTGATGAAATGTTTTGGTTCAACTAATACAATTAGTTCTTTTTTATGCTTGCTCAATTGCTTTGTTTTTTTTTTCTGATGCTTCCTTAATTGCTCAATATTTTGATGCTTGCTCAATTGCACAATTAGTTAACTCTGAGGGTATCATTTCTGATGCTTGCTCAATTGCTTTCTTTTTTCCTCTTCCAGCACTTGTCGCTGGTGAATGCAGGGAGTAATGAACCATAGAAGTACAATAAATCATCCCTAATACAACCTTGATATAGATTTTCCATCCCTAATATAATTACAATAAAAACATAATAACAACATTCATAATTAATCAATAGAAGTACAATAAACCATCTCCTCTGTTTTCATTCCAGCTGTATCTAAATAAACATAAAATTGCAATAAACATCTCTGGTACACAAGAGTACAATAAACATAGAAATTGCAATAAAATAAAAAAAATCGAGAAATCCATCTCTGGTACCCAAAATTGAAAAATTGACTAAAGGCCTAGCAGCTGTGTTTTGGAGAGTCACTGACAGCAAGCCTTTATAGGTCTGATCAAACCAATAAGTATAAAAAGAAAGGGAAAAACGAGGGATCCAACCATCAATGTTCGTTCCGACGGACCATAGAGAACATGATCCATTCTCTTGCTCCCTCCCTTTTGTTCCACTTATCCCAGGTGAGTTCCTCCCCTTCCTTTGTTATTCCCACTCTTTTCTGTGAATCGAAATGGGTAGCTACGGCTGGTCTGTATGAAAGGGAAGATAGGGTAATAGGAGCTTTTTAAGAGTACGCATCAATAGCCAACATACAAGAACACTTCATTAGAAAAAAAACCAAGCATATTAAACAGATAGCTCTAACCATTATAATAAACATACAAATAAGGCCTCAATTCATCTGATGCTAGAAAATGCAAAAACAGTATTAATCAATTCGGTTCAGCAAATCCAAAAACACTGCTAGACTATTTCCATACTATTGAATTGCTGTTGCAACTCAAACAAAGAAAATGCAAAAACAACATTTCTCTCACGGATGCAAAAACAGTATTAATCTGATGCTAGAAAATGCAAAAAAATCAATTCAGCTCAATAACAGTTCAAATCAATTCATTGGCGCTAATATTTAGAACAAAGCCTCAACTAGTTGCTAGGTACGAGTTTTGCATCAGCAAAAAAGAAAAAAATAAAGGAAAAACGATCTAGGGTTTACCAGATCGGAACAAGTGTCACTGCGTCAGCCTCGCCTCGCCTCGACGACCCCTCCAGAACGCCTCCACGACGCTCCTCTCTTGCTCGATTGCTCGATCAGATCAATTCGTCGATCTCTGTCCCTTGCTCGATTTCTCTCTCTTTGGCGAAAAATACGAAGAAACAGAAATAAAGAACTTCATCTCTGGTTTTTATTTTTTTTGGGTTTTTAGCACTTTTTTCAGCGTCATTTCATCTCAACTGTCTGATCACATCTAACGGCTGTGATAGGAAGTTCTCCCCTCTGCGGAACAAAAAATTCGAATTCAGGTTTATATGAGCAGGATCTGAGCAAATAAGGAAGAAGAAATACTATTTAGTAAGTTGGCCTAGATTACAAACAATGAATTATGCACTTTTAGCAAAATTAACTTGGTTATACTTGTATAATAAACACAATGCTTTGTGGAAGGAGCTAATCATGTACATATAAGGGGTTTTAGTCTCAGAGTTCTCCTTTTTGGGTGCATGTAAGTTCAATGCATAATTTGTTACATTTGGGTAATAGAAGGGTTGTGGGTAGTGGAACTCAAATAAGCTTTTGACATGAAATTTGATATCAAAACTGCCCTTTAAAACTTCAATTTCCGTTAGTATGTCAAAAGGTGAAAGGATAGTGTTTCGTAGATACCACATTTGATATCAACTATTGATATCGATTTTATTATGCATATTTAGTTGAGTTATAATGCATATTATTTGAATTATTATGCATGTTATACCATAACTATTTCAGTATAAAAAATAACATGTATAACTATTTCATTACAGAATATAACATGCATAATAACTCAAATAATGTGCACGATAACTCAAATAAAGATGCATAATAAAATCGACACTATGTATAACTATTTCATTACAAAAAAATAACATGCATAATAATTCAAATAATGTGCATAATAACTCAACTAAATGTGCATAATAAAATCGGTATCAATAGTTGATATCAAATATGGTATCTACGTATCAGCTCCCAAAGTGAAAAAAGATGAAGTAACAATTGCAGAGTTATGGAATAATGGTTGTATTAAACTTTATTTAACCAGAGGGGTTTCTAAGGATAAGAGGATACAAAAGAATGAATTAATTCACATTCTAAACAATTTGCACATAACTTCAAATCCTGATTCTTCTGTTTGGACTTTGGAGTTTAGAGCCATCAAGAAAATATACAGTGAAGTCCTTTACTCATTTATCAATTTTGGTGGCATAAAAACTGAATTTAAAGAAAACTGTTTGGATACTTAAAATCTCCTTAAAGTTTAAATTATTCATATGGGTAGTCTTAGAAAATAAAATTTTAACTCGGTACAATTTATTGAAAAGAGGATGGACTGGACCATCAAATTGCATATTTTGTAACCAAGATGAAACTGTGGAGGCAGGGGCATATTTTTTATACTGTCCTATCAGTTTTCACTTTTCAGTTTTGGCAAATTATTACAAATAATATACCTGCTGCTACGAGTTTAAATATGAAAGCTTTAGGATATATATGGAATATTATATTATGGATAATGAAAGTTTACTTCATTTAGGATTTAGGGTTTTTCTTTAACTTAATATGCATAATTGTTTTTCGGTAAAAAAAAAAATAGTAACATATTTAACGTACATGACAACTCGTCTAATATACATAACAACACGCATATCAATGATGTATCAATGAGCATATATATCAGCTCCCTATAATTAAACCTCGCTTTATCAGAAATATTAGGAATTTTTTGCTCTAATGTATTTCTTTCCTTTTTTTATTTTTGCAAAGGACTCCAATCTGTATTAGTTGCAAGCTGAAAAAGACTGTATTATATATAAAAAGCATAGAAGTTAACTAAAAATACACGATGCATATCTTACAATGATACGAGTAGTAAAATCCAAGTGTAAGTCATCATTTTCTAAAATAAATATGTAAAAAATTGACATCAATATCAATGACACTTATTAATATATTTAAATTACGATGATTTCTTTAATTATTTAGATTTTTTAGATACTAATTATTATAGTCTTTTTATTATTTTAAAAATAACTTTATATTAACGACACAATACGATAAAAAATCTACCACTACATGATACATTTTACGATTCAACTACTATCATAAAAAAAATTAGCAATTCATACCGACTTCTTCCTCAGATTAGAAAATACAATCTTGAATTCCAAAACGATTCGTTCGGAATGCATAGCTTCAATTAATGCATGAATTTGAATGGGATTAACAAGCAATTTTTTTTCATTGTACTGCTAAAATTATAAGTGAAAAAATAAATTTATTCGTTTGTTGCTTAATAAAAGACAAAGCATTATCAACCAAGAGGCTCAAGAACAGAGACATAAGAGCTATATTGGTCTTTTACAAAATTTCTCATACTAAAACAATTTTTTTTTATTTGTATTGATTCAACACTTAAGTCTTGCATTTTGCACAACATTGGCTCCTTAGTGGAGATTAAGATCTTAAGCCCGTTCTCTTAATCCACTGTGCCAATTAACAAAGAGACTGTGAATCTGTCATCAGTACTCCTTTAACCCTGTAACCCTGTACAGTAGAAATATGGAGACAATGGTGAATCAGTTGTTTAAATTTCTTCTCAAATATTTGACAAAGGTTTGAACATGAATGAATATTGCAGCTCATGTTCTTGATCATTGAAAAAGGAAATATTGAACCACATCAAAGTGCGACACAATAGATTCTGAGAGTGAAAATCAAACAGGAAACGCCTGAAAATCAAGCAAACTTCAACAGAACATGACAAAGAGGTTAACTTTCAACAAAATCTCGCCAAGTCTGTGAATACAAAAATCAACAAATACAGCTAGGCCAGTAGCACAGAAAAAAAAAAGAAATAGAACAGTGGCAACAAAAATGTGAGGGAAAATACTAATGAAGCACCTCAATCAAAATGAGGTGCTATCAGCGATTTTTCCCACGGTCAATTTTGGCCTCCCATGAATCAGAGAAACATTTTTTTTAATTTTCGTTAATCTGGGATTATGAAGGCCTTTCCGTCTAAAAAATATTCAAGAACTCTCTCAAAATGTACAAAAAATAGAAATCAATACAATGAAAATTTCTCTCTTTCTTTTCTCATTACCAGTATTTTGCTAAGTCTATTCAAATGTTTAATACTCGGATATAAGGTAAGATTGAAGGCTAGAAAAAGGAGGGCCTCACACATCACTCAACGAAACACAGATTCAAATATCAAGTGAAACTCAATTCGAAGAGTTATTGAGAAGATTTACATAAATGTGGTATGACTACGAACCTTTTCTTTCAGTGAAGAAGAGAGTGCTACAATTTGTAGATCCCACAAATAAAGAAAATAATTTAGCCTTATGTGTCTCTTACAAACACTTTAACACTTTGGTTTCAGTTTGCATGGGATTGTCCCAGGACACAAAACAAAGTAAACATATTTCTTTTACATCTCTTTGCAGAAACTTGGAAGAGAATGAGAAGAAATGAAATAAATAAATAAATGCCATGGAAACGAGATACAATCATATAAAGCGGCTGTGGCTTCCTGTCTATAGAGGAGAAGGGATGTTAGGGTTTTTTTTACACTTGTACAAACAGATCGAAGCCCATATATCTCTGGGCCAAACGGGTTGGGCCGTCTCATTTTTAAATACCATATTCTTTTTTTCTTTTCTTTTGAGGTGGATCCTTTATTCCTTTTCCTTGGACTCCTGTTTAAATTTGCATAATTGCAGCTTTATCTTTTGGGATATAATTATTAACCTGCTTGTTACGTATCATGATTGATTAAAGCATTACATAAGCATTAATTCCTCGCTTGTCAGCAGTGCAAAGGGAACCAACTATTTAATCTACCTTTTGATAACTCCTATATGTTAGATACAAATCTCTTAGCAATATCTATTTATATGTATTGATACACATCTCCACATATTTACATGGCCGCTTCTCTCAAAGATACAAACAGCAATGGATGTATCAGAGGTTTGTGTGGAAAGGTTTCCAGCATGGGCAGATGACATAGATGCAACTGCCGACAAGGTTCATACATCAATCCATTTACTACAATTCTAAATCCAATTAATTACTCTTGCTGTTTTATATTATAAATTAATTAAGATTCTTTCTTTTTTTTATCTTTATTAACAAGGTTGACATTGCTAAAGAAAAGGCAGATTGGAAGAAACCATCAATCTATTATGTACCTAACTTCGCGAAGTGTCACAACCCAAATGCATTTACGCCTCAGGTTCACTTCAGCAGATTTAAAACTATACACAAATTAATAAATTAGTTCTTCAACAAAGCAGTTTGTCTAATCATTTTCTTAATAAATAAGGGTATGTATAGCACCAAGTACTCATCTGACATGAATTTAGAATTAACATTTTCTAAAATAGGTTTTATCATTTGGGCCATTCCACCATGGTTTAGGGTACCTAGAGGCGAACGAAATTCACAAGCATAGAGCTCTCGCGCATTTCCTTCACCGGTCAGGGAAGCGATCAGGGCCTTTTATAAGAAAGCTCAGATGCATTTTGAGACAATTACAGGACTCATACCAGGTATACACGCAGCATGCTCCCTATTTATACTGTAGTATCTCATGAATTGATTGAGGATGCTGCTACAGTTCTCCCGATTCTGCCCCCCTATTTCACCAGCCACCTATGACTGTGGGACCCCACATGTCATAAGTGATAGGTGAAATAAGGGGCAGAACAAGGTGTTTGATATGTTTTCCCATTGATTAATTACTAATAAAAGGCAAGGTTTATATGCAATAAAGCAAGTTCTTTTTTTATGTATGCATGTATTTGTGTGACTAATTACAGGGCCTAGACAAAAAGTGGAAAGAGAACCCTGATGAGTTTCTTAAGATGATGTTGCTCGACGGATGTTTCATGGTCGAGGTTCTGCGTCTCAAGAAATTCTCAAAGGACTACGCGTCTAACGATCCTGTTTTCAGTTTACAGATGATGCCCTTGCGCATGCCGTACATAAAACGAGACATACTTTTACTAGAGAACCAGCTTCCTCTGCTAGTGCTCAAGGCACTGCTCGAGGTTGAAGGCATTGGACAAACAGTAAGCTAAACTCATCTATCTATACCAATATCTATCTATATGCCTATGAGCGTCCCCTTTTGGTTTGAATACAAATAATCAGACAACAATTAGCAATTAATTACTCAAATTGCAATTAGCTCAAGTAAGGCATCAGCTTGTTTCATGCATTGCTTGGATTGAATTTTTTTTCTTTAAATTGTCTATGTAATCAATATTGTTTCAATTAAGGGCAATTAACCAGGATACAGGATACTGCAGTAACATTACATCATCAACTTTTGTAGGATGATCAATACATCAATGATTTGGTGCTGACATTTTGTGGTGAAAACTTGAAAGCAAAATTACCAGAGTTAGCGAGTCATCCCCTCGAGTTGTACCGCACGAGCTTGCTTCAAGGAAATTGCGAACACAAAATAGTTGATATCATCGCAAGGGACACAATGGTAACAAAAGTGATAGAGAATGCGGTTGAGCTCCGGGAGAGTGGGGTCCACTTCAGAAGAAACAAAAGCACTAGCCTACAGGACATCAAGTTTGACCCAAATACTGGCTGTCTTGAACTCCCCGTCATCCCTGTCCATGACGGGACCGAGCATCTCTTTCTAAACATGATCGCATATGAACAAATCCATGTTGGCTTGGGCCATGAGATCACTTCATATATCATGTTGATGGACGCATTGATCGACACTAAAGATGATGTCAAGCTGTTGCAGGTATGCATGAATACAGATCATGCTAACTAGCTTGTCAAAAAAAAAATATTTGGGAGTCATTTTGGTTAAGTAATTCAACTTCTTTGGAAGAACTGATGTTATATATGAAACTTTTGCATCTTATTGATTGATTAGCTAATTAATTGTGCACCACATATAGAAGAAAGGAATCATCAGCAATGCTCTAGGGAGCCACAAGGCCATAGCCAACCTCTTCAACAGTCTCGCAAAGGAAGCAGCGCACGACCCCAATAGGGATGTGCTCAACCATGTCAGAAATGATTTGAACAAGTACTACGAGAAACCCACGAACAAGTGGCTGGCCAATCTAAGACACCAGTACTTCCATAGCCCCTGGGTGGTCACATCAGTCTTTGCCGCATCCTTTGTTATTTTGTTGACCTTCCTCCAAACTCTATACTCCATGTTACAATTCTATCTCCCAAAATGAGAGCCTCATATTCATGCATGTTATAATCCGGCCATGTATTTTGATATTGTTGTATTCTTAAGCTATCTATATATGTGTGTGCTTCTAATTGATTGTTGCCCTTGCTATGTGTGTGTAATACCTTTCGGTTTCTTCAGTTATGTATATGTTTAATTGGAATTGACTGCACTTGCTATATAAAATTAAATCAGTGGTAATTGTGGTAATACCTTTCGTCTCTTCAGTCTCACATGCAAATATAACAACCGGCTCTTGATCTAGTGATTAAGACTTAAGAGCAATGATCTTCTAAAGAGAGGTCACAAGTTCGAAATCTAACTCTGAAGAATTTTAAATCAAAATTTGAATTGAACTTGAGGTCTCCTTCTTCTCCAAAAAATATTATGCAAATATATTCTGTTAACTTCTACCGAGAGATGGAATGAATCGTTGGCCTAGCATTGGATGGTGAAGGATATCGTCTCTCTACATGTAGGTTCAAGTTCTTTAAGAGATATTTAAAAATAATAAATATTGGATTAGGAAGTTCTTTCTGTCTCTTACATAACAAGTCCATTAATTAGTAGCCATCAAGTAAAGAATTTCTTCAGGGCTATAGCCTTTAAAGTTTATATGACAGGTGTCAATTAATAAACCTTTTTCATCCTCGTTCCTTTTCGAAAGAAAGAAAATCTGTCTTAGCTTTATGAAACTAATATTAACACCATTAATTTTGGGGTTTGTTATTAATACCATAACTCTAAAAAGTTATAGTGAGTTATTGCTGTACTGCCGAATTTTTTTTTAAATAATAATATTATTATATAAATTTAAATTCTAAGAAAAAAACAAAATTTCAAATATATGTTTCCCACGGGTAGCATGTGTGTAGTGTTTTAAATTTGTGTCATTTCGTGATGTTCCGTTTCAAATACGGCTTGACACGACACATGTTAGTATTTTATTATTTTTATCGTATCATTTCGTATCATGTCAAAAATTGAAAGGAATCGAAACGAAACAGTTAAAACACAGCACGTTTGAAAACTTGTGCTGTATACATCTACATAGTGTTGTTTAAAAGTAGAAACAATGCTTCTTAATTATATTTAAAAATAGAGTACAGTGCTAAAAAAAGGTACATTCAGAATTAAGTACGACCATAGAATCATAGATACTAATAATACTATAGAATATAGATATATATTCACAACAAATGAACCTTAGGTTCTATTATGTAGCGGATCACTGTAACGCAGTATAACCCGACACATACAAATGACTACAATCTTCAAACACATAAAAACTAAAACCTATTTGAGAAACACCTCCCACTTTCAGTTCTACAAAGAACAGCCGTTATTAGTTTCTTCTCAAAATAACCTTCGCTAATCATGTACTATATATACCGCTAATAAAGTTATATGTCACCTCTCTGCTCTATATATCTCCCGCATCCCAAATTCTTTCATCTAAATACAATACAATCAGCTTGATTCTTATAGCAAGATACTTTTTATAAGATAATAAATTTTCAAGTCAAGCAGCTCCTGATCAGGAACAAATTACAGAAGACGATCTCTTTTCCTCCTCGTAGCTCCAAGGTAATTACTGCTTTTATCTTTTTCCTTTTTTTTCTCTTTGTTTCTTGTTTTTCTTGTTCTTACCTCATAACTCTAAGGTAATGAAGGCAATCATGAGGTTTGCATCCAATGCAATAACTTCTGTATTTGCTCCAGTGGTTAAAGGACTTATTCCGAATTAATACAGACCAACAGATATTTATGTTTCCCTTTTTGTACGGTAAGTTGAAGTGTTAAGAGCAAATTAAAAGAAAAGAAAAGAGATAATGAAACAGATAATGCATGTTCTCTGGTTTTGCAGTGTTAATGCATGTTCTCTTGTTTTGTAGGGTTAAATGTGAATATTTTATATATCTCTATTTTTTCATATACAATATTATTTTTTTCTGTTCTGAACCAGATAATTGGCCTTTTACTTTCAATCCGAAATAAATGGATGGCTTCGGCAACCCCTTGTTCTCTTCCACCTGTTCAGAAAATAACAGTACCTCTGAGAAAATTAATTGTGAAGCCAGACTGGAACCTCCAGTTCTGATACCAAATCCAGAAGATTACCTGGTCTCAGCAAATTTTCTGGTAAACCAGGGAGGGACCGATCCTAATCTGAATGGAGGCGACGGATGTGAATTGACCAACTTGCCCCTGCCTCCTGTTGCAGGCCCAAACTTGTTTTCATCTAATCCAACTGTCTTGGCTCCCTTCTCTTCTATGGTGCGTATTCTTATGTTTATACCAAGAATCACAACTCGGTATCAAATCTGAGATGACAAATAAATAATAATGCCAACTCAGCCCTTCTCTTCCATTAATTTTTGAAGTGAGGGGCATATTACAATTATTTATGTTATTTCGGACTATTTCAAATTTTAAACTTTCGTGTTACCATTGCCACAGGATGATAACTGGTTGTTCTCAGGGAGCCATCAGCTGAACGAACTACCGACAAGTCAAGCTCATGAAACTCTGATTTCTGCAACTAAATATGCTGGTTTTGATCGCATGTTCCTGCCACGTTTCAGAGCCCGCCGCGGCCAGGCCACAGACCCCCACAGCCTTGCTGAGAGAGTAAGTAACTACTAAACCAGCTATGTTGGTATGCCTAACAAGTCTGACAAAAATTACCCATTTAGATATTTACCTACTGTTATTGATTTTGTGATACCACGTCTGGCAAAAAAATTGGTTCTGCTATCTGTGTCAGCACCAGTATCCTTGATTGGTTTTTTCAAGCTTCATTTTCTATGGAAATGTTTTTATTATTAAGGGTTATGATCATGTCTAAAAGAATAACAATTGGTGATAAAAATGAAATGCAGCATAGGAGAGAGAAAATATCAGACAGGATCAAGGATCTCCATGATCTCATACCC
The DNA here is from genome assembly GCA_964058865.1 of Eleocharis quinqueflora. Lineage (NCBI taxonomy): Eukaryota > Viridiplantae > Streptophyta > Magnoliopsida > Poales > Cyperaceae > Eleocharis > Eleocharis quinqueflora. Next base: position 229,107 of record CAXKVX010000116.1, on the reverse strand, counting down.
AACTCAAACAAGGTAATAATTGCACAAAAAAGTTTGAACAGGTTTTTATTTTTTGAAACAAGTGAGGAAATCCTCACCTCTTCATTTACTTAAAAATAAACGAAGAAAACAGTAACCAGTTTCTTTATAGCAACCAGCTGCTGCCCTTATCAGCAACCCCCACAATTGAAAAAAGCACCTAACACTGCATCGATGTTATTATCCTAAACATCGATGATCCTTTGCTATCTAATCCAATGATCAAGATCATTTAACTCTGTAAAGCAAAGAATTATTACAAGCCATAACTGGCATCAAAAGAAAAACTTGCACAAATTGCAAGCCCAAAAACTGAACTAGTCTATCGTATACTGGCAAACATAGTTAAGTAAGCTAAAGCACAAGCTTAGGAGAATTATCATGCATTGATTAGGATCCCTAGGCTAGACCCCATGCTCCTGCCTTCTCCATCTTCCAACTTCCACAGCCCAATGTTTGTATCTTCAAGCCATATCTTCACAGCATATCTGGTCTCTTCCTTCCACAAGCCTGTCCAATACAACAAAAGAGAACTAATTTTAGTATTAACAACTCTTATGGTTAAGGGATTAGTCTCATTAAAGCAACAATCATTTCTTAATAGCCAAATTGTCCACAAAACTGCACTACTAATAAGAATCAAGACTTTCTTGTCTTGCATGTTATCTTAACATAGAGTATAACTGCTCTATGTTGACTGGAATACTCCCTATTAGCTGAATACCCTTTTCCATATAGCTTGATTGAAATTACACCTAAAAAACAGGTGATCAACAGTCTCAAATTGATTACAAAACACGCAATTAATATCCACCTCTATACCCCTCATTTGCAGGTTACATCTTACCAATAGTTTCCTTTTACTTGACAGCCATAAAAACATCTGGATTTTCCAGGGAACTTTTATCTTCAAGATTTCTTTGAGCACTGATTGTCCCTCACCTCTATCCATGAGCCAATTATACACATCTTTTACTCTAATATTGGTTTTATCAGAATTTTTCCAATACACTTTATCCTTGGATTCACTCAATGGAAAAGTTTGAACAGTTGATTTTATTTTCTCTTGTTTTGTTTGTTGGTATCATCTGTCGTCAACCAAAGGTTAAGACTACATTAAGAACCAATCAAGGCACATATTATGAAATTGAAGATTAGTGGAGAAAGATTTGATTGAAATTAGTCACAAAAGTTTTAGCCTCATTGCGGTCCATACCTAATTGACCTAGTACCAAGCAAACTGGTAAACCTCAGCTTTGAAAATAAATGCTAAACTAAATAGTTTAGAAATTGTACAGGACCTGACTAGTGATGTGTTGTTATCAATTGTCATTTTTATCATAGGTCAATATTTGTTAATTTTATTAACTTCATCTGAAATCTTAAAATATTTAATTTATTTTTATACAGACAGATAAGGCATCCATGCTTGATGACATTATCAACTATATCAAGTTCCTTCAGCTTAAAATCAAGGTATGAAGTGAAATAATAATAAATAGGCGCTCTTCTTTTCTTTTCTTTTCTTTTCTTTCTTTTTTTAAAAGAAAAAGCTTCTCTTATCCGTTAAACCCAACCCTTCATTAATTTTGGCCAAATAAAAAATTTCCCAGTAAAATCTGAAAGAGATGTTTTCTGTTAAATCTTATAGAAAAAAAAAAAGAATTGTATTGCCCCTAAGCTTAAACAGAATTAAGAACAGAAACTTGAGAAAGATTTAGCTGTTTGTCCCTAAATCTGTGTGAACAAAAAAGGAAACAATTTGCTCAAGTTAATATATATCCTCAATCTGATCTGCAAATTGTTAGTGATCATCCTCTTCTCAGCATTCTTTAAACAAATAATATAAAGTATTCATGATTTCAGGACCCAAATGGCATATCATCATCTGCATCTGTGGGTTCCAGTGCCAGTGTATCACCGGAAGGTACAACTGAGCTGGAGCACAAAAGGAAGGCATTGTGTCTCATGCCTACTGAACTTGCATCTGTCATATCCACCCAGAAGGGGAAGAATACAGCAGTTATGCCAACTGCACGGCAAAACTTTGATCCTGTCCTCAACATTGCTTCTTTCTTGAGCAATGATGGGAGAGGAAAGTAGCATTTGTACCGTTTTTCTTTAGTTATGTTTATAAATTCTTTTATAGACTGTAACAAAAGTTGGACTTGGCTTAGAGGTGAAATTGTAATCTACTGCTGTGCTCTTTACTGATATTGATCTATCTAAAATGTCAAAAGTATGTATGAATGGAATTGGGTATCGAGTAAGGGTAGCTCTATGTGTAGTAGATGTATAAAGGTTTTTGGTCTGATTCAGATTTATCAAGTTTAATTAAGTGATCTTTTTAAAAGTGTGAGAGTTTATGTGTTCTTTTCTAACTTGTAGTAACTCTTTGTAGCAAAAGGTTGTCACAGGGGGCACACAACATGAAGAGTTTAAAGGAAACAAAAAAAAACAATACATGGAGTAAATAAGGTTTTTACTTTTGAGCAGATGAAAACCAACATTTGAGTAAAAGGAAGTCATATTTACAAAATATGAACTCATAATACTCTGATATCATGTAAAAATTGTGTAACCAATACCTCATCCAACCATTCCTTGCATAAAAGTTTCTCTTGGCCTCTTGGGCATTTCATCAAACACCTCTCGTGCTTGCTTTAAGCTCCTACAATTTGCGTCATGGACACCAACTTGGTCTCCACAGCCAGTTTGTGCCCCACATTTCCTTTGTTTTGGGGTAAAAGAAACCTATCAAATCTATCTCAGTTACTCTGAGGCAAATTTTCTTTGTGCAATGCTGATAAAAGAATGGGGGCTTTTTAAGTGCAATGTCAGCAACATTTTAATTCCGTAATTTTTTTAAACAATAAAAAAACAATCGAAATTAAATAAGTGAGAAAATGACAGATAAAATTCTGCATACATGATCTACGCACCCAAGAGATGCGTATCATCACATTTTTTCTGACCCAAGTACACTCTCTCTCTTCAAAACCAATACGCAGATGTTGTCTGCGTAACATACTCTGATACACAAGCAATGAATGTGTATCATAGGAACACTCTCTCTCTACCTTTTACACCTCTGCGTAGCACATTTTTTTGTATATGTTTCATAGGTCTAATGTGCTATCAAATTAAATATCTGCAGAGAATTTGTATATGAATCATCAAATGTTGTATACAAATAATTTGTACCCTCTGCGTAGCACATTAGAACTAGGATTTCTCACCAAAACAAATAATTTTCCAACCTTGTTACGCAGATAGCACCTGCGTAGCAGATCTGGAGAGAGTAAGTTTGGATCAGAAAACAGGTGATGATACGCACCTCTTGAGTGCGTAGATCTTGTATGCAGAATTTCATCTGCCATTTTCTCACTTATTTAATTTCGTTTGTTTTTTTATTGTTTAAAAAAATTACTGTTTTAATTTAGGCAAAATTTCAGGTAGACCCCTAAAAATAATGAAATTACTTATTTTCCCTCTGAAATTTGATATAAGTATTTCTCTCTAAAACTTAAAAAACTCACATGTCTACTCATTTTATTGTCTTTAATATTAAAACTCATTTTATAAAATGTGAAATATCTATTTTATCCTTAACTAAAAGCATAAAAAATGTATCCAATCTATCTATTTTATCCAAATCATATTTGATTTAAATTATTATTACCAATAATTTCCTTTTTTATATAGGGCTCTCGACACCTCTTATTTTAAATAAACTAGTAATCGTACCCGTGCCAAGCAACGGAAGACATTATGAATGAAAAAGAATCATTTAAATTGTGTGTTGATCAAATACTATTTTTGCGTGTATCACATTTTTGTAAATTATTCGACGCATATTCAAAATTATGTGTTCTTGTCAATTAGTTGTATTAAAAATAGATGTTGGGAGAAGTGATTTTATAATTTTTCGTGCGTATTTATCTTTCAACTACATAACAGTATAACATATACATGCACTGCACAACAATTTCATTTAGACGATGATTCTCTAGATATCACCGTTGTAGTATCTAGCTATAATTTTCACACATTAACTCCACGCCTAATGTCTCTTCTTCGATATACTGGATATGAGTCGTCTCCTTGAAGTGTTGACTCATTAAATTGTTTCGGAAAATGAAATTTACATCATTTGAGATCACCTTGCATGCAAGGACAATTAGGATTCAGACTTTCACACGGTCTATGAAACATGTGAGTAGCAACCAGCTTGTGCAACATAGGGTATTTTTTGGGTCGGGGATTTCAACTGACACAAGTTGGTCGTATTGATATGGATTTGTTCGCATGGAACGGATAATAACATAGGGTAATTTCTATATTATAGGTATATTATAGTATGATGTCCGTGTCATGCAACAGATAATATTTTTATTTTATTAAATTTATTTTTAATATTTTGTGAATGCATTTCAATTATATTCTCATGACAAGTTTTATAAAGTTATAACAATCACATTCTCGATAAATGTCAATATTTCCTAATATGTTAATGCATTATTCTCTGATCCAAATCTTTTTTTCGGTGGACTAAAATCTGATTTGGGGGATACAATAACGAGCAACTATATATATAATGTAATGACAAGTCATCAAAATTTGGCAAGTTTATGAGCATATTCAATTGTTTTTGTTTTCTTTTATTTTGGATTAAGGAGGATGAATGATGAAAATTAGAAGAACACAAAATTAACGGTTGTGATTTATTCAAACAACCGATCTAACTCATAAAACTCCAAGCTCTTTTATTATTTATATAGTATATATAGTATAATTATGAGTATCATAACGCCAATAGATTGATACTCATTAGCTGGAAACGAAATCCTCTCCTATATTTTTGGGCGGCGCTATTATAAGCGCAATATTTCAATTTTCAGTGCAGAGACAAACTTTTTCTCTATTTTTTCGATTTTTCCACATGTAGATAGATATGCACTGCCAAGATAATCAGTGCATTGTTACTTTGAAAAAAGCAAGCGCTATTTTATGATCTGAAATTCTACTTGTACAAAAAAACTATCAAATACATATAAATGATTTGGCTTGATACATTCTCTTATTTCTCGTCAGAATTATAATTTCGATAATGATCAACACCAACTATAAAATGTCATTATCACTTAATGATACAAAATTTATGTTTGAAATTATATTGAAAGAGTTACATATTAGTAAATATAAAACAGTTATGTCCGAAAACTGGTATTAAATTGTTACTAAACTATAAAGTATATTGATAATAGAAATGCGTTTGTTTTTTTCATGTCAAATATGTTGATATTAGATGTAAGTTGTAATTTATATGTGATAAAAATATCTAATATGCCAAGTATTATTGTATGTATCTGAATCTGCGATATTGAAAGTAAATTGTGTTGCATTTTTTTAATGTAACACAAACTCAAAAGGTTGATATTGTATGGAAAATTTTAAAAATTATGTAATCAAATATTATAAGAGTAAAATGTTCAGCAACAATTAGCACAATATTTTCTAGAAAGAAAAAAAATCATGTTTTAAAAAATGTTTAACGTATGTTAACCTTGAGTCGATCATTTAATCGTTAAACTTTAAAATGAAATTAAAATATAGTTAAATTATAAATAAATTATTAGATCTATTTTTCGAATATGTAAAATACCAATTTATAAAATTTTATGCTTAATAGTAATGGAATTATGAAAGAAATGCAAAAATAATAAAAGTAAAGTACTTAAAAAATTTACATATACAATTACACTATTATATTGCTATATCCAAAATATTTAAAAAAGTGAGAAATTTATAGAGTTGAAACAAGACTTATGGAGTAAGTTCAAATTTTTGTTTTTTCGATAACTCAAATTTGTTCCTATTCATCACTGGTCTTTCTAAATTACTCACATAGTATAATAAAATGCACCAATAAAATTTTCGTTGAGCTCAATTTCTTAAACAAAATGGACTTAAACCATTTTATTAGCTTGAATAACATTTAATTGTCAAAAACAATTAAACCCATTTTATTCTAAAAATTACAGTTTAACTTTTTAAATGAAAGTTAAAATTCGTTTTTTTGTTTTAAAAAATTACATTTGAATTATGGATTATATTCAATTAGAACCATTTTATACTCATGGCGAGTATATGACAGTTGAAAACGACATGATTGATGTACATTGATAGTCAAATGACAATATGTGAATAATCATCTTTATAATACTTACCATATATAATTTGTACAAATGACATTATTGTCCTTATAGAATAATGCATTGTGTATTAGTATCCTCTAGTTTGAAGGGTATTTTAATTCATAAAAAAAGTAAGACTATCACCAAATGGAGAACTCTATTTCTTAGATGCTTTATAAGATAGTATAGATGTTTCCTCGAAAATTTGAACTCGGAAATTTCTCACCGTCTGTGTTAGGGATTCATATCGCTTGAAATGTTCAATCACTTCAAATGGTTGGTCAGCAAAAATTTAGAAGCGACTGACCGTCCAATACTATATGCTGCCCGCACAAATGAACTGCAGGGGGTTTTTTGGTTGCCCTTTCATACTTCATCTATTTTAGGTGATACGAATTCCAGTGTTAGATCTTGATTCTTCACCAACAATTTCGAAAGAGCAAAATTGATGTCTCTTAAATGTCTCGAGCATTTATTACTAAATGTCTCTTAAATAAAATTTTCAGATTTGTGCTCATAGATGCTTAAATTCATAACTTCATTAAAGTCATCTAATGAGCTATTACTAAACTATTATATCATTTGCTTTTACCAATTATTTAATTAGCATATCATCACTCTCATGTTCTTACTAATAGCATTCCAAATCGTAACATTGAACACAATTTATTAAAACATAAAAATTTATATATTTTATGTTTGTATCGCGAATTCAAAATGTAAACGATCGATCCTAAAATAAATACTCTGGTAACTCATTGGCACAAATTCTCGATCTTAAATACAACGATAGATGCTATAATATGTTTGTCTTATTTTTGTGTTCAACATCAATGATTTGTTTTATCTTCGTCACAGTAAACCAATGGTCTGTTTTTTCTAAATGTATTAATGAAACACTCTTCAATACCCAACTTCTAGTATTCATCCTATATCCTACGTCCAATTACAACTGACAGTTAGCTTTGTTATATTCTGTTGATGTTTCATTGTTTTGTAGTTGAATCTGCATATGGTTTTTTGTTTTTTAGATTTTGTGTCAAGAGCTTAGTTATAATGTTTGATTCTATAGTTGTGTTGCTTGTAAGCTAAGGTTTTGCAAAACTTTAGTCTTATGTTTGTAATACTTTGAGGAAGCTGATATAGTGATATCACTATCGATACTAATAAACGAATTTGGTTGCATTCAATTTGTAAATTGTTGTAGTTATCAGACAAATTATTTTTATATTATGCATATTGTTTTTGTTATTATGCACATTATTGTATTACCATATCGATACCACCATCGATATCAATTATTTATATCTATTCGCACTTATTTTCATAACGTGCATAACAATTCAATAACATGCATAATAGTTCAAATGATTTGCATAATAAGTTAATTAATTCGTTCCGTGACTCTTTAATCTTTAGTTATGCATGTTAACTGTATTGTTATTCAGAATGAGTTATTATGCATGTTAAACATATTATTATGCATGTTAATCAATATTATTATTTTGGATTGTGTTATTAAATGTGTTATGATTTATGTTAATTGTGCTATTATGCATATTATTCGTATTATTATGCATGTTAACTGTATTATTGGATTGAGTTGAAGCAATAGGAGAAATTGGAGAGAACAATTCAAGAAAAATGAAGAAAAAAAAATCATGCCGGGAGGTACGTTTTCAATCGAGCATTCAGTCAATTAAAAGCATAATAAAAAAATAATGTGCATAATAACTACAATAATATGCAAATTGAATGCAACTAGATTCGTTCATTGATATCGATGTTGGTACCAATTATGGTATCGCATAAACATTTTCCATACTTTTAAGGTGATTTAATGAAATTGGTTGATGTCTCACTTTAATGAAAAAAAATATTAGATTACAATTTTAGAGTGAGAAATACTTCATGTTGAGGTTTTGTAAAGATACAGATGACATTCTGCCTTTTTAATTCGATCCTTTTAACTAATAATTAATTCGGTGCACCCAGAAATATTGATCATAATTGGTAAAAAAAAAAAAAAGGAAAAAAAATATTGACCAATTCAAATCGCTTATGTTGCAAAAGTTTTGGAAGTTTACCATTTTATATATATATAGTCAAGGGGATAAAATAATTGTAGGTTAATCTTTCGGTTAGAAAAAAATTATTATCTTTATCAAAAACAGCTAAAACCGTGCGTAAACAGATCAGTTTGAGTTAATTTTATGCTATTTTGAAATCGGATTACAAAAATAAATTGACCCACACTATGAAAATCTCATCTTGTAAATTGTAATGAACTGAAACCAACACAGAACAGTACATAGCAAGCAACAAATTTAATCATGCTCTAATTAAGGATATTATTCAGGAATTGATAATATAGGTTGTTTTCTTTATGGCATACAAGGAACTAATTGATTAATATAGAGATAAGATCGGTAACTCAAAATAATCTATGCCGAAGAATTGGAAACAGTAATTGGTTTCTGTACTGAGACAGCAACTATATTTAGTCACTCCACGTTTCTTCTTTCTCCTCACCTTACCAGCAATCAATCAGAAACCAACAATGGCTTATTGGCCATCTCTTTCTCCTCTTGAGCTTCTCTTCTCTGTCCCTTGCCTCCTCCTCTTCCTCTATTACTACCACCACTATTTCATCTCCTCTAAAACAAAACGCGATGTCGTTCCCGTGAATTGGCCGGTATTGGGCATGTTGCCGGCACTTACTTTTAACCTCAACAATTTTCATGAATGGATCACCGGCATCTTGCAAGTGTCTGGTTGCAACTTCTTATTCCGTGGTCCGTGGTTTTCGGGCATGAAGATTTTCGTGACAGCTGACCCCTATAACATACAACATATATTCACTTCCAATTTCCAAAACTACCCGAAAGGAGAGGAATTCCTTGAGATCTTTGACATACTTGGTGATGGTATCTTTAATGCTGATGCCGACATGTGGCGGGCTCAGCGTGTCAAGGCACAACAGCTTATCTCTCACTCTCGCTTCCGTGCTTATGTTGCGCAGCTAAGTCGGGAGAAGGTGGAGAAGGCAGTCCTCCCTTTCTTGGCTCATGCAGCCGAAAAAGGTCACAACATAGACTTGCAAGATGTTTGCCTTCGCTTAACTTTCGATACTACCACCAAATTAGTCTTCGGTGTCGATCCGAAATGTCTCTCTATCGGGTTGCCAACTGTCCCTTTCGCACGAGCAATGGATGATGCCATGTCGACTTTGTTCTATCGGCACACCATTCCGATTTTTGTGTGGAAGCTTTTACGGAAGCTAAACATAGGTTCAGAAAAGAAGCTAGCGAATGCATGGAGAGTTATGGATCGCTTTGTGGAAGAAACAATTGAGGAAAGGAGAGCTGCGAAAAAGGAAGGACAGGTGGCAGGGGACTTGCCAGATTTGTTATCATCTTATATAGACGACGAGGATGCTGACACGGTTAATAAGTTCTTAAGAGACACCACAGTCAACCTAATGCTAGCAGGTCGTGACACGACCGGTTCTGGCCTGTCGTGGTTCTTCTGGCTGCTTACTCAGAACCCCCACATTGAACAAAATATCCTTGATGAATTGAACTCAATTCCTCATAGTGTTACCGATGAAGGAATGGTCATATTCAATGCCGATGATCTCGCAAAATTAGTCTACTTACATGCTGCATTGAGTGAAGCGCTCCGTCTCTTTCCACCGGTCCCATTTGAACACAAAGGAGTGGTAAAGGCCGATACGCTACCAAGCGGTTTTGTGACAACTCCCGGGTTGCAGATTCTTATATCCACATATTCGATGGCAAGGATGGAAGGGGTCTGGGGCAAAGATTGCTCGGAATTCAAGCCGGAGCGGTGGATTGCGAACAACGGGAAGCTGAAATACGAACCGTCTTACAAATTTCTGTCGTTCAATACCGGTCCGAGGACTTGCTTGGGGAAGGACATAGCCTTTACGCAGATGAAGGCGGCTGCAGCTGCCGTGGTGTATAATTTTCGTTTTGAGGTTGTGAAAGGCCATGCCATCGCGCCAAAGGACTCAATTATTCTCCAAATGAAGAATGGGCTAATGGTGAAGACAGAAAAGAGAAATGTTGTGTAAATTGGTGTTTCAATTGTGTTCTAATTTACCAAGGAAAATAATGCTAATTATGTGTATGTATCTGGATTCTACCTTATTCCAATTGGAGAGGATCCATTTACCTATATATGTAATCTACACTAAGTACCGCTCTTCATTAATTTTCTAACTTTTTTTTGTCTTAACTATATATGTGGAATTTGTGATCTCTCTTAATACATTTGCTTAATACATTTCCGATATTCTCATTTCTTTATGCAACCATTGTATGTTTAGTGAGCAAAATTTTGTGCAGACAGAAAAAGAGAAGTAAAATTACAAAAAGGATATTATTAACAAGAAGCCAAGTTAAATAAAAAACAAAATTAAACAAAGTTTATGCTAAGTTTCCATCATGAAAAAAAATGTTGAAATTTACATGCTTCTTCAATATATATATGAAAAAATGTTAATATGCATTATGAAGTCAAAATTATTTTGACTTCACACTCAAATATAAAATTCAAATAGTTCATCCAGATCATTCATATTGAAATCCATATTGAAATCTTACTAGAGACAAAATACTTTATAAGCACAACCGAGCATTTACTTTAGATTCGTATCTCATAATACAAAGTGCAAATGATTGATCCGAACTGTTTAAAATATTGTCCATTCTTAAATCTACTTGGAAACCAAGTTTTTTTTTGAATTTTTTTACTATTTTATCTAATATGTAGAAAATTCTGTAATCTGACGATTTACAGACCTCCAATTTAACTAAATTTCTACCCATCCTATAAAATAGTATTTTTTTTCCCAAAAAAATGAAAATTTGTTTTCAATTATATTTATGTGTGAAAAACATTTTCGACGGTTCGAATCAGCCATTTGTACTTTGTATTGTAAGATACGAGTCTGATATATGCCCTTTTGTGCTATATATACTTATAATAAAAGGGCTTGCATCATTGAATCATCAATAAGTACGGTAAATTGCAAAAATATCACAATTTTCCTACTTTTTTTATAAAATTACAAGCTTTTTGTTAGTTCGTAAATGTATTGTGTTTTATGCATTTTCATATTAAAATGGTAAAATTTTATGAACTATTTTCAAATACATAAATATTATTATGGTTAAATTTTCGAGAAATGCTATTGTGAATAATCAAGTTAAGATCAGTTTTGACATCATAGTATAATTTCAAACCATCAAGTGTGCTAATGTGCTATCTATATTGAAATATCACTATAGATCAAATTTTTTATTTTTGAATTTCTTGACTATTTATTAGGATGGTATGAAATTGGTTGATCTAATGGTTTGTGAACCATCCAATATTACTGATTTTTTACCTCTAGAAAATAGTAAAAAAATCTAATATTTTAAAATTTTGGATTCTAAAAATATTTCAATATGAATATCACATTAAACGATTTGAATTAATCGTTTAAATTTTAAAATTTAAAATTTGCTCTGATGTCAAAACTAATTTTAACTTCATAATGCACAATATCATTTTTTTTCTAAATTTTCTGCTAACAAGTTAATAAACACATAGATAGGATGTTACGCATCTTTTTTTTCTCAACAAATTAAAATATGCTTCAATAAATAAAATTTCGAAATCTTGGGAGCTAGACTCCTGGCCTTCTTGCCTCCGTGTTTGACACATATTTTTGTCCGTTTAAAACGAAGCAAAAAATTATGCGAATATAAAACAATATAAAAAAGGTGCATTGGAATTTCATAAATGTTTTCCGAATTAATCCTTAGAAACATTTTCAGACGCTTTTCTATTCAATCAAGCCCCTGAAATTAAATATTATTGATAGAGATGTTTATGAAGTAATGATTTCAATATGCCATTATGATCTCTTGGAAGTTTTGGGTTGATAGAGAGCAAATAATTGTTGAATCTAACTAAACAATACTGTTGATAGAATTTGGTAATTACAAATAATTGTATAATCAAACAAATTAAATATTATTGTACCTCATTTTTTTTGAGATTTTGGGTTGTACTGGGACTTGTTTTTTGTTGTGAAGAAGGGAACGGATCAATAACGGACTTAGATTTGAAATCAGAATATGAACTCACACGATTGGAGGGGTACAAAGGGGTTCTCTCTCTTTCTCTGCATAATTGCACCAGACCTTGATCAATGTTTGTTGATATATATTTGGCATTTGCTAAATATTATTGCCTAATCTTAACTAAGACAGGAAGCAACCATTAATTTTACCTTGAATTGTGTCTTTACAGGAATAGAACAGGTCAGCTACCCCGAATCATGCACAAAATGTAACCTTCCTACCATATACGAATGCTACAAGAATAGTTTTCGATGGTTGCTATTTTGTTTTAGTTAGTTTCCATAGTTTCATTAAGAGGCAATATCTGGAATACCTAGTCTTTGATGCTTTGTACCAATCTCTCCAGATAAATTTGTACAATTCTGTTGATCAACTTTCATTGTGACTTTAATTGAAACAGACTTTACAATAGTTGTTTGGCATTTTATAATTTCATTCAAAACATTGAATATCATGAAAAATAAAATGTTTTGCATATTAAAAAAGTAAACGTAGATAAAAATATAATAACATCTACCAAATAAAATCAAGCCGCTGACGTTAAATCGAACCGACCTCAAAACATGACATACACATAAGAAGATCGGTACTTGTTTTCATGAATCTTTCATTAAGTTCTTGCAATTGCATATCAATAATCGTGAAACATATTAACACGATGGTAGTGTAAATTACTCACGTCTGTTTTCACTCGTCGTGTACAATGACACACCTCCATGTTTAAATTTCAATCTTGTTTTTCTTACAAAATGCACAAAATTCTTGAAATAACAATGCACATTCCTTAACTTTTGCAATCAAGATTTAGCAATCCCCGTCAAAGACAGAGTATTCACCACATCTTGATTTTTACGGGGCAAGACTTGTGATAAATCATACGTGATACTTAATGACTTGTGCATGAGATGACAAATGAATACAAAATCAAAAGTTCGCATTTCTTCAATAAATCCACATGTCTTTGCTTGTTTTTCTGAATCTTTTCCATCTTCTTCTATATTTTCAAGAACCTCTATCGTGACCGAAAAAAGTTCAAGCAAGTTAGTTAAAGTCTTGTAATGAGAAATTCATCGTGTATCACATGAATGTGCAAGACCCATTTTTTGGTTTAAAACTCTGTCGGTTGAAACTCTTCATTTCAAATAGCTTTCATAACTTTAATTTTGTTGCCTCTCACGTAATAGATCAAGCTTTTTACAAGACGCACCAACAACATTGCGGATGCTATTAATCTTTTGAAAGAATTGACCAATCATTTTACGATTCTTCATCACCGCAACAAGAGTTAATTGAAGTTTATGTGCAAAACAATGCACATAGTATGCAAACATATTTTCTCGCAAAATCAATGTTTTGAAATGATTTAACTCCCCTCACATATTACTAACATCAGCACACCCTTGACCACATAATCTTGAAATGGTTAAACCATCAAGTGACACTTTCAATTGGGGGTTGTGGTGTCAAGAACATGAAAGTACCAAGAAATCGTTCGACAGCACAATCTCTTTTGTTCACAAATTGAATCACAACTGTCATTTACTCTTTAACTAAGACATCTCTTGACTCATCAATCATCACAGAAAACAATCCATCCCCAAGCTCACTAATTATCTCGTTTGTTGTCTCTTCTGCACAAACATTCGCTATATCCTTTTGGATAAGAGGTGCAACCAACTTTCTGTTTTGAGGAGCATTGTCCAGAATCACATCATTTATTTCTGAATTATGATCTCCTAAAAATTCCAAAAGCTCAAAAAAAATTTTGGATTGCTAGAGCCTTCGGACTCGTCATGTATAAGAAATGTCAAACCGCGACCCAAACGTGGAGCGATTTTTCCATAATATTAGCGGAGCATTTTTTATTAATCAAAGCAGAGCGGACTGCGGAGCGATTTCTTTTTTATGGAAATCAAAGCGAAGCAAACCGATTGAGTCGCAAGGTAATCAGATGGGCTAATACATTATTTTGAACCGAAATTTTAACTATCAACGGTTCACTGTAGAATCTAAAATATGCACATTTTAGATTCAGAATATAACACAGTTACTAAGTTCTACTGAACATCTGTAGAAATTCAAAATTCATGATAAGACACTTGTCTACTATGAGAAACTATACATCCGACCATGGCTTAAATCATCCTTAAACATACATTCAAAATATAATTTCCATAATATGATAACTGAGGTTCTATGATATACCACTTAACTTATATATGTTTGCCAGCTATAAGTTGAATGAAGGATCAAACCGACATGGTATTTTGCTACTTTCAAAGGTTTTTTCTCACTAGTTATTGGGTGAAAATGTTTTTTCGTATGTTTCATTCTTCAGACTTGTAGGGTAACACTTATAAATAGCCTTCGAAGTATGGTACCGGTTTTCCCAATTTGTGTTTTCTCTTGTTGAAAATAAGCTCAAATGTCCAAACTACTCCAGCCATGGAAACCGAAGCATTCTTAGCATGCTAACACAGTAACTAGTACTGTCAAAAGCACGAAACGATCATGCAAGTAGTTTCTTATGTCTTACGTTGCGTTTTAAAACGTAAGAATTTTCTGTTGCATCTTACGTTGCATTTAATAAACGTAAGAATTTTTTCTTGCGTTCAGTTAAACGCATAAGACGTTAAAAATAGTTTTTTTTTGCGTTTAACTTTGCAACTAACGGTGCACAACAGATACAAAACATTAAAATTAACTTAACTGTTTTTTCACCAAATCAGGATTTAGACAAACAAAAAAAAACTCTTGCATAAACTCTGTCCATATACCAACAAAAATCAAAAGTCAGGAGTTAAACCCTATACAAACAAGTGGCAATCTTGATCCTCCCTCAATTAGAATTTCGGTCCCACTCCTATGGCATCACTCACTCAAAAACATGTTCTTCACTATCACAATCGTCATCCGATGCCTCCAACTCACTCCATTCTACTGAACCTGATGATGCTGAAATAAATAAAGAAAGTTCTTAGTTCTTAGTGTCAACATTAGCATTCAAAATTGTATTTTTTTTTTTATAAATAACATATTTCAACATTTCATAGTAAATCTGTCATACAAAAAATTCATATTAAATCATCATTTTTCATCCGTGCAACACGGATTCGTTGAAAGTCCTGGCGAATTCGTATCCAATATGAACTGACGCGAAATTCGCACCGGATACGGTATCCATTATTTTACTCATGGAGAGCAACGTTTGAGTGGAGAGATTTGTTTGGTCAACGGTTAAAAGGGTGGGAGAATGAGAGAATGAGTTACTTTTTATTTGTTAAGATTTTTTATTATTATATTGTGCAACTTTTGGTGCAGCTATGATTGAAATTTATGAATATAATAGATTTATTTGATGCATTTCGTTCAATTAATTTATTTTTTATATTAAAATTTAATATATATAACCGCACCCGTATCTAAGATCTTTTTAAATTGACGTATCCCCGCATCCGTATCGTATCGGATACGATACTCGCACCCGCACTCGTGCAACATAGTTTTTCATCAACAGATTCATAAATAAATAAAGTTCTTAGTTATTAGTTCTTACTGTCAGATAAAGAGTCAGATGACTCATATGGAGTCTCACTCCCGCCTTTTCCTCTTGCCATTGCCCTTGAGGTCCTAGGCTTGGACAGATTGAGCATGTCCTTTTCCTTTGAGGTCTTGGCCTGAGCAGGCCTGACTGATTTTAACTAGTGCAGGTCTTTTGTCACAGATTGGAGAGAAATGTACACAAAATTATTGGGATGAAGCTCCCTTCGAAGAATCTAGACCACTTGTCTAGCTTTCTCTAATGGGTCCATCTTTTTGCGTATTACTAAAAACAGTGAAAGCGACAGTGAACTACTATTAGTTGGTCCATCTATTACTATATAACAATGAACACAAAAGTGATTATACCCTAAAATCTAAACCCTAAATCAACTAATAAGTGATTATATCATAAACCCTAACAAAAAAAACTAAATTTAACTGAATAATGAAAGCGATCGATGAATAAATTGAGAGTGTAATTATTCCAATATTAATCAGTGAACTAATTTTGGACTAATTGCAAAGAAATCATTTCAAATTTTGGACTAATAAATAAAAATGGACATTGAATGTTGCATCTAAATTATTATGGACTAATGAACATTGAAATGTGTTGTTAAGAAAGCATACGAAAAAACTTAAGAGAAAAGAAAGATGAAATTACATTGAGAGAAGAGAGGACGAAATGATGCATACAAGTTCTTGGGGAAGAAGAGACGACAACGGAGACGCGGAGTATCTAGAAGGAGACCGAAAGAAATGACACTATAAAGTTTATAACGAACTGAAAATGTTTTATAAGTCTAAAAGACACTATATCAATATTATTTAATTACTAATACTAACTTGTAACTTTACTCTTCGAAAAATCGATATTATAATTATTTTATTATTTACAACTTTTCTGAATACTAAACGCTTAAGGAATGCGAATATGTGATGATTTAGTAGCTTATATAAGCATGATTTTATAAATTTTATATAAACATGACGTAATAAACGTTTAAAACGAGACGTAACGAATAACTTGCATCTACGTTGTGTTTAATGTTGCGTCACGACGAAACGAAATGCAAAGCATTCAAAACGCAATACGTTAACTGTCGTAACAATAACACCTAATTTGATTTTTATTATTCAAACCCAAACGTTGCCACTAAAGCCTTCACCTACGCTAACAACTAGGTAACCTCATTTGGGGGAATGAAATCCGCTGCTCGCCTAATCCTGATCGTCTAGATCTAGATCGTTCAAAATTCATCTAACGATGTTAATATATCATAATACTTGCTCTCTGTATCAAATTATAACCGTTCGTATAAATTAAACGGTCCGATATGAGCGAGCAGACTCTTGCTCGCCCTATAGGCGAGCAGCAGATTGATTTAGAGCCTCATTTGGCACTGCTATACTCAATTAAACCACGCCCATGAAATTAAGACTTGTACTCGATTTAACCTCAATTGTTCTCCTATAAAAGCCTTTTTAGTTCAGTGATTAAAAGCAAACCGAAGAAAATAGCACTCTACATCCAAAGTTGGTCAATTTCAACACAAAATAGAAATACCTACTTGTTTGCCATTATGATCCTTATTCCAGATATATCTAATAACGAATTAAACCTACCTAATTAATTACCTATCTAGGTACTCACCCAAAAATATTGGAAGAAAAACTAACTTCCAATAATTCTGCTAACGTAAATTTTTGATACCATCCGTAGTAATTCATCTTTTTGTTAATCCTACACTACACTATGCAACTTTCTTTGTCAGCATTGCCACTCATAGCATTAGTCTGTCAAAACAAATCATTCCTTTTTTGTAGTGCTAATCTATATTTTAAAGCTTTATACTACCTAACATCTAACGATTATTAAGCTCAAAATAAGATAAATTGATAAATTTGGAAATAGCTTGTGAATGAATTCAATTCCATATTTATGCTTATCATAGAACGCAATGGATAACATATTTCAACAAAGGGAAACTTCGCTCGTATTAGTAGCTCGTCCTTCGTTCCTAATTTAAATGTGACACTATGAACTTTTCACTAATGCCAATACTTGTACCATCAACTGACGAGAAAACACTCGATTTCTATGAGATTGAGATTTGAAAGCCCGAATTTCAAATTACTTGCGACACAAATAAAATTACTCTCGTTGCATCCAACGCATTGTTACGTAACACGATCTGATTCCCATCAACTAGTGCTCATCCAATGGAACACAAGATAGGTACCATACAGAGGTTTAATAAATTTTCTTTTTTTGGAAGTAGCAGATGAAGGTTCCATAATACAGCTTGATTAATAAGCACAAGCTGAAATACAACACAGCCAAGTGGCCAACGCTCACGTTTCAGTCGAAAGAAGAAGGTAAAATGGGGATTTGAAGTTTAGGAGATGCATAAAAATGGGATCCAAATCTGATGCCACTAGTGTTATGACGTAACCCGAGAGGGGCCCGCCCGACCCGCCAAACCCGTGACCCGAAGGGACCCGACCCGCCCGAGTAGCAACTCGGGTCAAACCCGTGCGGGTTGCTCGGGTCGGGTCCAAGGAAGGGTTTCCACCAATAAAAACGCTCCAAACCCGAGCAAACCCGACCCGTTCAAACCCGTGCACTGTAGCACCCGACCCGACCCGACCCGAGTTACTGTAGCAATTTTCGAAATTTTTTTTTTTTTTTACCGTTGGATTTTTTTTGAATTTATTCCCTCCATCAATTTTCAAATTTATTCCCTCCATCAATTACCCCATTTTGCACCCTTATTTATACCCCCATACCCCATTTCAATTAAATCACCAAACAAACTATCTATTTCTTCAATTCTCTCATACTCTCTAGTCTCTACACTCAAACTCTCATATTCCCTTATTCTAAAGCTGTTAATTTTTTTTATACTCAATTGAAATTCGTTTATTCCAAAAAAATCCAAAAAAAAAAATAGTCTAAAATTATTTCTATTGGAATTTGGAATAAAAGGCTTTCCTCTTTCAGGCGGGTTTCTCCAGCACGGCCAAATTCGTGTCGAAATAGTGGCCGCTAAGGAGGTACTTTTTTATCATTTGTATTATTGTATAAAAAATGTTAACTAAAATTTTTTGTATAACATTCATGGAATAATATATTTTTTATCGTTTTTCATATTTGAATTGTTATATTTTTTTAATAGTTTGCATAACTAAAATAGTTTGCATAATATTCATTTTCAATATGCTTTTTTATCATTTGCATAACATTTTCATATTGTTAACTAATTTTTTTTGCATAATATTCATTTTCAATATACTTTTAAATTCGAAATTGAAAAAATTGTTCAAAAAAATGTTATATTAAAAAAAATGTTACTTGCTTATTAAAAAATGTTACTAAAATTGATTGTATTGAAATAATATATTTTTTAATGTTGCTAAAATTGATTATATTTTTTAATGTTACTAAAATATTAACTAAATTGATTGTTACTAAAAAAATGTTACTAAAATTCGGTTTTTTTTTATGTTGGAATGAAACTTGCTTATTTTTTTTTAAATTCGTATTTTTTTTTGTAGTGAAAAATGGCATCTCCATCTAACAACCCTCAAAACATGTTTGATGGAAACGTGGGTGAAGTTACACGACGATTAAGTGATGCTCTCTTCGGTGATTATCCGACACCAAATCCCAATTTTCAACCAAATCTCAATTTTCAACCAAATCCCAATTATCCACATAATCCCAATTTCCCTCCCCCTACTTATCCACAAAATCCCAATTTTCCTCAATTTAATTATCCACAAAATCCACAAAATCATAATTTCCCTCCAACATATTTTCAAGGAACACCACAATTTACACAAGACCTTAATTATAATCCTCAAACATCTCCGCACAACTATTCAAGCTCCGGTGCGGGTGGTTCTAGCACAACCGTTAATGCCACCAGGCCCACCACTTCCGATGACGTTGAAATTCAAGAAGAACCGTCGGTCGATGAGACGAGGCCGTCGGCTTCTAAAAAAAGAAAGGTTGAAAAGAAACCAAAATACAACGCGGAATTTTGGCGTTACTTCGAGATGACGTTCAATGAGAAGGGATTTTTGATTAGCGGAAGATGTAAGGTACGCAAATGTAAAGCCGAATATTTTTATACGGGCAAAAATGGTACCAACTCATTTAGTAGACATGCCGATAAACATGTACTAGCTAAAGAAGAACCACAAGAACATGCGGACCGTTTACCCGTCCAAACCTTAATTAATGTTGATGGTTCAAGAACTCACGTAAGATATGACGAAAAAAGAATGTTGAGTGAGTTCGCCCGGTATATCACCAAAAAAGAACAACCAATTAGAATGGGTGGTTGTATGAGTTTTGCCCGTTTGATGGTTAGAGGTTGCGGTATACCAATGTTCAAACCGTTCCACTATAGAAAAATGACCAAAGAACTCAAGAGGCAATATCTTGAGGGAAAAAATGAATTGTGTGCCATATTTGCAACCGCACCATTCAAGGTTGCAATTACATCCGACATTTGGACCGCCGGTAAGCATGGTCTTTCTTATTCTTGTATTACCGCACATTATATTGATGATGCATGGAATTTACAAAAAAGAGTTATTAGTTTTCGCGTATTAGAAAGTCCGCACACCGCGGAAGTAATTTTTCAAGCAATTATGAGTGTTTTAAGAGAATATAATTTAAAAACCGATTTAGAAAATAAAGTCTCTTCCGTTTCTTTTGATAATGCAAGCAATAATATTAAAGCGGTGGAATATTTGATCCGTTCCCTAAACCCAATTATGGATGGGGTTATGTTTCACCAAAAATGTGCTTGTCATATCCTTAACCTCACGGTAAAGTCGGGACTTAAAACACCCGAGGTTGATCGTTTGATAAAAAAATTTAAAGAGAGTCTTACTTTTATTTATTCTAATAATATAAGAAAACAACAATTTCATTCTTTATGTCAAAGGTTGAATTTGAGTAAGTTGAGTGTGCCATGGGATGTTGATACCCGTTGGAATTCAACTTATAGAATGTTAGCTCGATGTCTTAATTACCGAGATGCTATCGATGAACAATTGAGCTCCTCGCCCGAAGGATTGACTATGATGCTATCCTCGAGTGAGTGGAACCAATTAGTTCATTTAATGGATTTTCTTGAAGCTTTTTTCAAGGCGACGGTTAAGTTGTCTTGCTCGTATACACCAACCGCGCATGAGTTGCTTCACCACCTCTTATTCATCGCCAAAGTGTATGACGAAATGAAAGGTATATATATTTTTTATTTAACTTATATTTTTTTTTAATTCGGATTTTAACTTATTTAACTTATATGTAATATAATTCGAATTTTTATATACTTACATATTTTTTTGAATTGTAGGACAAATTTCCAACCCGTCTCTCGCTCCAATTGTAGAAGCTATGAAGGAGAAATTTCTAAAATATTGGGAAGAAGTACCAAAAGTGACAATTGTTGCAAATGTCCTCCATCCGACATACAAGTTACATTACACGGTAAGAATGGTAAGAAAATACAAGACTTATTTAGATTTACCGAGAGTACACGAGGAGCCCGAAATACGAGCTTTGATTGAAGCAATGTTTGCTCAATACACCAATCAAAGAAGTACCGCACAACCTACGCCCTCTACGAGCTTTAGGTATATATTTTTAAAACTAAAATTTTATTTACTATTTATTTTATTACTATATATATTTTATTTACTATATATATTTTATTTACTATGTATATTTTAATAGGTCTAATAGCCGAAGTGCGTTGTTACTTGAGTTAGATGACGATGATAGTGTGATGCCAACTAACACAAATGAATTACAAAGCTATCTTGCATTACCGGGGGCGCCGGAGGGAGTCGACGTTCTAGATTATTGGAAGAAAAATGCAAATATTTTTCCTACTCTATCTATTATGGCTCGTGACATATTCGCTATTCCCATGTCAACGGTGCCTTCCGAATCTTGTTTTAGTTCGACAAATAGGATTCTTACCGATAGAAGGTATAATTTTTTTAATTCTTATTGATTTTTATAATTATTAAATTTGTCACTTATTTTTTATTATCAATAAAAAGGAGCCGGTTGGGGCCAAAAGTTTTCGAGCGTCTTGTATGCCTAAAAGATTGGATTGATGCGGATGATCGAAACCAACTTATGTTAGTTCCCGCAAGTGAATATCCAAATCCAAATGTTCAAGGGACGAGTACCGACGACACGGATGTTGAGTCCGACGATGAGTGTGATCCCGATGGAGAAAATCCGCTTTGGTATATTGAACAAATGCGCCATCTACAAATATAGGTTTTGTATTATATATGCACTCCTTAATTTTTTTTCTAATTATTCAATATTATTATACTTCATCTAAATATTTACTAACAAAAAAAAAAGTTAGAACTCCGCCTATGTTATTTTTTTAACATGGTAAATTAATAACATAGCCGGTCTCAAGCCCGGAATAAAGGAGGAGAGTAACTTTTTTTTATAAAATTTTTGGAATCTAATTATTGAAAAATAGTTACATATTTTTTATTTCGAATAAAACTTTTTAATTCAACATGTTAATATGTTTACATATGTCTAAATATGTTTAAATTGTTTAAATATATTTAAATATTTAAATATATAAATAGGCAAAAAAAATGTAAATATGTAAAACATATTTTTAAAAACATATTGTATATAAATATAAACATATTTAGGTAAAAAAATATTTTTTAAATATGTTTTCATATTCCGAGTATAAAAAAAAATGTATATATGTTTGAATATAAATATTTCAACTCGGATTATTTATATTTAAATATAAATATATCTTTATGTATTTTAGACATATCTTTATGTATTTTCAAATGCGCCATCTTTATGTCTTCAAATATAAATATATCTTTACATATTATAATTTATAAATATGTTTTTAAATATATTTATATTTTTTTTAAATTTTTTGAATATATATTTACATATATTTTTTTTGAATTTTTTGCCTATTTTTGTAAAATTTTCGCCTATTTTATGAATTTTTTGCCCATTTTATGAATTTTTTGCCTATTTTATGAATTTTTTGTCATTTTTAAAATAAATATATCTTTATGTATTTTATATTTTTTTTGGAGTATTTAAAATATATCTTTACATATATTTTTTTTGAATTTTTTATCTATTTTTATGAATTTTTTATGATTTTTTTGATTTTTTTTACTAATTTTCTGAATTTTTTGAATTTTACCCCTAAACCCGAGACCCGACCCGAGACCCGACCCGTCCGACCCGACTCGAGACACCCGACGAGTGCTAGGACGGGTTTTCCCCGTCCCTCCCAACCCGACCCGAGACACCCGACCCGTGCAAACCCGTGTAGACTCGAGACACCCGAACCCGAGACACCCGTTTGCTCTCGGGTCCCGACCCGACCCGAGAGCATAACACTAGATGCCACACGCCACAATTCTGCACGCTCATAAATTAATGCGCTGTAATCAACAAATGGTTGTGATTTGATTCAAGAGAAGTTAATTTTAAAATTTATTTGCACGAATCTCAACGCAATCAAATGATTCAGATTCTCTGAACGTCAACCTCATGTGCCCGCAGCACAGATCTGAACTCATAAAAATGCTATCTAGTTTGAAACCAACTAAAGTACTAATGTACTATATTATAATAAAGATGAACTTATCCACACTGTGTCACAGTCAGACATCACCAATGCACCCAAGCATATAAAATATCTGAATTTGTTTAACCACCACCACCCCACCCCCTTCCCCTCCAACCAAACCTCCTCATTTGGTTAATTAAATTCAGATACAGCGATAAGAGAATTAACAAATCAACATAAAGAAGCATGACACCACCTGCCAGTCTGCCACTAAGGAGGAACCGGATCTACTGCTAGTAAATTCCTGCTTGCTTTCCTGCTCCGTTCAAAACTCATCTAACGGCCAAAGCATCTGCCTCATGAATCAAATCACAGTCATCCGTGATGATCGAGCGATCGAATCAAAAACAAGCAGGGAAGCAAGCAGGAGTTTACGAACGGCAGATTCGGACCTCACTAAGGAAATGCATAAACATTTTTTTAAGTACACCCTCTTCAATTCAAACACTGCATCCTATGAGATGCATTGAACTTGTAACAACACGTTGTTGAAGTTCAACTTGCCTCCAGTTGAACACAACTTTGGTTGTCCCTGACCCACCAAAATAGGAGACAACAACGGTATGAACGGGAGAAAAGGGAATCAGACTTAACCGACCAAACTATGTATGCATTTGACTAATGCAAAACCCACAACCAGATACAACTATCATGACGAATAAAATAACAACAATGAACATATTAAGAATATTTCAATCAAAATTACAAGGTTAGAGGCTTAAACTACAAAAGAATAATATCAATGACAACGTTGATCATAACAACAATAACAACATCAATAGAGGATACATGTTCATCTGACAACACACCCTGCTTGACAATGTCATGGAAGTAACCATTGAGAACCAAAAAGGAAAGTAATGATAATAAATAAATATTACTAAGAGAGGAAATCACAAAAAGAATACCTAGTTAGAGATTCTTCAAAATGAAAATAGTAAAAATAGAAGAGGGATGTCTAACCATGGCTAGTCTTGTGACCACCCAAAGCAAAAACATCTCCATATTTTTCCTTTTCTTTTGTTCTTGTACCTTGCCTCATGAAATATTCTTCAAAAAGAATAATATGAAGAACTTGTGCCTAGACTTCACCTTCCTTGCAGAAAGAACCAAAAAAGTTACTATTATTTACCGCAAACACCACCTCTCATTTCTAGTATTCAGTTTTAGTTTTGGCTTTT
The DNA here is from genome assembly GCA_964058865.1 of Eleocharis quinqueflora. Taxonomy (NCBI): domain Eukaryota; kingdom Viridiplantae; phylum Streptophyta; class Magnoliopsida; order Poales; family Cyperaceae; genus Eleocharis; species Eleocharis quinqueflora. The sequence goes on along the minus strand of CAXKVX010000116.1, from coordinate 204,337 downwards.
TAACCTCTTCACTTGATCTGATCAAGCTGCATCTGTTCCAACCAAGCCCCAATCTGTTCCATACCATCATTTGGTCGTGCACAATCTGCACCGTTAGATGCAGCATCCCTCTCCTGTCTCTCTTTTGCATCAGGCGGGCTCACCAGAGAATGCACCCACGATACATCAGGTTCTTCATTGCCCAACCCTTCTCCATTGACAGACCAGTCAACTTTGCCCAGGGGTGACACCGTATTTCCCCATGGAGAGTTTGCCGCAGGAGACCCAACCAATGGTGCTCCACCATTGGAACCAACTTTCTCACGGTGCGCAAGGGCCGCAAGCCGTGAACTCAGAGGTGATGCGAGTGCATCGATGCTCCGAGGCGAAACCATACGGCCGCTAGTTGGAGAAGTAGCCACTGGTGGTTGCATATTGACTGATTCCTTGGACGAATATAAGCTCCTAGTGTTAATAGGAGAGAGAAACCTATGGTTCAGTACTGCTGTTTTGTGGGTTGGTGAGAAAAGAGATGGTGCAGATCCAGCTAAAGAAGCACCTTGTTCAGAAATGTTATTAAACCGTGGAGAAAGGGGTGAGAGTGGTGCCTCTGCTGCAAATAGGTCGTCAAGGTTTGATTGTCCAAGTGGCTTAATCGGGCGGATCTGCCGAGTCCCACCCATGTGAGATGAGAGCCCCATATGGGATTGCCCAGATGGAAGACAGAGATCATTCATTTTCTGAGAAGCCTCCAGATCAAGAAGCAATGAAAGTTCATCAACCGGCATGTCACGTGCACTCAGAGAAGACCGCAACCGGCTAGCTTGTAAGCTGTTATTGTTCCCTTGCTGCCCAGACCAAGACGGAGATCCAGGTGGAGTGAAGTGGGTAGCATGACTGCCACTTGGTGAAGAAGGAGAGCCCGGCATGAGACCGAGCGCAGCAGCCGCCATTTCCATGGCCATGGCAGATCGTGGTGAGGGCACAGCTGATCCAGTCGAGACATACAGAGGGCGCAGCTCCTCTGCCGTGTGTGCAAAGAAACAGACCCGGCGGTCACATGCTGTGCCATCCTTACAAAGTCTGGTGCGATACTGTGCCGGGTGGAGCCAGCTCTCAAACACCCCATGCGCATACTCACACATGTCACCCCGCCGACACGCACCACCCCGACGAAAATCAGGGCAGGGCACACAACTGTAGTGAAACTTGCGAGGATCTCGCCTCCTAGCATTCTCTCCCGGATGCACAAAAGGGCACTCGGTCCAGTCATGGGAGTAGGCCCGAGAGCACGGACGCACCTTGAAGGAGAACATCCGGAACTCATCAGATGCATATATGCTGCTCTTGATGTCCGGCAAGGTGGGGTCCACTGGGTACTCTTTCTTCTGGCGATCAGCCATGGGGGAGGAACAGGAGAGATCCGATGAGGGGGAGCCATTCCCATCTTCATCGGGGGATGAGGAGAGGGGCAGGGAGTTCGAGCTGGAGTTGCCTATCGAAACCCTCAGATCAACACCACGGTGGTTCACAGCATGCCCGGCACACCCAAGAAGTTCTTCCAGTGTTACTCTTGCATCGGGGTATAGACCCAGCACCGATATAACATCAGACGGGCGACGACCCCTTCCATCCTTAGCATCTCGATCTGCACCAGCCGAGAGAAGCAACCGCACTGATTGCACTGCCATCTGGGACCCACCAGCAGCAGCACAGTGCAAGGCAGTAGAGTTATCGGATCCAGACCGCATGTTGACATCCACCGAAGAGAGGGTTAGTAGGAATGAAAGGACTTTAGTGCTTCCAAAAGTAGCCGCCACCATTAATGGTGTACGCTGCTCCAGGACCATCCGGTTGGTTAACTTGTTGCGCTCGTACCATAACCCAGCCCGATCTGCAGCCATCGGATCAGCCGATATGGCAGCCTTGCACTGCTCCAGTTCATCGTTTGCCGCCAGTTCAAGGAGAGGAGAGAAGGATTCTTCACAGGTCATACTGCATGTGCTTCGATCCACTGAATAAATGGCTTCTACATATAGATCCAAATACAGAGGGAAAATTTCAAAATGGATTAGAGAAACTCCTTTATTCATTCATTAGAGGAACAATAATCACTTATTTCACTTCATTTCTGGAAGTCAAAAGATCCGATCATCGATCCATGAAACCCATTCAAAATTTTGTGAAAAAAAATAACAGTATTAGAGTTACCTATTTCTTTATACACGACGCCGACTGGGGAAATCAGAGCAGATTCCATAATACAGATCGCAGAGAGAAGAAATCGAGATGCATCTAGACTCTAGAGGGGGAGAGGGGAAAGCAAAGAGAACATTTTGTGGCTTTCTGGACCTTTTTTTTTGCTCGAGTCGAGCGTAGAAAAAACGCTGGAGAAAACGCGAGATTTTACAAGGGGTAGAGGGTAAAGGAAGAAGGAAAGAGATGGGTGGGTAAGGTAAAAGAGATAACGGGGGAAGTGGTATGTTTTAAATGCTTGTTTACTGATGAACCACTAGCGCCGCTCAAGAATTCAGATCGAGTGGCCACTTTCACCGACCCCAAGAAGTGGGACCCAATATCAGTGTTTCAAAACAATGCACCGGGTTTATGAGGAGGAAGACAGCGATCACTCGACAGTACACAATAACTTCCATTTAAATTCGACCTCAAAATAAACGAGGGTAGTAAAAGGATGGCCCCCGGTTAATTGAAACTGGAGCGATTAGTGGGGGAGTGTGGGACCCATTTGCAGCGATATTTTCGACCGTAGACCGGGCGTGAACCTGTTGTACTTGCAAGAACAAAAAAGTTCCTTAGCGAGAGCAGTCCGCTAATTCAAAAACTGGAATAAACTGGTGATAGCCGGTTGAAAGCACGATGGGATACCGGTTAGTTGCGAGCAGACGACTGGTAGACCGGAACCAACAGTTTCTCTCTACCCAAACTTTAGCTTAGGTAATGCGAACCGAATATATAATATAAATAAAATATAAAATAATAATTTCGATCGGTATCAACCGGACACGTGGCAGAGGCGGAAGAAACAGATGGATGGGATTGGGTGGAAGAGTGGGACAAGTGGAGGGCGAGAAACGAGGCGGACGTGAAACAGGGGATTAAAGTGGATTTGAATTTGTAAGAGGAGGGGTTGAAGTCCGCGAATAGGAAGGCAGTATCACGGAACCGAGACAGCAGTCAAATTGGGTTAAGAGTACCAGTCAAATCAACTGCGCTACCAAATCGGTAAACTATCCTCTCCATTTTCTATACAACTGGATGATCTTTTAAAACATAAATAAATTTGTTCTGGTTAAAAGTAGCAACCAAATATTTCTTTATACACGCAAATATGTATATCTGCATCGATAATCCCATGAGTCGAATATGCTTTAAGCTTTTTTTTAGTTTAAAATTTTGTTTTATAGTTACTTTACAAAAAAATGCTTATAAATTGTTAATGCAAAGAAAAGTGATTACTATAATTGTTTTTACAAATTGTGATAATAAATAGAAAATAATTTGATGAATAATGAATATACATTTGTAAATAAAAATTTCTAGATATGTTATAAGCATTCAGATGCTAAATAGTTTAATACTTGAATTTCATACAGATCGACCATACGTCTTAAAGTTGTAAATAAGACAGTTGAAAGTTCAAGTCACTTTATGACCGTAAGATATAAACCCAGTTTCATATTTTGTTGGCATAATATATTCATTAATTCATAGTTAAGTCATAACCGCAAGCAATTTGAGTTCAAACTTCAAAGTTTAAAATTTATTTACCAAAAAAAGAACTTGTAACATTAAAAAAGCTGAGAGAGACAGCAAGTTGCGAGGTCTGGTACAATTTTTTGCAGGAATGGAGGGGACAGAGATAAAGCAAGCGCACAACAGCACGAGCGGCACCACTTTTAACCGGATTGAAATATGGATCTCCTGTGGAAGCTACAACAGCAGTACCTACATGTGTGGATACTGGATAGGGACATTTATGAGTCTCAGAGAGTACTACAGAGGAGCATTTTCGTTAATGTATATGTTCTATTTGTTTTTATATTGTGTTTGTGTTTACGAAAAATATTAATTTTAGATGTATTTGTGTAAAATATAATTTATTTATAAAATTGAAAAAAAAAATATTGTATTATTCATATAGTCTGTTATCTGTTTGTTATCCTATAATATTAACGGTAAAGATAAAGTAAAAATTAACAGATAAAAATAGAATATTGATAAGAGTAATTCAAACAGTACGAATACAAAGATAACTCAAAAGTATAATACCGATATTATACTTTTTCTGAAGCAAATTTCGTGATTCATTTGAAGAATTGATAATAAAAAAATAACTTGCATGCCAACAAAGCGCAACAACTCCACAAAGAAATTTACCCAAGAAAACAGTTAAATCCTCAACCAAACAGTCGCTGAGGTGGTGACTTGTGAGATGGATAATAGGGGTGTGAAGTCTTGAATTTGAAATTCGAATAGAGTGTTAAAAGACCAATAATAATCAATTGAAGTACTCTTCGAAAAAGAGAAAAAGTAAAAGAGAGGCGACACACGATCTGAGAAAACCTTAGGCGGGAGAGGTCACCGTCGGTCTCCTCCCGCCTCCTCCTTCTCCCCTTTCCCCTTCTCCTCTCCTTTTTACTCCCCCTCTCCTCCTCTCCCATTGTTTCAAGTCACTGGAGAGATCGTACATCCTAGTGATGAGACGAGTAAGCGATCAGATCGTTGATGAGACGAGGATTTGGTGCTAAGATGAATCTGATGCATAGATAATCCCACTGAACAAGATCGATGAGTAGAGCAGAGTCGAGGGATCATATCGAAAAGAGGAGTCGATTTCGATGCTGAGATGTGATCAATGCGAAGCCGATTTCTGGCAAGGGTGACCGGAAGAGTGGAGATGCGACATATGAGATAGATGGAGATCAGACCGATGTGACGAGAGGTTGTCAGATCCACTTCTCTGGTGACGATGGCGATATGTTTCTCCCGATGTGGTGATGACGTGCTGAGTTAAAGGTGTGGTGAGATTGACGAAGATCTATGCTGAGAAGGTGGAAGTGATCTGATCGGGTTCGGAGGCTGGGACAAGTTGCTGAGATCAAGGTGCTCTAAGGCTGAGATTGACTGATGTTGAGAAAGTTAATCGATGCAAGGATGAATCAGAGGATCTGATGGTACTCTATGTCTTTGATTTCTGAGGTGAAGCTTGATAACAAGAGGGTTGATTGAAGTGCTGAATTGTTGTCTTCCCTGATGTTGATCTTAGCTGATAGCAGATGCCAGATACAATTTGTTGCCGCAACCTGATACACAAATACTGGTATGTGTAAAGATTAGGTACAAGATATTTTGTGTGTTGTAATAGGGTTGATTGGTGGCTACAGTGCTGCTTTGTGCAATATTGGTTGGGGTTTGGATATTTGGCTGATGATTTAGATTAGAATCTGGTGCAGATTGTGATGTGCAATGGTTAGAGATTGGTCAAGGGCTAAGGGTTGTGGCAAAGGAATTTGGAATTGATCGTGTTTGCTACGCGGGATTAAATGTGTGTGGCAATTGTTCGTTAGCGTATGCAAAGCGAGGCAAAGTGTCCGACGAAGTAGGACCCAGGGATTGTACGACAGAGATATAACTCGAGCAATCTTGGGACAGATTTTGCTTGAGCTTGGGGGCAATGTTTGGCTAAGCAACGACGATGACAATTGGTACGTGTAAGACATCCTGTTGGCCAGCATGTGATATGTCGATACCCGATGTCAGATACCTAGATTCATGATGGGATAAGATTGAAAATAGATAACTATGAAATCAGGAGGATAGTGGAGATAATAGAATTATATTAGTGTTGGATGTTGGGTCGATAGTAGTTGTTGGGTTTTAGATTTATCAAGAAGGTATAGATTGGCATAAAATCATAGATAGTGCTTGTGTTGATGTTTTTTGGTTGTTTGAATTTTGTACTTCTTTTTTTTATGAAAATGAAAGTGGTAGACGCTCTCTGCTTATTTAAAAAAAATCCGAATGGAAAAATTTTAGATCATTTAAATTATGACAGCTTGACTTCAATCTTTATCTTGAATTCGCCATATCATTTTGTATTTGTATAATTATATTATTTGTAGAACGACAAGTCATAATACTCAACTGTTTAAAAATAAAAATATTCTTTAAAAATTTAAAAGCTAAGGCCGTTCACAGATTTTATCATGAAATTCATGAAATATTAATAGCTGTAAGTTATTCACCAACGTCCAATGTAAACATGATGAGTTCTGTTCACAAATATTCGACACCACAAAAAATTTGGAACCGGATCTCCTGCTCGTAAATTCCTGCTTGTTTCGATCTGGACCGTTCAAAACTCATCTAACGGCCAAAGCATCTGCCTCCTGAATCAAATCACAGCCGTCCGTGACGATCGAGCGGTCGGATCGAAGACAAGCAGGAATTTACGAGCAGCAGATTCGGACCCAAAAAATTTGTGCCACAAATTTAAATTTTCAGTAGAAAACGTGAGTTTTTGGCATCGTGATCCTTCTCTTGTTAAAATAATTTGGAAACATAACCAATTATTTTAGCTTGTATAGAAAATAGAAATTATCAATTCGAATTCAGGTCGGTCTTAAGTTTAAAATGTCAGTATTTTTTAGCTTTGAGTTCGATTCAATTTGACTTTAAATTTATTTTTGTGATAGTTTTTACTTAAATTGCAAATTTAAGTAAAATTGTAACGAGCTCGTTAAAGCTCAAACTGTTTTTTTCAGCCAATTGATCCACAAATCAAAACCTCACTCAAACCTGCGGCCTGCCTCTTGCACCTTATTCTGCTTTTATTTTTACTAGATGAACAGCTCGCACTCCGCGCGAAAAACTACAAAAAACAATGACAGAAAAAAATTGGGAAAAAATAAATCGAAAAAAATAAAAAAAGTTGCTGCAAAAAAATGTCGGGAAAAACTTTAAAAAAATGTTACAGTGAAAATACTATTCATGGCTAGTCAAGAATGTTTAACTTTTATATACGTAAGATTTTATTTTCACCAAATTTTCATTTTTATTCTAAATTATAAGCATTAACATTGTATAAAAATGATAAACCTAATAAAATCAAAGCGTCCACCCTCCAATGGACAACCTTCTAGCTTTCAATTTACAAATACTAACTTAATCAGAATTCATAATAAATCCAGCTTTAACTAGAGGTGGCAGAATCGTATCCGACCCGATATGGACCAACTCGATATGACTCGATATTCGAAAATAACTCAACATTAGATGATCCGGTGTCCGACCCAATCTGATTTGATATGACTCAAAACCGAAATAACCTGACATCAGATGACCCGATACTCGCTCCGACTTGCCATGACATGACTCGAAACCTGAAATGACCCGACATCACATGACCGAATACCCGACCCGACCTGGTCCAACATGACCCGAAATTCGAAAGGACCCGACACCATGTGACTCGATACTTGACCCGACCTAGCCCCACATGACACGAAATTAAATTAATTTATAATAAATTACAAATTAAATGAATCAAGTTGAATAAAATTTATAACTAAAATAAAATAATAATTCATGCATCACTCATAAGTCAAAACTCAAAATCTCATATGATCCGATTTATCTATTTGGACTAGATCAAACACATAAGACTTAGAAATAAAAAATAATAATTTGAAGTATAACGACTCGTAATCTAACTCGATTTGAAATGTAACAACACATAATATTACCAAACTCGATTCGAACTTGAATAACATGAAAATCAATATGACATGAAATAAGAGAATCTGAAACCTGACCTGATCCGAACTCGAAAGACCCGAAATCCGAGAAGACCAAAATCGAGATAATTGAAATTCAAGACAATCAAAACCTGAAAGACCTGAAACTCGAGAATATCCGAAAATAGATAATTGAAATCCGATCCGTTACGAACCTAAAAGGCCTGAAACCCAAAAAATATCTGAAACTAGATAATTAAAATCCGCCCCACCACGAACCCAAAAGATCTGAAAGCCGAAAAATACCAACATAAGAGGACACAAAATCCGACCTGATCGAGCCATCACCCGACAATCTATCCAAGTTAAATTAACCTCATCCGAACCCAAACCAACCCGAATTCGCCCGATTGCCACCTCTAGCTTTAACACAAAATGCTGAGTTCGAATACAATGCTAGTTGCAATATGGAAGATTGCAGTGATTTCATTCAAAGCTTATTTCATATAATATGGAAGCAAACGCCAATCATTGTTTTCACACGCTATTGTCAATAAATATTTTCTATTCTTTATTTCTTATGGCCAGAATAAAACTTTTGACTGACGGGCAACCAAAGAATTTCCAAAAAAAAAAACATAGAGATCAAACGTTCAGTTTCAAAATACAAGTCTATACAGAGACGACTTTTAATGTTTTAAGCAGCAGATAAACAAATCAAAACTTATCAATTGTCAGAATGGTTAGAACTACCACATTTAATAATAACAAAACAGTTACTACAAAAGATAGCGCGAGAGAAAACAACGACCATATCTCATTAGTTACAGAAAGAACTTTAGTACTGAAACTTATCCATGTACTCAAAGAGTTTCAGGCTCGGCTTGACAAAAGATAGCAACATCAAGTGGCGGTCCCCTCAAAAGTACCTCATCAAATATAAAAGAGAGGCAATTGGTCTTATTTGCAGAAAGTTTAGGTTATAGAAGACTTGCACACAGGACAGGCATTCTTTCTCCTCAGCCATTTATCAATGCACTGTACAAAACAAAAGGAATTCAAACAGCTTACCTTTTCCATTATATACAAGAAAAATAAGGTTCAATTTTGACAAGGTAATATCGGCATCTGGTGAAGCTATGAATGGTTTTCACCTCTTTATGGAATCTGTGTAGGCAAGGCAAATGCCGCATCAAATCTCCAGTAGCTGGGGCCTCCAGGCATATCACACATGCATCCTCCACTCTGTCTCCCTGAAATAGATAATACCAATTTAATATATAATTGAGAAACAAAGAAATCAATTTTTCTTAACATAATTATAATCATATAATATGAAGTAAATAAAAGAAGCAAATCTTCTGTGCCAGCCAGATATATCATGATATCCAGGTGAAACCCTTACAATAGAAACACTTCTCCAGCCCTGGGTCATGGAGCCTTTTAAGTTGTTCAGAGGCAGATAGGGAGTGTTTTTCTCAGATAAAATAACTAACGAATATTAATATGAACCTTGATTGTAGCAAATGGTATAGTAGCTAGAGTGGTAGCTAACTAGAATGACTTCAATGAGGTCATGGGCTCAAGCCTCCATGAGCATGAAGGTGGGAATCTCGATAAGAGGCATTCAATAATAGATGTTGGGGTTTCTGGAACCCCTTATATATAAAAAAAAAATTATGAACCTTGATTGTAGATATAGGTAAAATATTGATCTGTCCGTCAGCGGCCCCCGTATGCTGATAATTATCTTCATCCAGTGCTGAGAGAATCTCATACTCATCGCTGTAGAGAGAGAGAGAGAGAGAGAGTAATAAATTAGAAACACAAACATGAACAGGTATAATGGACTGTATACTCGTGGTGGTCCGCAATGGTTACTGGTACAGCAGATAAGATTTGTATCAGATTGAGACTGCCTACTGAAACTTCACCTAGGATGACAATAGCTAGAGAAAAGGAAATGTTTGAAGGGTAAAACTATAAATATGCATAAGCATGAAACAAAGAAACTTACTCGTGGAAGCCTCGATAAATATCACCCGAGATGTCCATATCAGTTTGGTTCCCAAATGCTTCTTCCAGTGCTTCCCATATACTTAATCTCTGGAAAAATAAACAAGTAATAAGAAAATGAAAAAATTATACATAAAAAGGTATTGTTCTAAACATTAAACTTCAGGAATAAAAAAAACAATTACTGTGTCAATATCCATCTGAGAAGTACCAAGTCCTGTGCGCAGTTGAGATATAAGCAGCTAAATCATCACATGAGAAAAACACCTTTTTAGACTGACAAAATATATACAGATAGGAACAGTGAGAAAGGAAGTGTTTTGTATATAGTGTTTCATATTTTCTGTCAATTGAAAGTATTGTTGCAGATAGTTTTAAATTTCTTTAAGGATGCAGAATGTGTTTGGTACAAATAAACAAGCAAAACTCACCATTTCATAGTCCATATCAGGGCCATTAAATCGTGTCTGAGTCCTCCTTGGAATTTGCGAATACATGTGCGACAGGGATCGACCCCTCTGGTAGAAATTAACATTAGCTTTATTACAGGTAGTACCTATTTCACATCAACTCTATAATTTTAAAACAACATAATTTTACAAGAGCGGAGTTAATACAAGTTAGGCTATAGGATTACAAATCTACAGACTGCATTTTTTATTCCTTGGTTTGTAGATTTTGAGTCTGTTCTGTAAAAGAAATAATAACAAAGGTGAAAAAAGGTGCTTACATCACGCACTTCACGACGACTACTAAGAGGCATGATGTCATGGTCAATAACATTATAATCATCATCCTCTTCTTGCAGAGCTCTTGCAATTATTGCATCATCATCCTATGAAATTATAATAGTCAAATGCCAGGTACAGTTCATCCCGATAACTGACAGTAACCTGATACTAACAAATTATGATATTCGTTTGACTGTATTTGATGTCGGACAATCTGATGCTATACCAGAAACAAAAGGATTTCTAAAATTTGTGGCTCAGAAAAAAATTTAGAAATCCTTCTTTTTTGTTCATTGCCCGTAGGCTTACAACACACACATCCACAAACAAACTAGAAAATAAACTTGAAAAAAGTAAAAAACCACACTAAAAGTAGCCCCTGCCGGGACTTGAACCCCAAACCTCCCCCATGGAAGCCTTTGTGCCTTACCACTACACTAGGTAGGGTTTGGCATAAAATTTAGAAATCCTTTTGTTACTGGTATAGCATCAGACCTTACATCAAATACAATCAAATGAATATCATAATTTGTATGTATAATATCAGGGTACTGTCAGTTACTCCGATTTTTGTGGCTCATTTATCAATCTTTCTTCATTACTCCGATTGGGTTTCATCTCTAGCCTACCCAAACTTGCTTAGGACTATTGTTGTGGCTGTTGCTAGATACAATAAGCCAGACCCAATTAATACCAAAATGGCTAAGCTATTTAGAGTATCAGGATCTTATTTGGGCCCGTTCTGGTACCTTCTTGAAGCCCGTGCTGTTACCAGATAGTTGTCTTATTCTCATTGCTCCATGAATAAGTTTATCAATTATGACAGCATAATACGAATAGAACATGACACTGGTAAGGAGTTGTCTATATGATTTACTTCAGCGATACCTCTTCATCAGATGCTGGAAGATATTGAGCCTCCTGATTGAACCGCTCCTGGAGGCGCCGGGCCATTATTTCATCAGACTCAACCTGACTAATTGTTGCACTTTGGTGTGCTAATTCTTCATTATCTAACTTGGGTTCCTCCACACTCCAGTACTCTTCGCTACTAGAGTCTCTTTCTCTCTCTTCTTCGCCAAAGTTATCTATGGTTAACTTTTCGCTATGGTTTGAAGCGGAACCAAGAATTGAAGATGAAGATTCCCCAAGGATCGGCTCATCTATTCTCTGTTTTCGCTTTCCTGTAAAATAGTTCCTTCTTCTTTGATTTGGACCAAACCATTTTTCATTGCATGTACTGCATTATAGCCAAAATAATAGGGCATCTGATAAGTTGAAGAAAACACCACAAACACACTCCAATTGTTTTAAAATAATAAAGTTAAGGTCAACAGAGAACTAAGAAAGAAAGAGCATATAGAACAAGAACATTTGAACCAACTTTTCACCCTCTCTATTAAAGCAGTTGTACAAGTATCTTATAGCCAGAATTACATATCCAAAAGAAAATTAGAAGTAAAAAATAAAACAGCATAATATCCAAGACTGCACTTAGATGCAAAGCTAAATTGGGTACCAACCAGTGTACTTCAGTACCAAGCTAGGATGGTTCAACACAAGATTCAAGACTGTGTCCCGTATGCATGCACAAATAGGGGGGAGAGAGGGAGAGAGAGAGAGAGAGTTCCATAATAATTGACAAACCGAGACCGACCTGGCTTCTCTGCGTTCATGCATCATAACTTCACGCTCTGAGTTTTGGGCCCCACTGTAATAACTCAGTCCAAGCTTCCCTTTCCCTTTATCATTTGCACCAACAACCTGCTCGGCATAATGCCCAGAAGGACTGGCATTGTGCCTCGACATTCCCGCAAACTGTGACACATTACCTGGAGAGATGCAACCATTGCGTACCAGCTTTCTCTGGCCATTCAATCCAGTAAAAGTAGAACTACTACCTTTAAGAGCTTGCTTATTCTTCTGATTTCGAAATGGTTTGTTCCATTGAAACCTTGAACCATTAAGCCGGGACTCGCCTGTATGGTCTGCCGCCTTCCCTCTATCTCTGACTTCATTTTTTCTCTGTAGATCAGCATGTTTATCGGGGTCATTTACCGAATTGCCAGGCATTTCATCATCTTTACTGAGAAGACGTGCCTGCCTAGCTAGTTCAAAATACTCATCTGTATCATTGTAAGAGCTGCCGGGTTTAGTACGGCCGTGGTGTTGACGGGGTTTAGAATGCTCGCCTCTTCTGTGGTGCCTACTTCGGTTGGAATGTCTAACATGATTATTGTCAGAATTCCACTGAGATTCCGAATTTAGGATGATTTCATGGTTAGAATTTCTCGGGATTTCTTCATTTAGAGCCACATCAGAGTCAGAATCAACCATCTTATCTACAGATATTATAAGAACAGTAAATATTTTGCTCAAATTCTGGGGTTATGATTTGACGACATATGAAAACTAAATACACAAGTTTCAGTACACAAAATGAGTACCAGAACCAAGTGAGTGCAGCCTTCTTCGTTTTGCGTCTCCTCCTTTGGGCACAGCCACCCGATCTCTTGCAAATCGCGTAAAAGGAGAGAACGAGAGAGGGGTAAAAGGGACAGGAAGCGATCGAGATGAAGGGATTCGCGTAGAGATCAGACTTAGTACGATGAATTTATTGGAGAAGTATGAATTGGGAACGAGAGAAGGAAAGGGAATATGCAAAATTAGGTTATTTCACTTTTGTGTAAATATAATCTTACTTTTTAGAAATTTTGCAGTGAAAGGGGATATGAAAAAGATGACCAAACAAATGCCTCTATTTTTTTTTTCTTTCATAAATAAAAAAAGTGAAGTTGAAAAATAAAGTATATTTGATAGCTCATAATTCAAGAATTAATATTTTCATAAAAGATCCTACTTTGATAGGAGAATATTTTCAAAATAGAAACTGGTTTTTTGTAACAAGAGAAATAACAAAAAAAAAATGACACATATATTCTAAGAAAAATTGGGTATGTACCCCTTTAAACTTCCAAATTGAAAATTACTTGTGTAACTCAATATTTGCATATTTAACCATGAAAGCTTCAAATCATTTATTTATAGAGTAATCAGGGGTGGATTCATGATTTTTTCGAGATGATTCAAAATTTAGATTTTTTTCAGAGACGCATATTTTTAAAAGCAAAATTTCAAATTATAAACATATTTCTCAGATTTTTTTCAATTACATGATAAATTTTGAATTTTTATTTCAGTTGAGTCAGCTGACATATTTTGTCTCTCAGTGGTTCCGCCACTGGCTGTAACACTACTTTATTCACATGACATCTGATTTCCGGTTATCTCAACTAATATTTTTGGTTATATTTGCAAATTACTGCAATTTATTCATAGAAGAGTACACACAAAGCGAACCAATTCTCTAACTGATGAGAACAAAGCTTATGCTGGTAAATTGTATGATCAACATGATAGGCCGAAATTGGAGCAGTAACTTCCATCTCTAATATTCAAATAGGGTTAAACTGTTTTACAAAGGCATACAAGGCTGCTGGATATATTGTAACAATTGTTTCAATATACATAATTGATAGTTTACTGGTAATTCTTTCATATATTGATACTTGCTCCTGACTTGATCGTTGCAAATGTCCAATATTTTACCCAGAAAATAACAAGAGTATTTCATTTTCGTAATATTTTGTTTTGTATTTTGTATAATTCTAGATACAATGTAAGAGCGTTGATTTAGGGAAGCTTTACGTTTTCATAATTCTAGTTTTGCTCATAAACATTTGTTTTCAACTAAATTTAATTTTTTTCCGATAGTTCAAAGTAAACAAATATGATTTTTTTTTAAACAGTGATCAAGTCGTTACAAATTGACTGTGGTTTCGATGTATTATTGCTAATTGCTGGTAAACCTGCGTCTGATTAGCTAGTGTTATCCCTCAAATTGGGCTTAGTTCATAATATTAATTCCGGATCGTGTGCCTGTTAAGTACAAGACGGCCTATATAAAATTTATGTTGTCAATAATATATAGTGAATAAATTTTGCTTTAGATATAGTATGAGTTTGAAATATACTAACACTTGTGAATTATACATGTCGCTCATTTACAATAACATGTAAATAAGCAAAAGCTCGAGATAATGGTACCTCTATTCTACCAAATTAACTACAACTCCAACAAATGAGCGATAAAGGGAAAACAAAAGCAATTAAAAGAAACTGAAAAGAAGAACGATCTTCAAGAATAAACACCATTACATATACAATTTGACATGGCAATAGAACACAACCCTAAATATTTGTTCGGCAAATCATAGCTATGCTCCCATCACACTGTAATGTGCAACTTCAAAACAAGAATATTTTGGGCGTGTAATATATATTTTTTTATTTTTTTTATCATCTATTGTCCATTACTACTTGCAACGAGCCGTCTTTCTGGAGCTTCAAGCTGAGGCTGTTAAACCGCTCCCTTGAGTATTGTCTCGATGCCTTTCTCCAATCAGTACCAGCCTTCATCATAGCCGAAAATTCTTCATAACTTATCTTCCCATCCTATTAATTAAAATCAGAAGAGAAAAGGATTCACTCATTCAGTCGATTGTGTATCCAAGCAAACACATAATTACGAAAATGAATAAAAACACAAGTTGAAAGATCTGAGTTAATCGAAACATCATTTCTGTCTCATCCATTCTATTCTGTTCCTACAGGGATCTTTTTTTTAATATAATTTTCCTAAATCGAATCCTCTTCAGAATTTTGGTACAAATTGGTTGTTGAACTAGTAAAATAGGAGGAAATCACCATCACTGGGCTTGTCCTGTATCCCCAATTAACTAACCACCAACCACAAGGTGTACCCATTATTTGTTGACCAATCATTGCCTTTCAATGACCAAATCAACATTTCAAACAAAAATAAGAAGAGACTTCCCTTGCAGACTTTCTTTCTGTTTTAAAAAAGAATAACATCAACTGACCTTATCAGTGTCGACATCATGGATGATGACATTGATAACCTCTTCCTGATTGGGCCCCGCATCGTCAGCCAGAGAAGCCCTCAGCTCATCAATCTCAATGTACCCACTTTTGTTCTGATCAAAGAACGAGAAGGCTCTGCGGAGATGGTCATCATTTCCAATCCTTCTTAAATGAATTGATACTGCCACAAATTCTCCATAGTCTAGGAACCCATTTCCATCTGTATCAGCCTGAAATAAAAAAAAATTATGATGAAAAGAAACATCAGTTCTTTTGAAGTATTTCCAAGTGAAACAACTAAACTCAAATTATTGTTTTGACTAGTGTATTTAAAATAGTGATTCCAATAACAAAGAGAGGGTAAATACTTACAGCATCCATCAAAATTTGAACATCGGAATCAGGAACTTGGTGACCAAGCTTGTGAAGTCCAAGTTTCAATTCTTCGAAAGAGATCTTGTTATCATTGTTCAAATCCATTTTGTTAAACAATTCCTTTATATCAGCAACCTCTTCCACCGATAAATGCTGCGCTATCACCTATTTTTTGGCAAAATAATAAGAGATCAGGCCTCTAAAACAACAACAACAAAGCCTTTTGTTCCAAACAAGTTGGGGTAGGCTAGAAATGAAGTCCATATTGGATTCCATTTTTCAATAAGATTGGCTGAATTTTACGTTGGCTCGCCAAGCCTATCACAACCCTCCTCCTTTCCGGGATTGGGACCGGCTATGTAAAACATAGGCAGAGTTAGATCAAGCCTCTCAATAAATTAATTCAGTAACCTGACCCAAACAAACAAAAAGAAGAACAAGATTGGAAGAGGTGAAAAGACAACAATAGTGTACCTTGAGAGCCCTCTTTTTGAACTTGTTCATGACAGAGAATTGCTGAAGCCTTGCTCTGACAGTCTCTCCTAAGTTGACATTTGGCGCCTTCTTGATGTTCTGCAACCAAGGATGATCTAAAAGAGCATTTTCGTCAGAATGGATTTACTGTACAACAAGCTATAGTACACACGGATCTTTGTTGTTCAAGTTACATTAAATAAGACTATCGTACCAAGAACTTGCTGAGCTGTAAGCCGCCTCTTTGGGTCGGGATTTAGCATCCCCCGTACCAGGTCCTTGGCATTGTCAGAAACCATAGGCCAGGGTTCTCTCTTGAAATCAATTACCGATCTGATAATAGCTTGTGCCACTCCTTGTTCAGTTTCTACATCACAGAAGAAAAAGGATCTCCAGATAATATTTCCATTTATATAAATTCACAAAAAAAAATCCATTTTAGAAATGAAAACAATTCAAGCTTTCTTTTTCTTACCAGCCCAAAAAGGAGGTACACCACAGAGAAGAATGTACAAGATTACACCGGCACTCCAAACATCCACTTCGGGGCCATAATTTCTCTTCAATACCTCTGGTGCCATGTAATATGGGCTCCCAACTATTTCATTAAATCTCTCACCTAACATTAAAACAAAATGGTTGAGAGTATTAAAATACAGAACAGATGCTACTTGATTTGGATGGTGCTCCTATTTGTATGAAGTGTTGTTATATTGCCATATCTTGGCGGTTTTTTTTTTTGTATATTGATGAGTCTGTTTTCAATTATTAATCAGCCTTGATAAAGTAACTAAGAAAAAGGATTTCAGAGTAAGGTACCAGGTGTGAAAAATACAGAGAGGCCAAAATCAATAGCCTTGAGAGGCGCCGTTTCCTTTTTGTTGCCAAATAAGAAATTCTCTGGTTTCAGGTCCCTGTGCATCACCCCGTGCTTGTGACACATCTGTTTAACATAAACTATATTTGATTATATAGTAATACAATAATAATTCAAGGATTAAGCCAGCAAATAAAATGATGTGAAATAATCTTTTTGAGATAACACACTTGCATTATCAATCTGCTGGATACAGTGTAAATAGTATTTGCATAAAAGGAACCTACTCTAAATTTTCAAAAACAGTCTCAACAGTTCTGCTCCATATTTCATCAAGTTTGATGTACTTTTTCCGCAAATAAAATTCCAATAGTTTCTCCATAGGAATTAGGAAGGGAGAACATCTGACCTGAACCACTTCAACAATAGTTTTTGTGACAAAAGCCGCGGCCTTCTCTGTATAATGGCCCCTCGCCACAATTCGATCAAACAACTCGCCTCCTTCACACAATTCCATAACGAGATGCACCGCACTGTCATCTTCATAGGTATCCTTCAAGGTGACAATATTAGGGTGCGTCGGCAGATGCCGCATTATCTCGACCTCACGCCTAACATCATCTATGTCGACTTGGGTACGAAGCTTCTTTTTGGAAATTGACTTGCACGCATATTGGGTGCCTGTCTCTCTCTCTGTGCATAGATATGTTACACCTGTGACACAACACAGAGAAGTAATCAGAATCAAAATCACAAGGTACCTGAGATAATTCCCATAAATAATAATTGGATAAACGGGTAATAAGAACAATACCAAATTCGCCACGACCGAGCTCTCGGCCGAGTTGGTAGCTGCTCAAGATATCTCTACTGGTGGGAGCCTTGAGCACAGTGATCTGGGGGTACCCTGAATTAGGAGCTTTGTTGTATTCTACTGAGAAAGGATTCGGCTTCTTCCCCTTCTTCTCCTTTTGTTTCTTCTGCTTAGGTCTCTTCTCGGCGCCGTTTGGAGTTGCGCAACAATTCCCCATGCTTTATTATTTCCTCTATTTTTCCTTTGTAGAGGAAATCAAGGTCGGATCTTTCGGATTCAGCCGAGAGAACAAGCTCCAATTGGGGAAAAGGTTGGTGAAGACGGGGCACTGGTGGGAGATTTGAAAACAAAACACACACGAAACAATCAAAACCGGAGGTATGGGGAAAAGGAAACCCAAATCTGAGAATTGGGCTCGGCGTTCCCCTCTTGGAAGAAGATCGGATTTGATTTGATTACAGAGAGAGAGCGGATCGTTTCGAGAGATTTCAGGAGGGAAATAGCAAAACCAGAGAGAAGTTCTCGGAAGTTGGTTAGAATCCAGAAAGAACAAAACTAAAAGAAAAAGAGAAAGGAGGGAGAGATGCGTGCGTGTGTCTGTGTGAGAAATGGTCACAAAAGGCCACGCGGTTAGAGAATGAGAAGAGGTGTACATGTACACATAGAGAGGTAGAGACTAGAGAGAGCGAGAGAGAGACAGAGAGGTCAAAGGTAAAGAGCTCCTTTACTCCAGTGTGAAAGGAGGAAGTGTTGTGTTTTAGCCCCTGAATAATTAATAATTAACAGTTACTACTCCAACTAATAAATGATAATTAGTGCATTAAGTTTACTTTAGTCAATGTGGCTCTGAATATTCCAATATTTTAATTGTGTTTTTTTTTGCGTCTGTTAGACTGCAACCGTTGCTTGTATGACAAGTAGACTGAACAAATGATAATGATAACTCAAATGTTTCTTAGTTTGGATTTTTTTTTTAATAAAAAAAATTTAATAGAAGAAGACTCCAAGTTCCAACTTATTCAAATATGACTTAATTGACTAAGACAAGTCAGATTTGTATCATGTTATGACTAAGCAAATTTCTCTCTCAAGTTCACTTGAGAAAACAAATTTTCATTCATTTATTATAAAATCATGAATATGTTATAATTAGAAAAAAAAAAGGCTTAGTCTTAGCAATATAAACACAACATTTTTCTCAAAAGAGAGTGAAGTGGATATAGTGATATACTACATCTACATTTTTAAAACTCATTTAGAAACTGTTACGTCAAATTAGAAACTCCAAGAATTTCAGAGATGAAGTTGCTCTCATTGGCCTCATCAGAAAAAATAATGAATGTGATCGCAGGGAATATTTATTCTGATTCAATCCAATGTAAAACTAATATGTTTTCCACTGGCAAACAGTAAAAAATGATTAACTATTATTATACGGAATATTTAGCAATAATTAAATGTCATATATAAATGTAAGTCCTCAGTTTATGACTAAAATATCCTTATTGAATATTTGTAATTTTGCCTTTGTTTTTAAATGTCAAAACTCAAAACAAACATTTTTTTTTCAAAATAATAAAAAAACTAAGAACATAACTAGTAAAACAACAATGTTTGATTTTTTTTTCTTATTGTTTTTTTATTCATTGTCTGTAGTCTTACAACACACACACACACAATCAAATTAGAAAGATTTTTTTTCTTATTTAAGTACTTCAATTTTGTAAAACAACAACGTTTGATTTTTTCTTATTTCTTTTTCTTTATTCATTGCTCGTAGGCTTACAACACACAACAAATCAGAAAGTTTTTTTTTCTTATTTAAGTACTTCAACTTTGTATTTATGTTTACTGCAAGATATTCTTTGGTAGCTTGGAAAAAAGTATGTAAAAAAAAGGATAACGGTGTCTTTTAGATATATTAGACTTAGAAAAAATGAATGTCTCTATGCTAAGTAAATGAATTATTAGATATAATGATCCAAAGGTTGAAGGGATTTCAAAGAAGGTAATTATGAGTAAATACAAAAAATATAGGGGCCTCATTTCATTTTTCTCCTTTTTGGCAAAGAATTATGGTTAATGAACAAATTGTAAAAACTAGTATAAATTGGAAAATAGGAAATGGTAAGATGTCTCATTTTGGAAAGATAGATGGTTATGCGACACCACTCTAGCTTATAAATTTAGTTTATTATATCTATAGTTCAAAAAGATATCTCTGTATATCAAGCATAATTGAATTAATTTAGATTTTAAATTCAATAGAAATTTATCTTTACAAGCTAGGTCAGAATTACAACATTTTTTGAATAAATTAGAGGACATACAGTTTTCGAACATGAGTCCGATGAAATCATTTGGAGATGGTCCAATACGAGGCCATTTTAAGTCAAATCATTGTATGATTGGTTAGAATTTGATGACATTTATAATAGACAGTTTGATTCTATATAGGACTCATATGCCATATAAAATAAAATATTTCTTTGATTACTTAATAATAAAAGATTACAAACAAAAGAATTTTTAATTAAGAGGGGAGTACATTGTGATGATAAATGTGTCTTTTGTGGTGCTTACGAAGAAATAGACAATATATTTGTCCATTGTAACTTCATAAGAACAATTTGGATTTGGATTTGGATTGCTACTTATAATAATTTTAGTTTTAATAGTTCATGCATTGAGGATTTGTGGAGCCTTAATGCATGTATACCGCTGAAAAATACTTTAATAGTTGAGATGGTTAGATTGGGTAGTATGTTGGCAAGTTTGGCTAGAACGTAATAAGTTATGTTTTATTGAAAAATCACCTTCATCTATTAGTTCATTAGGTATTAGAATTATTTGCTTGTCTAATTTTTGTGTCAGACTTATAAGAGCAATTGTGAAACTCGTAAAATTTTGGACCAATTAAAAACCTGAACCAATAACAAAATTTTACTTGTAAATAAATAAATATTTAATAATAAATAAAATAATATACAAAATAATTAAACTAATATAATAAGGAATAAAAACTTGTACATAAATAAAACATTTAAACCAAATTTTGTAAATAGATAAAGCAATAACTAAAATACTTAACAATGTTGTACATAATTAACCTTCTAAATTAAGAACAAAATAAAGGCACATATATATAAACTTTTATATGAAAAATAAAATAGCTACATGCATTAAGTTCTAAAAGCTTTAATTTGAAATTGTTGATTGAAAACTCTTCCGTCTTGTTAATTGATCTTAGTCTTGTGCTTTAAGCCCTAACCCTAATTCTAACAATTGGTATCAGAGCCCACAAGTTCATACCTAGCTAATCACCAAATTCTTGTTACTTCTTGATTTTTGAAATATTGCTCAATTAAAATTTGTGAAAGAACCCCCGGTCTTTGGTGTAGGTTGCAAGAACTTTTCATTTTGAAAAAGGTGTATGGTAAACTATCTAAGCTTGCTTGAACTTTGAAAAATAGTTTAAGATAGTTGGATACCAAAGTATGAGTTAGATGGTGTTACCCTTACAAAAGAGTCTAAAAAACTTAAGTATACTAAAGATAATGCTTTGAACACCATCTTAAGTTCAATTCACGAGTCAATTGCTTTATCTCTCATACATTTTTCTAAGGATTGAAGCAAGCATCACGGAGTTGGAATCTTCGGTTTGACGAAGAAGTCAAAAAATTTGGCTTCATCGGATGCGAAGAAGAACCATGTGTATACATGAAGACTAGTGGAAGTGTCATCGCTTTTTTAATCTTATATGTAGACATACTCTTAATGGGAAATGATATTCCTATGTTGCAACAATCTAAGTCTTCATTAAAGAAAGTTTTCTCGATGAAGAATTTAGGCGAGATTGTCTATATATTAGGCATAAATATCTATCGTGATAAATAAAAAAGACTTATAGGATTAAGTCAAAGCACGTAAATTGACAAAGTGTTAAATAGGTTTAGCATGCAGGATTCTAAAAAAGGATTTCTGACAATAAATCATGGTGTGCAACTTAGCAAGACTCAGTATCCTTCAACAACTGATGAGCGAAGCATAATGAGTAGAGTGCCATACGCTTCGGCTATAGGATCTATCATGTACGCCATGTTGTGCACTCGCCCTAATGTCTCGTACGCTTTAAGGGTGACGAGTAGATATCAGACTAATCCAGGCATGGAGCACTGAAATGCTGCAAAGAATATCCTTAAGTACTTAAGAAGAATTAAGGATATGTTTCTCGTCTATGGTGATGACTCCGAGCTAATAATAAATGGTTACAGTTACACTGATGCAAGTTTCCAAACTGATCGAGATGATTTGAGATCACAGTTCGGATACGTGTTCTGCGACGTTATCACCTGATACGGGAAATCGTAAATAGCGGTGATGTAAAGATATGTAGAGTTGACACAGTCAGCAACACAGCTGATCCACTCACGAAATCTCTTCCTTAAGCCAAGCAACAATTGCACACGGCTTCTATGAGTCTGAGACACATAAGAGATTGGCTGTGAGACTTTCTTTAGATCTATGAAATTTTTTGAAAATTATAAATTTATGTAACTAGAGCCTACGATGATTGACTTTAGAGTTTAGACGCAAGTGTCATTGCAATTAGATTATTGCTGGATATAATTGATTGGCTGTACATGGTAATTAACTCATTTTTTTCAGATAATTAAGTACGGTGAACTTTTCATTGATTTGCATATTGTACTTAACAAATAACCATTGACTTGTATTGTATGTGAATGTGATGAAATATAATTAGTCCTTGTGCAAGTCAATTCGTGTAATTGCATTTGTGCACTATTATTATTTGGCCAACTATGTTTTCGGCATTGTTATTTTAGTTGGTCAGATCTAAGTCATTGGTTAATTCAAGTAAAGCCATCTGATTTGATAATTAAGTATTCGTATTTGTTATTTTCGATAATATTAAGTCATTATGAAGGAGACTTGTTATGAAGGCTTGAAGACTTTGATTATGATATATATATTTTAGAAAATAGTTATTAAAATATGATCTTATCAAAGTAAGTTCTCTTTCATGTGTTAATTATTTGCCAACTTATGCACAAAATATACATATGATATATAATTTGATTATTGAAATGGTTCAACGGAAAGAATAATTATGTATTATATGTATAAAATAGTGGTAATGAATGTATAAATATTAATTATGATTTGGATATGATAGTTCTCATATTAGAAATTAATTGTGGTTTTCAATGCATTTATCTATATACCAACCGATCCAACGGAAGTTTGTTATATATTGTGCATATGTTTAATTTAAACCATATAAAGTTACTTTTAATAATGAGCGATTATAATTTTATCAACTTTAATTATAATTATTTTATTATTCGAATGTATTGTGTGATATATATATATATATATATATCACTATTATGTTTTATATTTAATAAAATATGATTGTCAATTTTACCAACTTTAATTGATAGTATATTTTATTTAAATTTTTTTGTTATGGATCAATTTATTTCTGCCCAACGGTGATATAAATTGTATGTGAGAAATATTATGTTAAAACTGATTATTTTGGAATTTTGATTATTTATTTCAGTTTATTGATTGATTATTGGTTCGTTAATGATGACTAATTGTCTTATGTTATGTGTGAATTAATTTTTGTTGTTAAAAGCAAGCATTTCTTAATGAAGACTTGCATAAAGAAATTTTAATGAAACAACCTGAAGTTTTTTATATTAGATATAGTTGAAATTATCTATATAATGGTTAAAGCAAGCCTTACATGACATTTAAAATGTTATGAGCTAACATGTTTGGATTTAAAGAAAGTACAACATGTCTATGATATGTCGAGGTTAGTGGGAGCAAAATTAATCATTCTTATTTTTTACATGAATGATATTTTCTTCTCTAAGAACAATAAATAAACATGTCTGGATTTAAAGAAAGTACAACAAGTCTATGATATCTAGAGGTTAGTGGATGCAAAATTAGTCATTCATATTTTATACATGAATGATATTTTCTTCTCTAAGAACAATAAATAAAATGGTGCGCTTAAGTATATAAACACCTAATATCTTATTGTTAAGACAAATTGGTACTATTATGATACAACATATTATTAATATAAGAGCTATGTTAGTTATTATATACTATTTATTATGTCACCACCTACTCTTTTGAAAGAGCATGTTGCCAGCATGAGTTTGGTTAATGGCTTGTAATTTTGTTGTAGTAAACTATGTACATGTGTATGTATCGAAGCTTCAATTATGTATTGACTTTAAATGTTTAATATTTGCTTAAGTCTTATGTTACGCATTATTAAAGTTAACTAAGCAAATTTTACTTATGTGGATCGAATGAATTTATTAACCATTTGTTGAAAAAAATATCACTGCTATAATTAATGGGAATCTAATAGCAATAACAGTTATTTTGATTACATTAGTTTGATTTGGTATTTCTGACTGAACATGGTTTAAGTTTAATGAAAACTATATTGGCCAATTTAGAACATGTGCTTTATTATAATGTTTAAAGTTTAGATCAAGTGGAAAAATATTAGAATATTTAATTATAATAATTGTTGTATAAATAAATATTCACTGAATGACCTATGTATTTAATATGGACCATGTTCATTTGTATATTTACTAAAGGATTCGTCCGAATTTCGATGGACGATTCGGATGGATTGAATCGTACTTGATCTCAAGGTTGCCTCAAAATTTATATAAGTACTCATTCTGAAATTTTATGATAGACCATAAATTTTAATCAATTTAAAAAAGGATATTTAATTAATTAATTAATTAAATAACAATTAAGGGGTGCTATTATCTGGCGCCTATTCACTTTGATGAATATATAAAGGGGTATGGTCCTTTTTTTTCAATGAAAATGGATATATTGATTAACTTTCAAAGATACATGTCAGTTTACATTGTGAAAATCAGCAAAATACAAACAATGAATTTCTTTGTCTAGACTACATAAGATTTTCATTTCTGAATCCTGGTTCAGTGCTTGTTTAGCTAAGTGATCAGCACAGCTGTTCATCTGACGTGGTATTGCCCTGATGTTCACCTCCCAATTGCTTTGCATCAGTCGAGCTATTTCAGTTATTAGTTGACTAGAGCTGTGTCTTTTATCCCCCCTCCTCTCCTCACCTATCGCCTGCACTACTTCCTCTGCATCACACTCCACCTCCAATTTTTCAATACATAGTTTTCTTGCTAACAGCAACCCTTCTCGAATTGCCCACATCTCTGCTGTTACACCATTGCATACTCCTATGAATTTGGAGAAGCCTTTTACCCACATACCCTGTGCATCTCGAATTAGTCCTCCAATTGCTGCTTTCTGAGAACCTTGACATGCTGCTCCATCAGTATTCAATTTGAACCATCCTTTTGGAGGAGCTTGCCACCCCATGCTGCTGTTTTGATTGTTCATTTTCTTCTGATGGAAAATAGTTAAATTTTCCGCTACTAACCTTCTGACTGCCTTGATTGGGTCTTCACATGTGTCATCTTGTTGTTCAAACACCTTCTGATTTCTGCATTTCCAGATGAACCACAGTGTAATTGCAAACATGCTCTGCCATTGCTGGGTTGTTTCCTTACCAAAATTTTCTGTTAGGCATTGTCTGATTCAGTTTTGCAACTGGTACCCAAAGAAATTTGCATGTCTTCTTGCTGGGATTAGGATTTGCCAGATGCAACTCACCATTGGGCAATCCCTTGCCATGTGCAACATAGTTTCTTCTTGGTTTTGGCATAGAGGGCAGATATTGCTGTCAGAACAGTTTATTCTCATTCTCTTTGAGTTTGTCATGAGTGCTTCATGTTTTGTAAGCCATAGGAATGTTTTTATCCTCTCATTTACTTTCAGCTGCCATATCATTTTCCATGTTTCATCCTTATCTCGATTCCTGTTACAAATTATGTCATGAGCTGAATTCATTG
The DNA here is from genome assembly GCA_964058865.1 of Eleocharis quinqueflora. Classification (NCBI taxonomy): domain Eukaryota; kingdom Viridiplantae; phylum Streptophyta; class Magnoliopsida; order Poales; family Cyperaceae; genus Eleocharis; species Eleocharis quinqueflora. The sequence continues at coordinate 178,463 of CAXKVX010000116.1, read as the reverse complement.
AAAATTTGCCATTAGCTGTACCCTTCCAGCTTATTTCATCCTTTCCTTCTCCATTGGTGTTAGGTGGTAGTGTGCACCAAAGTCTTTGTTTAATCTCCAATGGTAATTGATCTAGGACTTCTTGTTGCCACTGCCCATGATCATCTACCATTTCAGCTACATAACTGTTTGATGTTCCTATCCATACAGTTTCATTCACCATTTCTGACAGTACTTCTCCAGATTCTAGCCAACTGTCATGCCAGAAAGAAGTATCCCTTCCATTTCTCAGTTTCTGCTTCAGCCCCTTTATTGTCCACTCTTTCACTGAAATTAGGCCTCTCCATTGTGCAGAATCACATCCTTTAGCTTGCAAATTTTATATTGATTCTCCTCTACCATATTTATTGAGCAGCACCCTTGCCCATAGTGACTCTTTCTCCCTATACATTCTCCATAGCAATTTCATCAAGAAAAGTTTATTATGCACCCTTGTAGGTCTGAATCCCAGTCCCCCTTCCTCTTTTGGTTTGCATATCTTTTCCCATGAAACCAGATGAGCTTTCATTTCGTTTTCACTGCCTCCCCAGATAAATCTTCTGATTCTAGCATCAATATGCTCACACTCATGTGCTTGCAGTTTTGTTGATTGCATCACAAAGTTGGGCAAGGCTGCTAGTACTGATTTAGCCAAGCATATTCTACCAGCCATGGCCAATTTACCCCCAGTCCAATTATTTAGTCTTTTGTCTAGTTTGATCAAGATCTCCTTCACATTTGCTTTAGCTTTTCTACCCTGAGTTAGGTACATACCCAGGTACTTTCCTAGTATGTCAGTTTGTGCAAAGCCCATCTTATTTGTCACCTTTTTCTTCTGTCTTTCAGTTGTGTTTCTGGAGAATAGAATTTGTGTTTTGGTGACACTGACCTTCTGACCTGAGGCTAAGCAAAAATCATCTAGAGTTTGCTTGATAATGTTGGCTTGACTACATGATGTCTCAGCCAATAAGAGCATGTCATCTGCAAAAAGGAGATGAGACAGCTTTGGTCCCTCTCTTCTTAGTATTACTGGCTTCCACTGGTTTTGCTTAACCAATTCTCTAATTCTTTGTGCCAACCTCTCAATACACAACACAAAAATATATGGGGCCAAGGGGTCACCTTGCCTGATACCCCTCTCAGGTGTGAATTGGTCTGAAACTGAACCATTAATGCTCACTGCTAGCTTTGTTTTAGTAACACACTCCATGATAATAGCAATTAGCTTTTCTGGTAATCTTGCATCCACCAATGTTTCTTGTATGAATTGCCATTTGATTCTATCGTAGGCCTTTTCCAGATCAACCTTTATTGCCATGTAACTTTTACCACTCCTCTTCATGTGGAAGGAATGAAGTATTTCCTGAGCTATTATTATATTATCAACAATTTGTCGACCTGGTACAAAACTGGCCTGCTCCTCCCCAATGATGTCTGGTAATACCATTTGCAACCTTTGTACTATGATCTTTGTGATGAATTTGTAGGTTGAGTTACACAATCCAATTAGTCTAAAATCTTTCAGTGATTGAGGGGGTACTATCTTTGGTATGAGGCACAAAACCGCTTGATTTACCTCTCCTATGTTAGCCCTTCTAGTGAAAATTTCACCCACCCATTTGCACAAGTTTCCTTTGATTATTGGCCATAGTTTTTGGAAGAAGATTGGCTGCACTCCATCTGGGCCTGGTGCCTTCAGAGCACCACTAGAAAACACTGCTCTTTTTACCTCCTCTTCAGTTACTGTTGCATTTAGTCTTTCATGCAACCATGGTTGTATTTCAGGGAATTCCCCTTTTGAGATTGAGATTTCTGTGTCATCTAGTTTCTCCCTAGAAAATAGATCTTTAAAATACTTCAGGGCAGCCTGCTCTATTTCTTTTGGTTGGGTCAACACTTTACCATCTGAATTGGTAATTCTTTGAACCATTTGTTTCTTCCTTTTTGCTTTAGTTACGGCATGAAAGTAGTGGGTGTTTCTGTCTCCTTCTTGAAGCCATTTGCACCTAGCTTTTTGTCTTCACAATATTTCCTCTTGTTCAAGTGTTTCAGTCAGCTCTTCCTGCAGCTTTTTATCCAATGAAACAAGGAATTTGGAGTGTTTACGTGCCAGTGCTTCCTGTATTCCTTTCAGTCTTGCCATGATTCTCTTTTTGCGCCAAGTGATGTGTCCAAAAACTTCTTGATTCCATTTTTGCACTTTTTCCATTAGGTGGACTATTGCCTCAGGTGTCTGCAGTTGGTGTTGCCAGTTTTCCTCTACAAAATGGGGAAATTGCTTGTGCAGGAGCCATGCTGCCTCAAACTTTTGTTTTCTAATTTTCTTTGATCCTCTATCTTTAGAGTAGTTGCAATCAATGAGTAGTGGATGGTGGTCAGATTGGGCTTTGGGAAGGTGCAGCACCACCATTCTTGGATGTTTGAATTTCCACTCTTTGTTTGCAAGGGCTCTATCCAGCCTTTCATACACATTATCCCTACTCCAGGTGAACTTTGGACCTTGAAAACCTAGATCTTCTAGTTTACAGGTTTTTATCCACTCATGAAACTCATTACATTTCTTAGCTGATGCTAGACCTCCTCCCCTCTTTTCTGCTGGATTTAGATAGGTGTTCCAATCACCTGCCAAGCACCAGGGTTGGGTCACCTTGCTTGCAATCTCCTTTGTTTCTTCCCACAGTGCATTTCTATCTTTGTCTCTGGGGCTTCCATACACAGCTGTAAATAGAAAGCTATCATTATCCGTGAATCTGACTTTTGTGTGGATAAATTGCTTGTGGGGTTGTAAAACTTCTACATCAATTTCCTCATGTTGCCACAGTAGCCATATTTCCCCCGAAAAGCCAATTGTTTCCACTCTATATGACCTACTGAAATCCAATCCATTGATGACTTGGGTTGTCCTGTCTCCTTGAATCCATGTTTCAACTAACACACATAAACTTGGTCTGTGCATTCTTCTTAATTCCTTTAGACAGTTTTGTGTTTTTTTGTTGCCTATGCCCCTCACATTCCATATACATATTCTCTTGTGTTGTATCATCATCTAGGTTTGTTGAAATTTGGATACTTCATTGACCTGATACAGGTCTAGCATCATTCTCCTTGTTCTGCTGCTCACTTCCTTCTTTCTCAGTGGCAGTGCTTTGACTGATTGTTGTGTTGATCTCCAGCTGTTTCTCTTTCTCAGTTTCTTGCAAGATTTCATTAATCGACTTCAATCTGATAATCTGATTTATGTTTCTATTGCCCTTTTCCAGCTCATTGGTGTCGGGTTTTCTCTTGCCTAGTGGACACTTTACTGGTTTGTCTTTTTGTTTCAGTCTAATGCCGTGTTTTCTCCCACAGGCTGAGAATTGAAAGTTTTCTATGTTGATGTTCGGGTTGAGATCTTGCAGAGCTCTGCCTTGACTGTTTGGGAATTGTTTTTCTGTTGACTGTGTCACACTACTTACTTCTTGGTTCTTGGTGCCCTGCTTCTTTCTTTCTGTGTCATGTTGTAATACACCTACAACTCTTAGTTCTTCTTGTTGTGCCTCTTTACTGCTTGTCTTTTGTTCAGGTTCTTTTCCTCCTCTGATTGATCTGGCTGATGTATACACTTTGAAACTGTTCTCTTTCGATTTCCAAGTTTGGTTAAAACCAAATATATCCTTTTTTTTTTCCTGTTTCTACTGTTCTACTTGTCTCATCTGCCTGTGGGTCTCTTGTGTCCATCTCATCTGGCTGTGTCAGACTGTGAAACCTTGTACCCATCATTTGTGCTCCACTGTGCTCTCCTTTTTGCATTATCTTTACTGCACCTGTTGGAGCTTGTACAATTTTGTCCTTTTCCATTCCTCTGGGTCCTTTCTTCCTTGGCTGCACCTGTATCCATTCACCTATCTTATCCCCTTTTGCTTTGTGTATTGCCTCTCTCATCTCAATAGTACCCATTTGAGTTTGCTTCTTTTCTGGAATCTCCTCTCCCTTACTCAACCCACATTCTGTTCTTATGTGGCCAACCAAGCCACAGTTCGTGCATATTGAGTTGATACCTTCATACTGGACTTTCTGCCAGATCTCTCTAGTTTCAGTTCCATTCACCACCTTCAGTTTAAATCTGTCCTTTAATGGCTTCCTTATGTCAATCTTTACTGCAACTCTGGCAAACTTACCTCTATTCACCTCACTTGTGTTTAAATCAACTTTTATAAACTCTCCTACCCTGTTTGCTAGGATTTCCAGCATATTCTTATCGTAGCAGAAGATTGGTAATTCTGGGAACCTTATCCAGACATTCAAATGACCTGCTTCAGTTTCAAAGTTTGTGTTTGGGTCCCAAGCTTAAACTATCAGGTATGATCCCAATGCCATCCAAGGGCCATCAAACAAAACCCTCATCCAGTCCTTCTCTAGGGCAAATCGCACCAAGAAGCATTCATTATTCAGATCTATTATCTGCCAATTTCCCATAGGTTTCCACACAGTTAACAGTATGTTTTTCAGTACTGTGTAACTCAATCTTTTGTTAAAAAGTTTGACTACTACTGATCTGTGCCAGGATTTTGCCAGTTTTTGCACCACCTTGTCAGGTATTGTAACAGTTTCATAATTACCTTCTTTCTCTATGCCAATCTCTTCTCTGGACCAAGAATTATTAGTAGAATTTTCCATCAGACCCTCTCCTGTTAGCATTTGTGCAAACGATCTACCCATCTTCTCTTGCTCTGTTCTTGTCTTTTCTTTACCATTCTCACTCAGAAGCCTCACCTCTGCCCTTGGAGAGAGGGCATCCCTCAGTTCCTCCATCGTTTCGTCCGGTGGCGGCCGCCCTGGGGTAGCCGCCATGCCAATTGGAGTAAGTTCGCCCTGGGGGGCAAAAATCGCCTGGGAATCGCCTATTTTCTTATTTCCTTTTAAATCGCCTGGAACGCTCGTGAGCCGCAACAAATTAAACACGATCGTTCCTTTTTGATTAACAATTTAATAGAGCTTTATTTTGTTTGGTTTTGGGGGTATGGTCCTTTTTGACTACTCTTTCTCTCCGCAATTTTTTCTATTGTAGAAGAAATAATTTTTTTTTACTTTATTTCTCATTTAATCTAAGTTGCTATCATCATGTCGGAGAGAAATCTTTGAAGATGGATATCAGTCCGACGACAATTTGGTTTATCTTTGACTCCTTAATGACTTCTATTCTTCAATTCTTCGAGTTTTTTAACTTAATTTGTTATCTTATAGAAATTACATATTGTTATCTCGGATTTTAATTTATTGATAAAATACATAATGATTATATGTCATGTTAGTCTCAGATCAATGTTACTTTTAAGGTAATCAGTATCTTTGCTTCAAAATTTTAGACTTAAAAACTTTGAATGTCAAAGATCTTAAATTCTTGTAGTCATTTTCTGTTTCAATGAAATCGGTGGAATATTCCACTTATTTCAAAGAAAAAAATGTTTACTAAAAGATTTTGATTCGTAAACAATATAAAAAACAATGATTTCCTTGGATCAATGTTAAAAACATGTTGTAATAAAAATTCATAAATTTTTTTTGGATGAACAAAAGAAGGGTTTGATGAGTCCGTTTGTTTTCAACCCTTTGATCTTGGAATTTTGAAGGTGATGATCCAAGATATAATCAAGTCACCAATGCATTATAGTTATTTCTTTTTGAAAATTAATAACAGTTCAGAATTAGAAAGGATAATTTTAATATACTAAAAGTTGAGTAGCTGTCAGAATTAGAAATCCAGTGCAACCAAATATTTTAGAAGATTTTCAGTGCATTATTCTTAAGACTGAATTATAACATAAGGGAGCTGATACAGTGATACACAATTTGATACGCAATTGATATGCTCGTCCATTTCGTCCTAAAATTCTCTCCATTTTTTACAAATTGTTCTTTTCAGTTAATTTATAATGCATATTAATTTATTTATAATTTGTAATGCATGTTAATTATTTTGAGCTACGATTTGTAATGCATGTTAATATATGATAGATTTTCATTTCGTATATATGCGAATTTGTAATGCATATTAATTTATTTATAATAATTTGTAATGCTTGTTAATTTTTTGAGTTACGATTTGTAATGCATGTTAATATATGATAGATTTTCATTTCATATATATGCGAATTTGTAATGCATATTAATTTATTTATAATGCATATTAATTTTTTGGTGCATATTCATATTTTCCCAATTGTTATGCATATTAATTTTTTCCCAGTTGTTATGCATGTTATTACAGCAAGCATGCATATTAAATTGACTAACATGCATAAAAGAACAAAATTAAATTTAAACTGTACAAAACTAGAATAACATTCATAACACCAGAAATAACTTGCATAATAACAAATATAACATGCATAACAACAGAAATAACATTCATAACAATAACTAAATAAGTATGCATATGTTTTTCAATTAACATGAATAACAACAGAAAATTAAGTTTAAACTACATTACATCACAAAAACAACTATAACAACTATAATAACATGCATAACAACCAAATAAGTATGCATAATAAATTAACTAACAAGCATAACAACAGAAAAATGAAGTTTAATATGCATAACAATTAGAATAAGTAAGTATGCATAATAAATCAAATAACAAACATAACAACTAGAATAACATGCATAACAACTTATAACAAAAAATAAGTATGCATAGTAAAATCAATCAACATGCATGACAACTAGAATAATATGCCTGCCAATCATATTTTGTATGCTGACGTTTTCAATTAACATGCACAACCAAATTAAGTATGCATAGTAAAATTAATCAACATGCATGACAACTAGAATAGTATGCCTGACAACCATATTTTATATGCTAGCGTTTTCAATTAACATGCATAACCAAATTAAGTATGCATAGTAAAATCAATCAACATGCATGACAACTAGAATAACATGCCTGGCAACCATATTTTGTATGCTGGCGTTTTCAATTAACATGCATAACCAAATAAGTATGCATAGTAAATCAACTAATATGCATGACAACTAGAATAACATGCCTGAAAATCATATTTTGTATGTTGGCGTTTTCAATTAACATGCATAACCAAATTAAGTATGCATAGTAAAATCAATCAACATGCATGCCAACTATAATAACATGTCTGACAACCATATTTTGTATGCTAGCATTTTCAATTAACATGCATAACCAAATAAGTATGCATAGTAAATCAACTAACATGCATGACAACTAGAATAACATGCCTGAAAATCATATTTTGTATGCTAGCATTTTCAATTAACATGCATAACAACAGAAATAACATGCATAACAACAGAAATAACATGCATAACAAATATAACATGCTTTCCGGAGAAGAAGAGATCAGAATCAGGAATCAATCGGAACAATGATGTGATGAAACAATTTCAAATAGGAAAGAAAATGGAATTGTCCAGTTGTCAAGGTGAAAAAAATTACTGAATGTGTCCATTGAATGAAAACCTCAATTCGGTATCAATTGCGTATCAAATTCGGTATCCCCAGAACATTTTCCATGACATAAACATGCCACGTAGTTTTCACTGGTTAAAACTTATAATTACACAAATCGCTTTATAATAACGTCACAAAAGATCCGAACGACCAACTAAATCCACGACTGGAATTGGAAAATGGGATGTAAAATTTTATGGAGCGTCCGATTAATTTGAAGCGTCGATATATTATCAAACGGTCTAAGTTGGATCTGCCCGAAAGAACTGCGCCTCTCTGCCCGAATTTAATGGAAAGAGTCAGATCGAATCCGCTCCTTCTGATCTAAAACGAATGGCTCTGATAGTTCTGAAGCTGATGAATTCTTTCCAGTAAGTGAAATTACGATGATATCATGATACCACCATTTTTATATTTCTCTCAGAAAAAGAAAAAGATGTGCATTTTCCAACAGTACAGGGGTTAGTGGCGAGGAAACCGTGACCAAGTCAAGTCAGAAAAGGTTTTTTTATCTGAATTTGGGGTTTAGAAGGGATGCTTTGTCAAATTTGGTGGGTCCCAGTGATATTACCGTTTTCGTTTTGATCTGCAACTCTGCAAGTGGTAATGCTTGAAAATAAAGAAAAAGAAATGCAAATGCAATATCAATATATAGTGACCAATTAATTATTTGATATTCTAACGAATCAATAGACTTCTCTTTTGACTGCTTATTTCACTCGTTGATTTTGATTTTGATTTTGATTTTTGATCAATTTTCAACATATAATAGCTCAGGCAAACTCCGACGAACTTTCACATATTGATGCAAACGTGCGGGTGGTGTATTTAATGTGAATGAAAAACAAAGTAATAATATGAACAATAAAACACTTGACCAAAAAATAAACACAATAATCAAATAAATAAGAAAATCTTTCACATATCGATGCCACCAACGTCTGATTAAAGCATTAGATGTCAGTGAGAGAGGTCCTAAGTTCAAACCATACTTATGGTAATTTTACAAACTTAGATGGAATGTGTGTTGTGTGTGTAGTGTAAAACTACGAACATGAACAAAAAAAAAATCTTTCAATATAAATTATGAACCGTTTAGCATGAATCATGCTTTAATATTTTCTTGTTTTATAATTCTTTTGGAGATTATTTTTCTTATTATTTAAATTGTTAGCTTTTTTAATTCATGTTGATAATTTTTATTTGAATTCATACTTTTCTTTATTATTCATACAATTAGATGTATCTGATGAAATTTAAAGATAAACATTTTAATTTTTATGTTGATTATTTATTATTTAATTACAAATTTCATTATTTTTTATTTCTAAGACGAGAATAATAGCATATAAGATTCCCTAGAAATTAGAAATTAGGACCATAAAGAACAGAAGAAGTGAATTTTCTGCTATATTTTTTAAAAATTAGACCAACAAATTCTGATTATAACTTCTAGAACCTGAGTCAAAGTCATTGCCTCCTTTTTATTATTTTGTTGAATATCCACCATTAAATCAATATTGGATTGTGGAAGACAGAGAGGAGAATATCCAGCGTAAGTCAATATTGGATTGGATGGAGCGAAAAAAAAAGAAAAATAGACATCTACCTCTTTTTTTTTTTTAAAAGAATTAATTGAATTCGTGCAATTAAACTTCCCCTATGCTTTACCTATGACGGATGATTGCATTTCAATAAATTTCAGGAAAAAAGTTACACATAAAAAAAAAAAAAAATCTTAGATACATCATTCACTGAATACATTACTCACCATTAAATTTAGACCATTCAATTCATCAAATTATCTCAAAAATAAATTTTCTTTTAATGAAACAAATAAATATGCATCAATCTCGATAAATTGAATGAAATATTCAGTGTATTCAGTGAATAATATACTAAGTGCCAAAAGAAAATTCAGCATTTTCATTTATTTTTTTGATAAATTGGCATTTCAGCTTGCCTTTTCTGTTGGAAATTGTCATGATTGAGTCATTAATGCAATCTTTTGCAACTTTTTTTTAAATAAGAATGGCCTTACAATTTTATTATCAAATTTACAAATTGAACTTCATAAGCAAGTCAGAGATGTATTTATCTAACTTGAGTTGACATTTACCAAACATAAGGGAGACTCAAGAGGAATATAGAGTACCTCAAAAAAAGAAAAAGAAAGAAAGAGGAATATACTGATTAATTTCTCTCACAATTTTGTGTTCATCTTCTTTGACTTTGACCAATCAATCCATTCAATCCGGTCCACCTTAGACTACCTTTATAAAGAATAAACCAACATAGTTAGTTTTAAGTCACAATACAAAGAAATAGAAGTTTCTTGTGTTCAATTGAATAATAAGGAAACAAATATTTAACATTTTGTCATCATTTGAAATGATAAATTGGCCTATGTGGAATTTTTGCTGGCTTAATACCCGTATTTAATTCGGTATGCCGTTTTAATTATGATTTATGGAGGCTTCGCTTTGTAGTTATGAAGTTCATATTATTTTTTTGGGTAATGCATTTTTTTTATTGCGAGAATAACTTTATGCCATGTGTACAAAGAAAATATGTCAATCATGTACAAAAAGAAAAATTGTTGACTTTGTACAATTTTGCTATAGGAAATTACGATGTATTAATTCAGAAAAATTAAATAGATGAGACTAATTCGACTATGAATTAAAATTATCTTGATTACATTATTATTAACATAAAATCAACTTGATTGCATAATTATAAATGACAATCAATGATTGCAATAAATTGTGTTTAAAATTTCTGTTCACAACCAAAGTGTTTTTTGCAGTTGCCATACCATTAGCTTTGGTAATTTGAACAAGTGTAAATAGAAAGGGCTCCAATTCAAGTACAAATTAATGCCCTTGCCTTCTTCTATTTATTTGTATTTTTGCAGTTGGTGCGATAGTGCAACTGCTTTTTTTGTTGTTGTTTTGGCCTAATTTTAAACCTAATGTGGCATAATCTAAGCTTGGTCGAGGCAACAAAACAAGATGATATGAACCTCCACACATTCATTTTTTATTATTTGATGCAAAAATTTTATTAACTTTTTTTAAGGTGCTTCCAATTTGGGACACAAAAGTCAAATAACAAATAATTGTAGCAATCGTAGACAAAGTCATAAAGAAATTCTGAGATCCTGTAAAGAGATTTCAGAACATGACACCAAATTAAATACTGATATATTTATTATCCATCTTTTTGACTTATTTCTCAAGGAGAGATTTTTTCTTCAGTTTGAAGAAATAGTTGCCTAGATATATAAACTCATGCCTTATCTTAAAGGATAAAGAAATCATGTAAATTCAAACTTAAGAACAATTCCACACTTAAATTAATGAGACAACAAACAACCATTTCAGCACAATACCTATACATGACATTTAAGCAGTTTGTGAAACGGGTTTTTGTAACATACCCCTCTCAAATTTGAAAATTGCAAATCTTCATCATACATAGAGCGGACATATCTTAATATTTCGGTTCAGACAAAGGCACCCTTTCGATTATTACCGGCGTTTGGTAGCCGTCGATCGATGGTTTAATGTAGAAACTAAAAATCATGTTATAAAAAACAGTGAGCAGCACTAGAGCACCGGCAGTGTATGCCAGGTATGAATCTGATATTTCAGGCATGTCTTCCCTGAAGTCTCTTCTCATGAGAAAGTCCCTCGTCACATCCAAATCTTGCTCTACTGAATTGCAAAAAGGGCAAGTCAGTATTTGGCAAACAGAAAGAACAGATCGAAGCGAAACCAATGAGATCACCAAACTTTTCTTCTTTCTTCTTTTTGGAATTGTTGGTGAGTTGGTACTATCGGACTTTTACCCGGTTTCATGCTATTATTATTAGTTTTCATTTTCAATTGTAGTTCAATATTACCCCTCACTCAATCAAAGTTCACAGTACATAATCAACCAAAAAAACCTAAGTTTAAATTAAAAGAAAAAACAACATAAATGGTACAGCTTAATTGGTAAGTGCCAGTGACAAGCTTATACAGTTGCAAACTATAGAAGCAGACATACAAAAACTGGACAAATCCAGTGTTCATGCAATAGACAAGATCAACGAAATGGTTGAGAGTTAGTTTCGTTTATGTTAGGAATTAGTTGGCACTGTCCAAACTCTACTCGAGCATTTAATGCATTGTAACAAACTCCAGCTCAATTAGTACTCTATATAAACTAATGAGCTGTCTTGTAAATTGATGATGATAATGAAAAAATCATTCCTCATTCATCTCTTCTCTTTCTGTTAAATTTCTTTCTCTTTCTCCTTTCTATCATGACAATTGACAAATACCACTAAATTGGTTGGTGCCACCAGACAGATGTCACATATCCCTACCATATTATATTACCAATTTACCAATTAATCCAGTGTATTAATCCAAGTAATTTAACTTAAGAGCACACACAACACAACCAAGTAACAGTAGAATTATTACCAGGTAAAGGTGGTTTGGGTTTGGTTGGAAGGGGAGGCTGAGGTTGAGACTGAGAGAGGCTCTGCAACTGCTGGTCCAGTTGCTTGAGAGCTTCTCTCGCCTTGGCACCATCGATCTCAAACTCCCCCTCCTTCTTCTCCAATGAACACCTCCTCCATTTGCAATTCCTCCTCCTCTTCTTCTCAATAATTTTTACAATTATGCTTCCCCTGCCATTGCCTCTGCCACTGCTGCTGCTAGAGAGAGTATCCAATTGCAAGCATCGGAGATGACCATGCCATCCGAGCGACTGTGAGCGCAGCAGCATATTCTAATTTCTAATAATTTCAATTTTTAACGGGAGATTATGATTTATGATAGGATAGGCATAGGCTGATACTGGTAGAGAAGAAACTATCAATATATGAGACAGATCGATACTATAATATTGGGCTTTTTTTTGGGCTTCAGATTTGGAATATGGGCCTTATTGCTCAATTTGATTCCTCCCTGTTTAACAAACAATACATTTATATACAAAGTGAATAAGTGATAACTAATATAAGTATCATTTTCGGACTCCACATGTATGGACTAAATTGGGCCACCCCACCTTCTATTCTCTAAATTCCCATTCTCTCTTTACTGTGTCTGTCTGGTTGTAGACTTGGTACTTGGAGCATATTCCATCCTCAAAAATTACAATTTACAAACACAAAAAAGAAATTTAAAAAATGTAATATAAATGAGAGCCATTATCTCATCTCCTGGCCGATCCTGGCCACTTATCTCATTCCCACCAAAGTCTATTAACTTCCCTCTTTCTTCAACGTGCACCTCTGAGCAGTGAGCAAACCACCTCCTCCTATCCTCTCGCACAAGCACTTTCTGCTCCTCACCTTACCATTCCCCTCCCTTCCTCTTAAATTATATACAAATTTCACCATGCTGCGCTCAGTCTCCTACTATACTACTCCATCACCGGCTGCTCCGCCACTCCGACGCCGCGCCTCCTCTTCCTCCGCCTCCTTCGACGGTGGCGTTCAATTTCCCAAGCTGAGGACCGGAACTAGGAGGCGCGCTTTTACTGTTCGAGCCTCGGTTGAGACTGGAGAGCCGCAGCAGGTCGAGTCTCCTCCTCTTCCTTCTGGTAATTGCCCTTTTTATACTTTAATTTGGCTTTGTTGTTAATATTAACGAAAATACATCAACCATGTTTCAGTGAGGTATTTCATTAGTTGATTGATTGATCCATTCATTAATCTGTTCTTTATAAAAATATATATATCTTTGTAGTGGGGAAGAAGAAACAGACGACCAGAAGGGATGTGAGGAATGTTGCGATTATTGCTCATGTCGATCATGGCAAGACAACATTGGTCGATTCTATGTTGAAGCAAGCTAAGGTACTTCTTTTTTGTCACTATACAACAATTCTCTTCTTATTTTATTTTCTTAGTCAGAAACACCAGAACACCTACCTAATTTTTTAATCATGTTGTTGTTTGAGATGAGAAAATCGGCTTATCTAGACTAGAAATTAGGAGAACATTCAAGCAAATTTGTTTTACTTCTGACCTCCAGATCGTGAACATTATTTAAAATACCATTTTGGTTAAGTACCCCTTTTCTGATCTAGCATTGAATGTTTATGTTCATATATTCATCTAGTAAATCTTTTTCTTTTAAAAAATGATTACTTATGAGTTGTGACCTTGCAGGGGCAATTATTTCATTGCAATTGATTAGTCTTCTTTGCATGGTGCATTTTTTGCAGGTTTTCCGTGACAACCAGACGGTGCAAGAGAGGATAATGGACTCAAACGACTTGGAAAGAGAGAGAGGGATCACTATTCTTAGCAAGAACACCTCCATTTCTTATAAAGGCACCAAAATAAATATTATTGACACACCAGGACACTCTGATTTCGGCGGAGAGGTCGAGCGTGTCCTTAACATGGTTGAAGGAGTACTCCTCGTGGTATTAGATTGTGAAATATTCAATGAATTCATCTTTTTTTTCAAGTTCTATTTTATATTCAATGAATTTTCTCCCTGTAGTTCCTCATTAAGTCATTAGCTATAAAAATAGAATTTCAAAATTGTGCCTAATTGTTCCAACCTAAAAGTATAATATTTTGAAATACTTTAATAAATTGGAAACTTTAGTTGTGGAGATAGTAATTCTGGTCTGTTGCGAAGAGCATCCATTTCAGCTTCAACCATTTCTAGGGCATTTCACCTTAAGAGTTAATGGCAAATCTGGTAATATCTTTATATCATAGGTGGATTCAGTGGAGGGACCCATGCCTCAGACAAGGTTTGTACTGAAGAAAGCACTAGAGTTTGGTCATTCTGTGGTGGTGGTAGTGAATAAAATTGACCGTCCGTCAGCTCGACCAGACGATGTTGTCAATGCTACCTTTGAGCTTTTCATCGAATTAAATGCTACTGATGAGCAGGTAATTTCTACTGGCACCGGCTAGTGTGCTGTTGTATTTTCCATTTCTTTAACTTGGGGTTGACGTGTTTAGCTTCAAATTTCCAATTACTGCATAATCCTTCACAAACTAAATATGTCATGACTAGCCTCACCCCCAAAAGAGAAACATTGGTATTCTATGAGTATCAAAGATATGATCGATGCAAATTGATCTGTTGTTGTTGCAGAATGCCTATCCCAACTAGTTCTCTCTATTAAATGTTCTCTGAGACAATGAACAGTTTGTTTATTTTTTCGTTCTCTCTCTTTCTCTGAGAATTTAACCTGGTAAGGAACACCCAATATATTTTTTATATCAGCCATCTGCATGCACTATAATCCTTAGTCTAGAGGGTGATTGGGTATTTCATCATGCTTTCTTGGCTTGAATCGTCTTTTTTATAGTCTATTAGGCTTAATATTTCATTGGTTCTATGTACTGTGTAGTGTGATTTTCAAGTCATTTATGCAAGTGGAATTAATGGCAAGGCTGGGCTATCTTCCGACAATTTGGCTGATGACCTGGGTCCCCTTTTTGAGGCCATTCTTAGATGCATTCCTGAGCCACGGATTGAGAAGGATGGAGCTCTCCAACTTCTTGTAAGATCAAATTCGAGTTTTTAGATATATCAGACTATATCAGGCTGCTTCTTTCTTTTCAGTTTGCTGTTGACTAGTTTCCTAATTTTCTGCTTAAGTTATGTAGGTGTCGAGCACTGAATATGATGAGCACAAAGGGAGGATAGCAATTGGTCGGTTGCATGCTGGTGAACTCCGTCGAGGCATGGAGGTCAAGGTATGTTTGTGTTTAATTTTCTTACAATTTAATTTTGTTATATTGCAGGCACTCTATTTGGCTAAATCCGTGCTTTTAGAATTTGCAGAAATATTATATAACATTGTAGCACTTTTGAAGTTAATTAATAGTATATCGCCATTCTACTGGTCATAGTAACCTGCATCTGTTCCAATAATGATTGTGCTCGGGTTACTATAATTTTCTTTAGGTATGCACAAGCGATGATGCTTGCCGGTTTGCAAAAGTCAGCGAGCTTTTTGTCTATGAGAATTTCTCGCGGGTTCCAGCTGACACCGTAGAGGCTGGTGACATTTGTGCTGTATGCGGCATTAGCGATGTTATGGTTAGTATCTTTTATCTCATTATTTCAGCTACAATTCATCTTTTAACTCATTAGCATGTGCGATGCAGATTGGTGAAACAATAGCAGATAAAAACATAGGGACACCATTGCCTGCAATTAGAGTGGAGGAGCCAACTGTCAAAATGTCTTTCTCTATTAACACTTCTCCTTTTGTTGGCAAAGAGGTACACTTTTGGTTGACTTAACTGATCTATATTTTGCTTGTTATATTAGCATTGTATATTGCGGTTTTTTTGTTATAAAAGAAAGAGTTACCTAAGCTTCGTAAATATCTCCCTCTCCCTCTATCATAATATCTTGATCACGTGGGTCTAAAATAGTATGATTTTTTAAAAGTTGAAATCTTTAGGTAGCAAAAGATACATTTTAAAAATATTTCTCACCCTTTTTTGTTTAATATTTAGGGGAAATATGTCACTAGCAGAAACCTTAGAGACCGGCTGTACAAAGAACTGGAGAGGAACTTAGCCATGAAAGTAGACGATGGTGAGACTGCTGATACATTTATTGTGAGTGGCCGAGGCACACTACACATCACAATCTTGATAGAAAATATGTAAGAGTTGACCTTTTGTGTGCTTATAAAGTTGATGGAGGCATAACTTTGTCTGCACCATGTGGATTACTATTTGTATTGTTACTTTATCAGGAGAAGGGAAGGATACGAGTTTATGGTGGGTCCACCGAAGGTCATAAACAAAGTTGTAAATGGCAAAACACTTGAGCCCTACGAGGTACCATTTTGAGTAGTTTGTTCTATTTTGATAGTCTACTGTAACACCTGTTTGATATTTCAATATCTAATTTGAGAATAATTTTCTTTTTCTTTTTTCTTTTTGAATGAAATCAAGATTGCAACTGTTGAGGTGCCAGAAGAGTACATGGGATCAGTTGTTGAGCTTTTAGGGAGAAGACGTGGTGAGATGTTTGATATGCAAAGCGGGTAAGGAACAAGTACCTTTGACTTCTTTAGTTATTCATTGAAAATTGGGATAAAGTAGGAAGTTTAAATAAGTCATCTATTTGATTCCTTGTTTCTTTTGTTCCTTCATGATTTATGCAGTGATTCTTGTCTTTATTTTCAGCAACTCCCAATGCTCTCATATTTGACAACTCATAATAGAGTTTCTTTCTTTTTTTTAACAAATAACCAACTTGATGATTACTTGGTCTAACTTGTTGAATGTACACATTTGGAATAATGAGGCTCAATGCTTAGTAATTCTAGATTTTCAAATCAGTTCTGTTGGAATGTTTGAATTGGGTCATTTGTTTTCTCGACTCGGAACCTTTGTTTATAATGTAATGATCAAACTGGGTGTTGTCCAATTGAGAAACTACTAGCTCCGTGTGCAACTGTCCAATTGAGAAACTGCTAGCTCCATATGCAACATGAAAGGAGATCACGCCATTGTTGATTTGCGAAGTTCCATTTTTATATTAACTCTAAATTTCTTTTCCTAAACTTTCGGGTTGTTTTGGTTGTTTATAGTCATGTTTGCATATTGTAAACCTTGCAAATATTTGTTTTGTTTGAATTACAGGGTAGAGGGAACAACAGTAATAAAATACAAGATACCAACGAGAGGGCTTCTTGGGTTGAGAAACTCAATTCTGACAGCCTCAAGGGGTACTGCTATTTTAAATACTGTATTTGATAGCTATGGGCCTTGGACCGGAGATTTTGCCACCAGGGACCTTGGTTCACTGGTAAACATTTTTTTCTATTTAAGATTAAAGAATCTCTAAAGATGTATTTTTTGTTCGTTGTTTTACATTTGCTTGTTGTTGAATCCAAGGTTGAAATTTTGACTAGAAGCTATGGACAATAAGTTGTGATTTGTAAACTGCAAGGACTTTATGTTAAGAAATTAAGATATGTAATGTAATTCAGGGACTAAAATGGATACACCAAAAGCAATAATGTAAGCACATTCTTAAAGGTTGGTGCTGAACTCCTGGACCTGACACCTGATAAAACTAGTCTAGTGCTTGTGTGAAATGTACCCCATTTTACCACCAAATGCTGGAACCTAAAATACCTTGGTACTGGTATTAACTATTAACAGATGCATGTGCTCCAGATTGAAACTGTGCAATAAGAAGTTGACAAATGAAACAAAAATGACTAGGTTGCATTTGAGGATGGAACAACTACATCATATGCGCTTTTTAATGCGCAAGAGAGGGGCCAATTGTTTGTCAAGCCTGGTATGGATGTGTACAAAGGACAAATAGTGGGTATATACCAAAGACCTGGTGACCTGGCCCTTAATGTTTGCAAGAAGAAGGCTGCTACAAATGTGCGCTCTAACAAGGAAGCCACAGGTAGTAACATGATTGTGTTAATCAATATGTTGCAATAATTCTTTCTTTTTAGGGAGGGTGTGAGTGCATTGGAGTTGGGAACTGTGAATAAATTTTGAAGAAAATCTTTGAGAAATGACTAAACAGCAGCAAAATTGTTCAAGAAGGAATTGCTGTACCAGTGCACATGAAATAACCACAGAAGGGAATTAGTTTTTCTGTGTGTTGACTTTGGTTACTTCTAACTTTACAAAATGATTTTATTTTATGCCATTCTTTTAATTGTGGTGTAGTTGTACTTGATGAGCCCCTGGACTTCAGCTTGGATGATTGTATAGAATATATCCAAGAGGATGAGCTTGTAGAGGTCACGCCTAAAAGTGTGAGAATGTGCAAAAACCCCAAAATGGCAAAGAAGAATTCAAGATGATAAGCTAACAACATGTCCTTTTTATCATTTCTTTTCTTTTCTAAAATTTTGAGATTCATAGCTTGCGTGCTCTGAGTTCGGTAATAAGGTATAGATAGGGAGCAAAAGCAAAGGATTTGTTAGAAATTGTTTCCCATTAAATTGAACTTTTTGTTGTTGTAATTTTTAAGTTATATTCATCTATTGAATATATCTCTGAATACAATGTATATGTATTGCAACATCTAGAGAGATATCAATACAACATTAAATGACGAAGGAAGAATTAATGCTGTATTCGTGCTCTATTCATTTTTTTTGAAATAAGTAAGTAGCGTCCACCGCTTCATTTTCTTAACAAAAACGAAGCATATAAGACTCAAACAACAAATCAACATTCCTTATTCACCATCACTATCTATTTTTATCTACAGTTCCTGTACTATCTAAAACTCAACAAAGTAACCTGTTATATCGATTGGGAATTTGTTATAACGGATTAGAAAATCAAAACTAGCTTTTAGAAAGGTTTAAATGTGTTGAAGCATTACAGAAAGATAAGATAATCATTATAACGACTGGAAATTCATTATAACGCATCATGAACTCGTTATAACGAGTTACTGTAACGCCTGACTAAAACTGTCTATTTAAGACCTCTTCTTCTCAAAACTTACTCAAATTGAAATATCTTGAGCGAAATTCTACTCTCTGGCAGTTACTAAACCAATTTCCTCTTCAGAAAATTCCAGCAATTTTCTCAATCCTCAAAGTAAGATGTTTTTCAATACAATTCTTGTGCTTCTCTTTCTTATGGCTATGGCTGCTACTAGGTGAGTATTCAACTCATACTCGGCCCAATTATGAATTATTCGCGAAACCCAAGCCCAAACTCGACTCATTCTAGATGATCTCTGCTCATATTCGGTTCAATTCAAAACAGTTCACACGCTACTCGATTCATACTGGGCTCATACTCATTTAAGTAATTGAGCAACCCGAAAAAATACTCGAAATCTACTCGTGAATTACCCAAATAGCAACTCGGAAAATATCATTTAAGTAATTAAGATTTGAGCAGTAATGCTCATAAAAACACCATGAACAATTGAACGCGGCATATCATGACACAGACTTCTACCTAGCGACCTGCTACATGGTCACTGACGAGCCCATAAATCCGTATAAATAAAAGTGAATACCAGTCGGTACGTACTGGTACCACGAAAGGAAGCCTCTTCATAAAATAACAAGAAAATTAATTTTACAATATAACCAGTTTCAAAACCTGCTGATTTAACACAGTAATCACTCTGATCGACAAAACCTGCTGATTTACCTTTCAGATACAATGACAACTCACACAACATGAAGAGCCTGAATGTGGCTTCACAAAAATTGCAAGCTCATCTACAAATCCCAACTCACAATTCAGCCAATGAAACACCGTTCTTTACCCATTTTAGGCAAGCCGATAATACGGTAAAATTTAGACAAAAGAACTAATAGATACATGCAGCATCAAATATTTGCTGGTAACATGATTAATAGAAAACACCAGCCAACTATCCAACAGTGCAACAAAACAGCTCCCCACAAATCCACAGGGAAAAAAAAATTACATTAGAAGCTACATTCATGAAATCAGATTCTTTTCAACTAATGAGCAGCCAAAAGAATGATTCAAAAAGTAATTTATTTAAGAAATAAAGCAAAGCAACACACACCAGAATTGCAGACAAAAGAAAATATTTGATGCAGAATTGCAGACAAAAGAAAATATTTAAAGCAAAGCAACACACACCAGAATTTCAACGCTGAAAAGAAAATACAAAAAACATGCTGAAATGCAGCAAAGCCAACACCTCCAAATAGAACTGGCAAAATCAAAACCTGAAAGAAACAAGAAATGTCAAAATAAGAAGTACAACCACAATTTTCACCAAAAGTAAAAAACAGCCCATTCCTAAAGACGAAATACATGCTCCTTTGTATTGCAGTAACAGACAAAATGCAAAAGTGTGAGCTGGCTGAGATGAATGCAATGCAAGAATAAATGCATTAGAATTAGAATTAGAATTAGAAATATATACGTTAAATATATATAAGAGCAACGAAACTTTCACGCAACAACTTGGGTTAGCTAATTAGTTGAAAGTTAAATACACAACATGTTAGTTCTAATAGGATAGGAAACAAACAAAACCTTTATTTCCTTCCCTCATTCCATTGTCTGACAATTAATAAGTACAAATATTTGAATTTGCATTTCCCCGCATTGAGCCCTCCTGACATATTTATTATGCATGAATCATGAGTTAGTCATGCTTGGAATTCAGAAGTCTAAGGTACATGAAATTTTCATTTGTCTTATATATTTTTTCCTTCTGATGTTCTCTTACGTAATCACTGTTACTAGTAATTGGTTTTTCTAAGATATTGTGTAATATAATTATATAAGTTTCAGAAGGAAATCTTATGAAATTAACAAATCAGCCCGATGATTGGGTGTGTCAGGAAGTATCAGGTAATATCAGTAAATCAATATAAAAGCAACAAGAAAATTTAAGGTCAATTCCTTGCACAGTTAGCAAATACATACAAAACTGGCCATCTGTGGATGATGATGCATCAAGGACCATTATTTTTGGTCAATTGAAATTTTAATGATTTGAGTGAAAATTTTGGTACTTATTATACCAGCATACAGTCATAAACTGAGTGAAAATTTTGTGTTCCATCAGCTTCAAACACCATTAGCTTCAAACACCAACATATCTAGTTCAGTGGTTCAAAAATAATAAAAATGGATTAGTACTAATTAATTACATGCATAAAATAGTATACAAATCAATCTAAATTGTATTTAAGGGTATAAATAGTGTCTACCTTTATAAAGATCCAGAGTTTATCATGAAAGGACGGAATTGATTCAAGTCGAAGTCGCCGTCATCGAGACCAAACCAATCTTTAGTGCAGATTAGCGCCTCAGCAATCTCCTCAACCATTGAGTTGCGCAAATGGTCGAGCAATCGTCCCGCTGTGCTGAATACCGACTCAGATGCAAAGGTTGAGACCGAAATGACAAAAAAGTCTCTAGCCATCCTAGACAATGTTGGGTACAACTCAGAATTCTTTTTCCACCATTGAAGAATATCAAAATTCACATCTTCCGAGCATATGGTATCTTCGCCTAAATAATTATCCAACTCTGTCCTTTTTGGATGCAAAAGACGATTTTTTGTTTTATACTTCTTATATTGCTGGTCGAGTTCTTTTTTTCCCAGCGCTCTACTGCTTGGATGTGATCGACTACCTGTTACTTGCTTGAGACTTTGAATCACTATTGCATACACTTCGTAGAAACTTACAAACTGATTGCACAAGGTCTCCAATTTCGCTTCACCGACTGTTTCTTCATAAACACTTTCGAAATAAAACCCCACAAACTCAAATTTGAATCCCAGATCCAAAACTGTCACCAAAGTAAGGATCGTGTTTGGATGATCCCAATACTTATGAAACTTCTTATGCATCTCTCGTGCCACGACAGACAAAATTGCATTCTCTTTCACCTTATCATATTAGAGTTGTGCACGAATAGCCCATACCTCCTTGAGATATATGTGTAGTTGGCCGCATAACTGTCGAGAATATTTTTGTTGTTTCAAGAAAACACTCTAGAATACTCGCAATCAATTCTGCCTGCTTCCACTCCTCTTGATTAGGAACATTGATCTGCATATTTTCTCCATACCTTATCAATGCTTCTTTATACTCTACAACTTGATTGATCATCTCATATGTAGAATTCCACCTTGTTGGACAATCTAAAATCAATCCTTTTCGAGGCGCTAAATTTAGACCTTTTGCAATCTCATTAAACATTTGAAGTCTAGGTGGATGTGAAGCTATATTTCGCATGAGTTTCCTAATTCCTTGCATAGTCGGCTGTATGACACGCACACCTTCTTGCACAATGAGATTTAAAATATGTGTCATACATCTCATGTGCATGTGGTTACTTCTTTCACCAAAAATAGATTTTTCCCATAGTCTGTTCTCTAAGTGCATGACTGCAGTATCGTTCGTAGAGCAATTGTCAAGCGTTAGAGTGAAGACCTTGTTGTCCAATTTCCAATCTACGATAATCTTCTCAATCAAATTTGCAATCGCTAGACCTATGTGCGGATAATGCATTTTCTTGAAAGCAATAATCTTTTTCTGCAGATTGAATTCGATATCAATGTAGTGTGCTGTCAATCACAAGTAACCCAAACTCGTACTTGAAGTTCAAATATCGCTTGTGAAAGACACGCGCGAATCTGATAACTCCAATTGATGCATTGTGATTATGCTTTCAGCCTTGAATACATCTACACAGTCATTCCTCAAAGTTTGATGTCCAATTTTCTTGTATTCGGGATTAAGCGATTGCATAACTGACTCTCAAAATCGGGTATCAATGGCCGTAAAAGGTATGTCGACATCAATGAAAAGAAGATCGAAGAGATCACGAGTCAACTCAGGATCAAATTTGAAATTAGATGGTTGATCGAGATTACTGGACTTGCTCTTCACGAATTTATCTTTTTCTTCTGCTGGGATAACTGCGCATGTAATCTCGAGGTGCCGATGTAAATGAGTTGTCCCAATATTGGGACCGTTGGCGAATTCTTGATTGCAATAATTGCAAATTTCTTTGGTTTTGTTCTCGATTTCACCAAAAGTGCTTGTAGACTTCAGATCTTTTTCGACTTCGTTTTCTAGTTTGCACTTGTACCGATCCGATTTGAGACTCAACTTCGACATCACCCCTAATTAGTGGAATTTCAGATTGCGACATTATCTACAAAAAATAATTAAAAAAATGAAGCATTAGTATATTGGAACTAATGTAAAAGAACCAACAAAATTACTATACACAAACCAACATAGTATAGTAAACAAAATATGAGGGGACCTTCAATGTTATGCAGAGAGTGTCTGATGTTATCAAGAGTCAGCACTTCACTCTAATTTGTTATGCTTTTATTGACACCACAAGTCCATAATGCAAAGCATTCAAAAGATACTTGTCAGATTAATCTGATGTCTCTAATAAAATGCATCCCTTTCTGTTCAAAAACATGAAGAAAATGAAGCCCCAATACTATACCAGAAAACATAGACAAAAATTGGAATGCAACAGGAAATGCGGTTTTGAAATTAATCCCTAAGATAAACCTTAAGGAGTTAGAGGTTAAATAACGGCTCTATGGAAGGCATGAAATACATATTTTCAACTTGTAAAATAATATGTGTACCTTATTGGCTTATTGTACAAAAAACACAATGAAAATCAAGGCCCAAAAACGTACCAGTAAATAAACAAAAAACTGAAACCGCACACTATACAAAAATTTCGAACTTCAAACACCTATAAAAATCAAACCGTAGAGAGTTAGGGGTCAAATAAAGTTTTATATTAAAGAAAAAAGTGTTTCATGATTAATATCACACTATAATTTTATCCTAAACTGAAAAATCATCAACGTTCATCCCATTAAAAACTTGCAAAACAACTGTCTTAGAAAACAACTGGTATTGAGCAGTAAAATAATTGCAAATATTTGCTATTTGCATCTAACACAAATCATGACATATGGGTAATAATTGCTAAAATTAAGAATCAGAAGGCACACAATTTGTCCTTGTAAGGGCTAAATTTGCTAAAATTAAGAATCAGAAAATGAATTTGTAAACTTTGATTATTGAGTTGCACAAGATAAGTCACCACAAACTTACCTTCTGTGGTAAGCACACAATTTGAATCATAATTCATACCACTCAGTGACGAAGGCAGCCAGGCAGAGCACACCAACTGATTAGCACCAGCAGTAAGGAGTAGGGATGGAGGCTACAGTCTGAGGGTTATGCAATTTAAAGAAGCTGAAATAACATACCTTAAATACGCAATTTTGTAAGAGGCACAACAATAAGTACAGTATTTGTGAGCCAATAAGTACACCTGATTTCCATTTTCCTTATCTCAGAAACAATAATGACTGAAAATATCAGCAATTTTAGTTTTTGACATAAATAAGCCCTATCTCAGAAACAATAATGACTGAAATAATCAAATTAGCAGCAATTATGGACCAGTTTGTAATAGAACCATAAATTTTCCTTATGGAACAGTTTTAACCAAATTATCAGCAATTTTCATTTGTAATAGAACCAGAAACAATACTAAGTCAAATAAGCCCTCCAATTCCAATTCAACCACCCTTTTTCTATTGAAAAAATAAAAGAGAAAATCTACTGGTACCACTACAGAGAGAAGCTTGAAATTTATGAGTTTATATACCTTACCAATGGGCTAACACACTGCAAATAAAAAAAATGAAAGAAAAGAAAAGAAAAGGACATGAAACAGTGAAAAAAATTTACGAGATAAGAAGGGAGATTTTGGATTAAACCCAACAATTTTTGGATTAAAACTAACAAATAACAACAATTATAGTACATAATTTCAGAATAAAAAGTAGGGAGATTTACCTAGTCGCATAGGCATAGAGGGGAGAGAGAGGGCAAAACAACGAAATCAACGAACTCCGTCGAGAGAGGAGATGCGAGAAGGAGAGAGATAGAGTATGAGCTTGTCAGCAACTCAAATTCAATTCGAGTTCTGAGCTAGCCTAATCGAGTGAGAATCAAGATGATCGAACGAGATTGCCAATTGTCAGCAACTCAGTTCACTTGGAGATGTTGATCAGTTCACTTGGAAATACCGATCAGTTCACTTAGAGAAGCTGATCGGAAAAAATGAAGAAAAGAAGTAAACTAAAATTGTACTCAGGAACCTAAGAACAAGAATAAAGTGTAACCAAGAATTCAATTTCATTTTTCATAACAGTCCTTACAATCTTTTTCATAACAGTCCTTACAATCTTCTTCCTTCCTCTTCCTGTGCTATCTCTTCTCTTGTTGTTTCTTTCTCGATAAAATAGGATGCTGACAAAGCTGCATACTCGTTCATTAGCAGCCTTGAGAGATAGAATCCACTACTCACGGGGAGGAGTTGAGGTCTTGAGGAGATGGTAGGGTTCCGTTCAGTATAGAAATCAGTCGGAGAAGAAGGATTGATTGATTCGGCGACTTCGACTTGTGAACGTAACCAAACGACGAGTACTCAATGAGCTGCTCAGTAAGCTACTCAAAGCCCATCCAAACTAGGCTCAATTTTTAATTAAGCTCGAATATGAGTGATACCCATTCAAGTGGTACCTCATTTACAAGTGGTACCTATTTAAGAAAACACTACAAAACATTTTATCCTATTTTGCGATCAAGTACTTCATTTATGGGTGATAACCTTTCAAGAAAACTCCACAAAGCATCATAGCGTACTACGAGAAGTGTTTCTTCTTCGAGTACTTCATTTAAGGTGGTAACCTTTCAGTAAAACATCACGCATAAGGATAGAATACCCATTCTAGGTGTTTCATGTCTGAGTATTTCATTTATGGAAAGTAACGATTCAAGAAAATACCAGAAAGCAACCTATCCTACTACGAGAAGTGTTTCCTATCCGAGTACCTCATTTATGAGTGGTACTCAATCAAGAAATTACTACAAACCATCTTATTTTATTTCGCGATCCAAGTTCTTCATTTATGGGTGGTAACCTTTCAAGAAAACTCCACTAAACATCATAGCCTACTACGAGAAGTGTTTCTTCTTTGAGTACTTCATATACGGAGGTAGCCTTTCTGTAAAATACCACGCAGACGCATAGAATAGCACTCTATGTGTTTCATGTCTGGGTACTTTATTTATGGATGGTAACCATTCAAGATGTTTCTGATTCGAGTACTTCATTTACGAGTGTTACCATTCAAGAAAGCACTACAAAACATCTTATCCTACTACGAGAAGTGTTGCTAATCCGAGTTCTTCATTTATGGGTGGTAACCATTCAAGAAAACACCACAAAACATCTTATCCTACCACCACAAGTGTTTCTGATGCGACTACATTTATGGGGAGTAACCTTTCAAGAAAACTCCACAAATCATTATAACATACTACGAGAAGTGTTTCTTCTTCGAGAACTTGATTAAAGGATGGTAACCTTTCACTAAAATATCACGAAGATGCATAGAACACCACTCTAAGTGCTTCATCTCCGAGTACTTAATTTAGGGGTGTTAACTATTCAAGAAAACACCACAAAGCATCTTATCATATTATGAGATGTTTTTCTGATCTGAATACTTGATTTATGGGTGGTAATCTATGAAAGCTCCACAAATAATCATAACCTAATACAAGAAGAGTTTGTTCTTAGAGTACTTCATTTAAGGTGGTAACCTTTCACTCAAACACCACGCAGAATCATAGAATACAACTTTAAGTGTTTCATGTCCGAGTACTTCACTTATGGGTGGTAACCATTCAAGAAAACAACACAAAGCAACTTATCCTACTACGGAATGTGTTTCTCATTTGAGTACTCCATTTATTGGTGGTAACATTTCAAAAAAAAAAACTCCACAAAGCATCATAGCTTACTGCGAGAAGTGTTTCTTCTTCGAGTACTTCATTTACGGTGGTAACCTTTCAGTAAAACACCACGCAAACACATATAATACTAATCTAAGTGTCTCATGTCTGGATACTTTATTTATGGATGGTAACCATTCAAGTAAACACCACAAAGCTACCGATCCTACTACGAGAAATGTTTCTGATCCGAGTACTTCATTTACGGGTGGTAACCATTCAAGAAAGCACTACAAAACATGTTATCCTACTACGAGAAGTGTTGTTGATCCAAGTACTTCCTTTACGGGTGGTAACAATTCAAGAAAACCCCACAAAACATATTATCCTACAATCAGAAGTATTTCTGATGCGAGTACTTCATTTATGGGTGGTAACGCTTCAAGAAAACTCCACAAAGCATCATATCCTACTACGAGAAGTGTCTCTTCTTCAAGTACTTCATTTA
The DNA here is from genome assembly GCA_964058865.1 of Eleocharis quinqueflora. Taxonomy (NCBI): domain Eukaryota; kingdom Viridiplantae; phylum Streptophyta; class Magnoliopsida; order Poales; family Cyperaceae; genus Eleocharis; species Eleocharis quinqueflora. Next base: position 151,164 of record CAXKVX010000116.1, on the reverse strand, counting down.
AGGTGGTAACCTTTCACTAAAATACCATGCAAAATCATAGAATACCACTTTAGGTGGTTCATTCCGAGTACTTCATTTATGGGTGGTAACCATTCAAGAAAATAACACAAAGCAATTTATCCTACTACGAGAAGAGTTTCTTCTTGGAGTACTTCATTTACGGAGGTAGCCTTTCAGTAAAACACCATGCAGACATATAGAATACCATTCTAAGTGTTTCATGTGTGGATACTTCATTTACGGGTGGTAACCATTCAAGTAAACACCGCAAAGCAACCTATCCTACTACAAGAAGTGTTTATGATCCGAGTACTTCATTTATGGGTGGTAACCATTGAAGAAAGCACTACAAAACATCTTATCATATTATGAGAAGTATTTCTGATCCGAGTTCTTCATTTACGTGTGGTAACCATTCAAGAAAAACCACAAAAACATCTTATCCTACTGCCAGAAGTGTTTATGATGTAAGTACTTCATTTATGAGTGGTAACCTTTCAAGAAAACTCCACAAAGCATCATAGCCTACTACGAAAAGTGTTTCTTCTTCGAGTACTTCATTTAAGGGTGATAACCTTTCACTAAAATATCACGAAGATGCATAAAATATCACTTTAAGTGCTTCATGTTCGAGTACTTACTTTAGGGGTGTTAACTATTCAAGAAAACACCACAAATTATCTTATCATACTATAAGATGTGTTTGTGATCCAAATACTTGATTTATGGGTGGTAAGCTTTGAAAACTCCACAAAGCATCATAGCTTAATACGAGACGGGTTTCTTCTTAGAGTAATTCATTTAAGATGGTAATCTTTCACTAAAATATCACACATAATCATAGAATACCACTTTAGGTGATTCATGTCCGAGTACTTCATTTATGAGTGGTAACCATTCAAGAAAATAACAAAAAGCAACTTATCCTACTACGAGAAGTGTTTTAGATTAGGGTACTTCATTTACGGGTGGTAACCATTTAAGAAACCAACACAAAGCAACTTATCCTACTACGAGAAGTGTTTCTAATCCGAGTACTCCATTTATTGGGGTTAACCTTTCAAGAAAACTCCACAAAGCATCATAGCCTAATACAAGAAGTGTTTCTGATCCGAGTACTTCATTTACGGGTGGAAACCATTTAAGAAAACACCACAAAACATCTTATCCTACTACCGGAAGTGTTTATGACGCGAGTACTTCATTTATGGGTGATAACCTTTCAAGAAAACTCCATAAAGCATCATAGCCTACTACGAGAAGTGTTTCTTTTTCGATTACTTCATTTAAGGGTGGTAACCTTTCACTAAAATATCATGAAGATGCATAGAATACCACTCTAAGTGCTTCAGGTCCGAGTACTTAATTTAGGGGTGTTAACTATTCAAGAAAAGACCACAATGAATCTTATCATACTACGAGATGTGTTTCTAATCCGAATACTTGATTTATGGGTGCCCATGAGAACTAAAAAAAAAATCATAGCCTAATACGAGAAGGGTTTCTTCTTAAAGTACCTCATTTAAGGTGGTAACCTTTCAGTAAAACTCCAACCAGATTGATAGAATACCATTTTAAGTGCTTCATGTTCGAGTACTTCATTTCTAGGTGGTAACCATTCAAGAAAACAACACAAAGCAACTTGTCCTACTACGAGAAGTGTTCTTCTTAGAGTACTTCATTTAAGGTGGTAATCTTTCACTAAAACACAATGCTGTATCATAGAATACCACTTTAAGTGGTTCATATCCGTGTACTTCATTTTTGGGTGGTAACCATTCAAGAAAACACCTCAAAGCAACGTATCCTACTACGAGAAGTGTTTCTGATCCGAGTATTTCATTTACGGGTGGTAACGATTCAAGAAAGCACTACAAAATATCTTATCCTACTACAAGAAGTTTTTATCATCAGAGTACTTCATTTACAGGTGTTAACCATTCAAGAAAACACCACAAACATCTTATCCTTCTACCAGAGGTGTTTCTGATGCAAGTCCTAATTTATGGGTGGTAAGCTTTCAAGAAACTCCACAAAGCATCATAACCTACTACAAGAAGTGTTTATTCTTCAAGTACTTCGTTTGAGGTGGTAACCTTTCAGTAAAACATCACGCATAAGCATAGAATGCCCACTCTAAGTGTTTCATGTCTGAGTATTTCATTTATGGGTATTATCGATTCAAGAAAACACCAGAAAGAAACCTATTCTACTACGAGAACTGTTTCGGATCTGGATACTTCATTTACGGGTGGTAACCATTCAAGAAAACACCAAAAAGTAACTTATCCTACTACGAGAAGTGTTTCTGTTACGAGTACTCCATCTATGGTTGATAACCTTTCAAGAAAACCTCACAAAGCATCATAAGCGACTACCAGAAGTTTTTCTTCTTCAAGTACTTCATTAAAGGTGGTAAACATTCAGTAAAACACCACGCATAAGCATTGAACACCACTCTAAGTGTTTCATGTCTGAGTACTTTTTTTATGGATGGTAACCATTAAAGAAAATACCACAAAGCAACTTATCCTACTACGAGAAGTGTTTTCGATCTGAGTACCTCATTTACGAGTGGTACCCATTCAAGAAGAGTTTCTTCTTAGAGTACTTCATTTAAGGTGGTAACCTTTCACTAAAACACAACACAGAATGGTAGAAGGATAAGATATCACGAAGTGTTTCAGATTCGAGTACTTCATTTACGGGTAGTAACCATTCAAGAAAACAACAAAAAGCAACTTATCCTACTTCAAGAAGTGTTTCTGATCCGAGTACTCTATTTATTGGGGTTAACCTTTCAAGAAAACTCCACAAAGCATCATAGCCTAATACGAGAAGTGTTTCTGATCCGAGTACTTCATTTACGGGTGGAAACCATTCAAGAAAACACCACAAAACATCTTATCCTACTACCGGAAGTGTTTATGATGCGAGTACTTCATTTATGGGTGATAACCTTTCAAGAAAACTCCACAAAGCATCGTAGCCTACTACGAGAAGCGTTTCTTCTTCGATTACTTAATTTAAGGTGTTAACCTTTCACTAAAATATCACGAAGATGCATAGAATACCACTCTAAGTACTTAATTTAGGGGTGTTAACTATTCAAGAAAAGACCACAAAGCATCTTATCATACTACGAGATGTGTTTCTGATCCGAATACTTGATTTATGGGTGGTAGCCCATGAAAACTCAAAAAAGAATCATAGCCTAATACGAGAAGGGTTTCTTCTTAGAGTACCTTATTTAAGGTGGTAACATTTCAATAAAACACCACGCAGAATCATATTATACCACTTTAAGAACTTCATGTTCGAGTACTTCATTTGTAGGTGGTAACCATTCAAGAAAACAGCCGAAAGCAACTTGTCCATGAGAAGTGTTTCTGATCCAAGTACTTTATTTATGAGTGGTAACCTTTCAGTAAAACCCCACACATACGAATAGAATACCAATCTAAGTGTTTCATGTATGCGTACTCCATTTATGTGTGGTAACCATTCAAGTAAACACCTCAAAGCAATGTATCCTACTACGAGAAGTGTTTCTGATCCGAGTACTTCATTTACGGGTGGTAACGATTCAAGAAAGCACTACAAAACATCTTATCCTACTACAAGAAGTTTTTCTCATCCGAGTACTTCATTTACAGGTGTTAACCATTCAAGAAAACACCACAAACATCTTATCCTTCTACCAAAGGTGTTTCTGATGCGAGTACTTAATTTAGGTGGTAACCTTTCAAGAAAACTGCACAAAGCATCATAGCCTACTACGAGAAGTGTTTCTATTTCGAGTACTACATTTAAGGATGGTAACCTTTCACCAAAATATCACGAAGATGCATATAATACCACTCTAAGGCATCACTGAGTACTTAATTTAGAGGCGTTAACTACTCAAGAAAACACCACAAAGCACTTATCCTACTATGAGAACTGTTTCAGATCTGGATACTTCATTTACGTGTGGTAACATTTCAAGAAAACACCAAAAAGCAACTTATCCTACTACAAGAAGTGTTTTTGCTACGAGTACTCCGTCTATGGTTGATAATCTATCAAGAAAACTTCACAAAGCATCATAAGCGACTACCATAAGTTTTTCTTCTTCGAGTACTTCATTAAAGTTGGTAAACTTTCAGTAAAACACCACGCAGAAGCATAGAACACCACTCTAAGTGTTTCATGTCTGAGTACTTCATTTATGGATGGTAACCATTCAAGAAAATATCACAAAGCAACCTATCCTACTACGAGAAGTGTTTTCGATCCGAGTACCTCATTTACGAGTGGTACCCATTCAAGAAAACACAACAAAACATCTTATCCTATTTTGCGATCCAAGTACTTCATTTATGGGTGTTAACTATTCAAAAAACTCTACAAAACATCATAACCTACTACGAGAAGTGTTTCTTCTTCGAGTACTTCATTTAAGAAGGTAACCTTTCAGTAAAGCACCACACAAAAGAATAGAATACCACTCTAAGTATTTCATGTCTGGGTACTTCATTTATGGGTGGTAACTATTCAAGTAAACACTACACAACAACGTATCCTAATACGAGAAGTGTTTCTGATCCGAGTACTTCATTTACGGATGGTAACGATTCAAGAAAGCACTACAAAGCATCTTATCATACTATGAGAAATGTTGCTTATCTGAGTACTTCATTTACGGGTGGTAACCATTCAAGAAAAGACCAAAGACCACAAAACATCTTATCCTACAACCAGAAGTGTTTCTGATGTGAGTACTTCATTTATGGGTGTTAACCTTTCAAGAAAACTCCACAAAGCATCATAGCCCACTAAGAGAAGTGTTTCTTCTTCGAGTACTTCATTTAAGGGTGGTAACGTTTCACTAAAATATCACGAAGATGCATAGAATACCACACTCTAAGTGCTTCATCTCCGAGTACTTAATTTAGAGGTGTTAACTACTCAAGAAAACACCAAAAAACATCTTATTAGAGTTTATGGGTGGTAACTTTTGAAAACTCCACAAAGCATCATAGCCTAATACGAGAAGAGTTTCTTCTTAGAGTACTTCCTAATACGAGAAGTGTTTCTTCTTAGAGTATTTCATTTAAGGTGGTAACATTTCACTAAAACACCACGCATAATCATAGAATACTACTTTAAGTGGTTCATATCCGTGTACTTCATTTTTGGATGGTAACAATTGAAGAAAACAACACAAAGCAACTTATCCTACTACGAGAAGTGTTTCTGATACGAGTACTCCATTTATTGGTGGTAACCTTTCAAGAAAACTCAACAAAGCATCATAGCCTACTGCGAGATTTTTTCGAGTAGATTTACGAAGGTAACCTTTCAGTAAATCAAGTACTCGAATAGGAAATACTTCTCTTAGTTGGATAGTTTGCTTTGTGGTATTTTATCCTACTACGGGAAGTGTTGCTGATTCGAGTACTTCAATTACGGGTGGTAACCATTCAAGAAAGTATTACAAAACATCTTATCCTACTACGAGAAGTTTTGCTGATCCGAGTACTTCATTTACGATTGGTAACCATTCAAGAAAACACCACAAAACATCTTATCCTACCCCCAGAAGTGTTTCTGATCAGAGTACTTCATTTATTGGTGGTAGCCTTTCAAGAAAACTCCACAAAGCATCATAGCCTACTACGAGAAGTGCTTCTTCTTCGAGTACTTCATTTAAGGTGGTAACCTTTCTGTAAAACATCACGCAGAAGCATAGAATACCCACTCTAAGTATTTCATGTCTGAGAATTTCATTTATGTGTGGTAACGATTAATGAAAACACCAGAAAGCAACCTATCATACTACGAGAAGTGTTTCAGATCGGGGTACTTTATTTACGGATGGTAACCATTCAAGAAAACACCAAAAACAACTTATCCTACTACGAGAAGTGTTTCTAATACGGGTACTCCTTTTATGGTTGATAATCTTTCAAGAAAACTCCACAAAGCATCATAAACGACTACCAGAAGTGTTCTTCGAGTACTTCACTTAAGGTGGTAAACTTTCTGTAAAACACCACACAGAAGTATTTCATGTATGAGTACTTCATTTATGCATAGAATACCACTTTAAGTGCTTCATGTTCGAGTACTTAATTTAGGGGCGTTAACTATATAAAAAAACATCACAAATCATCTTATCATACTATCAGATGTGTTTCTGGTCCGAGTACTTAATTTAGGTGTGTTAACTATTCAAGAAAACAACACAAATCAAGTATTCGGAGGTAACCATTCAAGAAAACCCCATAAAACATCTTATCTTACTACCAGAAGTGTTACTGATGCGAGTACTTCACTTATGGGTGGTAACTTTCAAGAAAACTACACAAAGCATCATAGCCTACTACGAGAAGTGTTTCTTGAATAGTTAACACCCCTAAATTAAGTACTCGGAGATTAAGCACTTAGAGTGGTATTCTATGCATCTTCGTGATATTTTAGTGAAAGGCTACCACTCTTAAATGAAGTACTCAAAGAAGAAACACTTCCCGTAGTAGGCTATGATGCTTTGTGGAGTTTTCTTGAAAGGTTACCACCCATAAATAAAGTACTCGCATCAGAAATACTTCTGGTGGTAGGATAAGATGTCTTGTGGTGTTTTCTTGAATGGTTACCATCCGTAAATGAAGTACTTGGATCAGCAACACTTCTCATAGTATGACAAGATGCTTTGTGGTGTTTTCTTGAATAGTTAGCACCCCTAAATTAAGTACTCGGAGATGAAGCACTTAGAGTGGTATTCTATGCATCTTCGAGAAGTGTTTCTGATCCAAGTACTTCATTTATGGGTGGTAACCTTTAATGAAAACTCCACAAAACATCATAGCCTACTACGAGAAGTGTTTCTTCTTCGAGTACTTCATTTAAGGAGGTAACCTTTCAGTAAAACACCACATATACGAATATAATACAACTCTAAGTGTTTCATGTTTGGGAACTTCATTTATGGGTGGTAACCATTCAAGTAAACACCTCAAAGCAACATATCCTACTACGAGAAGTGTTGTTGATCCAAGTACTTCCTTTACGGGTGGTAACAATTCAAGTAACATGACAAGACATCTTATCCTACCACCAGAAGTATTTCTGATGCGAGTACTTTATTTATGGGTGGTAACCTTTCAAGAAACAATAATGACACCTGATTTCCATTTTCCTTATCTCAGAAACAATAATGACTGAAAATATCAGCAATTTTAGTTTTTGACATAAATAAGCCCTATCTCAGAAACAATAATGACTGAAATAATCAAATTAGCAGCAATTATGGACCAGTTTGTAATAGAACCATAAATTTTCCTTATGGAACAGTTTTAACCAAATTATCAGCAATTTTCATTTGTAATAGAACCAGAAACAATACTAAGTCAAATAAGCCCTCCAATTCCAATTCAACCACCCTTTTTCTATTGAAAAAATAAAAGAGAAAATCTACTGGTACCACTACAGAGAGAAGCTTGAAATTTATGAGTTTATATACCTTACCAATGGGCTAACACACTGCAAATAAAAAAAATGAAAGAAAAGAAAAGAAAAGGACATGAAACAGTGAAAAAAATTTACGAGATAAGAAGGGAGATTTTGGATTAAACCCAACAATTTTTGGATTAAAACTAACAAATAACAACAATTATAGTACATAATTTCAGAATAAAAAGTAGGGAGATTTACCTAGTCGCATAGGCATAGAGGGGAGAGAGAGGGCAAAACAACGAAATCAACGAACTCCGTCGAGAGAGGAGATGCGAGAAGGAGAGAGATAGAGTATGAGCTTGTCAGCAACTCAAATTCAATTCGAGTTCTGAGCTAGCCTAATCGAGTGAGAATCAAGATGATCGAACGAGATTGCCAATTGTCAGCAACTCAGTTCACTTGGAGATGTTGATCAGTTCACTTGGAAATACCGATCAGTTCACTTAGAGAAGCTGATCGGAAAAAATGAAGAAAAGAAGTAAACTAAAATTGTACTCAGGAACCTAAGAACAAGAATAAAGTGTAACCAAGAATTCAATTTCATTTTTCATAACAGTCCTTACAATCTTTTTCATAACAGTCCTTACAATCTTCTTCCTTCCTCTTCCTGTGCTATCTCTTCTCTTGTTGTTTCTTTCTCGATAAAATAGGATGCTGACAAAGCTGCATACTCGTTCATTAGCAGCCTTGAGAGATAGAATCCACTACTCACGGGGAGGAGTTGAGGTCTTGAGGAGATGGTAGGGTTCCGTTCAGTATAGAAATCAGTCGGAGAAGAAGGATTGATTGATTCGGCGACTTCGACTTGTGAACGTAACCAAACGACGAGTACTCAATGAGCTGCTCAGTAAGCTACTCAAAGCCCATCCAAACTAGGCTCAATTTTTAATTAAGCTCGAATATGAGTGATACCCATTCAAGTGGTACCTCATTTACAAGTGGTACCTATTTAAGAAAACACTACAAAACATTTTATCCTATTTTGCGATCAAGTACTTCATTTATGGGTGATAACCTTTCAAGAAAACTCCACAAAGCATCATAGCGTACTACGAGAAGTGTTTCTTCTTCGAGTACTTCATTTAAGGTGGTAACCTTTCAGTAAAACATCACGCATAAGGATAGAATACCCATTCTAGGTGTTTCATGTCTGAGTATTTCATTTATGGAAAGTAACGATTCAAGAAAATACCAGAAAGCAACCTATCCTACTACGAGAAGTGTTTCCTATCCGAGTACCTCATTTATGAGTGGTACTCAATCAAGAAATTACTACAAACCATCTTATTTTATTTCGCGATCCAAGTTCTTCATTTATGGGTGGTAACCTTTCAAGAAAACTCCACTAAACATCATAGCCTACTACGAGAAGTGTTTCTTCTTTGAGTACTTCATATACGGAGGTAGCCTTTCTGTAAAATACCACGCAGACGCATAGAATAGCACTCTATGTGTTTCATGTCTGGGTACTTTATTTATGGATGGTAACCATTCAAGATGTTTCTGATTCGAGTACTTCATTTACGAGTGTTACCATTCAAGAAAGCACTACAAAACATCTTATCCTACTACGAGAAGTGTTGCTAATCCGAGTTCTTCATTTATGGGTGGTAACCATTCAAGAAAACACCACAAAACATCTTATCCTACCACCACAAGTGTTTCTGATGCGACTACATTTATGGGGAGTAACCTTTCAAGAAAACTCCACAAATCATTATAACATACTACGAGAAGTGTTTCTTCTTCGAGAACTTGATTAAAGGATGGTAACCTTTCACTAAAATATCACGAAGATGCATAGAACACCACTCTAAGTGCTTCATCTCCGAGTACTTAATTTAGGGGTGTTAACTATTCAAGAAAACACCACAAAGCATCTTATCATATTATGAGATGTTTTTCTGATCTGAATACTTGATTTATGGGTGGTAATCTATGAAAGCTCCACAAATAATCATAACCTAATACAAGAAGAGTTTGTTCTTAGAGTACTTCATTTAAGGTGGTAACCTTTCACTCAAACACCACGCAGAATCATAGAATACAACTTTAAGTGTTTCATGTCCGAGTACTTCACTTATGGGTGGTAACCATTCAAGAAAACAACACAAAGCAACTTATCCTACTACGGAATGTGTTTCTCATTTGAGTACTCCATTTATTGGTGGTAACATTTCAAAAAAAAAAACTCCACAAAGCATCATAGCTTACTGCGAGAAGTGTTTCTTCTTCGAGTACTTCATTTACGGTGGTAACCTTTCAGTAAAACACCACGCAAACACATATAATACTAATCTAAGTGTCTCATGTCTGGATACTTTATTTATGGATGGTAACCATTCAAGTAAACACCACAAAGCTACCGATCCTACTACGAGAAATGTTTCTGATCCGAGTACTTCATTTACGGGTGGTAACCATTCAAGAAAGCACTACAAAACATGTTATCCTACTACGAGAAGTGTTGTTGATCCAAGTACTTCCTTTACGGGTGGTAACAATTCAAGAAAACCCCACAAAACATATTATCCTACAATCAGAAGTATTTCTGATGCGAGTACTTCATTTATGGGTGGTAACGCTTCAAGAAAACTCCACAAAGCATCATATCCTACTACGAGAAGTGTCTCTTCTTCAAGTACTTCATTTAAGGTGGTAACCTTTCACTAAAATACCATGCAAAATCATAGAATACCACTTTAGGTGGTTCATTCCGAGTACTTCATTTATGGGTGGTAACCATTCAAGAAAATAACACAAAGCAATTTATCCTACTACGAGAAGAGTTTCTTCTTGGAGTACTTCATTTACGGAGGTAGCCTTTCAGTAAAACACCATGCAGACATATAGAATACCATTCTAAGTGTTTCATGTGTGGATACTTCATTTACGGGTGGTAACCATTCAAGTAAACACCGCAAAGCAACCTATCCTACTACAAGAAGTGTTTATGATCCGAGTACTTCATTTATGGGTGGTAACCATTGAAGAAAGCACTACAAAACATCTTATCATATTATGAGAAGTATTTCTGATCCGAGTTCTTCATTTACGTGTGGTAACCATTCAAGAAAAACCACAAAAACATCTTATCCTACTGCCAGAAGTGTTTATGATGTAAGTACTTCATTTATGAGTGGTAACCTTTCAAGAAAACTCCACAAAGCATCATAGCCTACTACGAAAAGTGTTTCTTCTTCGAGTACTTCATTTAAGGGTGATAACCTTTCACTAAAATATCACGAAGATGCATAAAATATCACTTTAAGTGCTTCATGTTCGAGTACTTACTTTAGGGGTGTTAACTATTCAAGAAAACACCACAAATTATCTTATCATACTATAAGATGTGTTTGTGATCCAAATACTTGATTTATGGGTGGTAAGCTTTGAAAACTCCACAAAGCATCATAGCTTAATACGAGACGGGTTTCTTCTTAGAGTAATTCATTTAAGATGGTAATCTTTCACTAAAATATCACACATAATCATAGAATACCACTTTAGGTGATTCATGTCCGAGTACTTCATTTATGAGTGGTAACCATTCAAGAAAATAACAAAAAGCAACTTATCCTACTACGAGAAGTGTTTTTTATCCGAGTACTCCATTTATGGATGGTAACCTTTCAAGAAAACTACACAAAGAATTATAGCATACCACGAGAAGTGTTTCTTCTTCGAGTACTTCATTTAATGAGGTAAACATTCAGTAAAACACCATGCAGATGCATAAAATATCACTTTATGTGTTTCATGTCTGGGTACATCATTTAGGGGTGATAACCATTCAAGAAAACACCACAAATCAATCTCTCCTACCTCGGGAAGTGTTTCTGATCCGAGTACTTCATTTAAGAGTGATAACCTTTCAAGAAAGCACTCCAAAACATCTTATCATACTACAAGAAGTGTTACTGATCCGAGTACTTCATTTACGTATGGTAACCATTCAAGAAAACACCACAAAATATCTTATCCTACCACAAGAAGTGTTTCTGATGTGAGTACTTCATTTATGGGTGGTAACATTTCCAGAAAACTCCACAAAGAATCATAGCCTACTATGAGAAGTGTTTCTTCTTCGAGTACTTCATTTAAGGATGGTAACCTTTCACTAAAATATCACGAAGATGCATACAATACCACTCTAAGTGCTTCATCTCCGAGTACATAATTTAGGGGTCTTAACTATTCAAGAAAACACCACAAAGCAACTTATCATACTATGAGATGTGTTTCTGATTCGAATACTTGATTTATGGGTGGTAACCTTTGATAACTCCACAAAACAACATAGCCTAATACGAGAAGGGTTTTTCTTAGAGTACTTCATTTAAGGTGGTAACCTTTCACTAAAACACCATGCAGAATCATAGAATATCACTTTAAGTGCTTCATGTTCGAGTACTTCATTTCTAGGTGGTAACCATTCAAGAAAATAAAACAAAGCAACTTATCCTACTTTGAGAAGTGTTTTTGATCCAAGTACTTTATTTATGGGCGATAACCTTTCAAGAAAACTCCACAAAACATCATAGGCTACTACGAAAAGTATTTCTTCTTCGAGTACTTCATTTACGAAGGTAGCCTTTCAAACACCGCACAGACAAATAGAATACCACTCTTAGATTTCATGTCTGGGTACTTTATTTATAGGTGGTAACCTTTCAAGTAAACACCACAAAGCAACGTATTCTACTACGAGAAGTGTTTCTGATCCGAGTACTTCATTTACGGGTGGTAACGATTCAAGAAAGCACTACAAAACATCTTATCCTACTACGAGAAGCATTGCTGATCCGAGTACTTCATTTATGGGCGGCAACCATTCAAGAAAACACCACAAAACATCTTATCCTACCACCAGAAGTGTTTCTGATGCGAGTACTTCATTTATGGGTGGTAACCTTTCAAGAAAACTCCGCAAAGCATCATAGCCTACTACGAGAAGTATTTCTTCTTTGAGTACTTCATTTAAGGGTGATAATTTTTCACTAAAATATCACGATGATGCATAAAATACCACTCTAAGTACTTCATCTCCGAGTACTTAATTTGTAGGTGTTATATATTCAAGAAAATACCACAAAGCATCGTATTATACTATGAGATGTGTTTCTGATCCAAATACATGATTTATGGGTGGTAACATTTGAAAACTCCACAAAGCATCATAACATAATACGAGAAGGATTTTTCTTCGAGTACTTCATTTAAGGTGATAACCTTTCACTAAAACACCATGCAAAATCATAGAATACAACTTTAAGTGGTTCATGTCTGTGTACTTCATTTCTGGGTGGTAACCATTCAATAAAACAACACAAAGCAACTCATCCTACTACGAGAAATGTTTCTGATCCGAGTACTCCATTTATTGGTGGTAATCTTTCAAGAAAACTCCACAAAGCATCATAGCCTACTGCGAGAAGTATTTTTTTCGAGTGCTTCATTTACGGAGTCAACCTTTCAGCAAAACACCACACAGACAAATAGAATACCACCCTAAGTATTTCATGTCTGGATACTTTATTTATGGATAGTAACCATTCAAGTAAACACTACAAAGCAACCTATCCTACTACGAGAAATGTTTCTGATTCGAGTACTTCATTTACGTGGTAACCATTCAAGAAAGCACTACAAAACATGTTATCCTACTACGAGAAGTGTTGTTGATCCGAGTACTTCCTTTACGGGTGGTAACTGATAAACCTAGAGGGGGAGGGTGAGTAGGTTTTTAATTCGATTTCTAGGCTTATTTGATATAAAAATGCGCAATTCAAGATTAATGGCTTAAACTATCTTTCAATATCACTAGAGCAATTCAAGTTAGCTAAAGAAGAAAATTAAGGAGAAGAGTAGAGGAATGATCAAACAAAAATTGTAGACGCTTGACACCGATATGTTAACGGAGTTCGGCTATTGACGAGCCTATGTCTCCGGGACTTCCGATCCCCCGACTTGGTAATATGATCGAGCCGTTTCCACTAATCAACACAAGAATTCATTACAAGCTTGAACTTGGTCTCTTTACACTCAAGGATAGAAAACCAAGCCAAAATTCCGCACAACGGCAAAAAAAAAACAATAACAAGGTGACAATCTCCAAAGCAAGAGACAACGTTTCTATTAATTTAGAAGTGATGAGCTTGGGAATTGTGATGTAGATCTAGAGTAGTTTCAAAGGTCAGTAATGGCTGCTAAAGAATTTAGAAATTAGGACAAAAGTTATTGAGGAAGAAAGGCAGCAAGTGCTTTTATAATGGGCAAGAAAATCGTTCAGATTTGGCAAGAAACAGCCGAACCGTCACACGACAGTTGACAACTGTCGGCGACGGTTGAGCACTCAGTTCAAATACGAGGCATACAATTTTCTTTCAGGACCAACCGTCACACGACGGTTGGCAACTGTCAGTGACAGTTGATCAAGTAAGTTCAATGGTTAAGTACAGCAGTTTTCCAGGATCAATCGTCATGTTAGGGTTGGCAACCGTCATGACGGTTGAGATAGAAGTTTGAAATGGCTAAGTCTGGTCAATCTCCAGGATCAACCGTCAGTGACGGTTGAGGGGTATTGGTTGCAGTTCTTGAGACTAGGGAAACCGTCACATGACGGTTGATTCTGTGAATGGAATTTTTTTTATGTTTTCTCAAGCTCAAAAGATTTAAATTAATATTTTACATAATATAAAGCTTTTACTACTTAAAATTTGATGTTCTCTTGTTCCAAGCTTTGCTTCATGATCGCTCCAACGCTTGATAAAATATAGCTTGAATTTCCTAGATTTAAGCTTCCATTTCCAATTAAATTCCTGCATAACATCTCAAACAAGAACAAATGTCAAGAAAATAAAAATTGAAATATAACGCTCTCCCTTAATTCAAGCACAAATCCTAATATCATTTTGTACATATAAAAGCATGAAAATAAACATACAAGAACAAATGTCAAGAAAATAAATACTAATAAAGCATAGTCAAAACACACATATCATTTAGCAAGTAGTCCAACTACATAAAACAAGCAACTAAACAAAACACACTCCTAAATTCTTAAAGAGAGGAAAATGCATAATAAAGTGATTTGGAGACTTCTACTCGTTGTCATCTTCATCGTCTTCCGTGTCGCTTGCATCCTCCTCGTCTTCTCCATCATCATTGTCATTGTCCTCTTCTTGGACATTATGCACTAAATTGTCATCGTCCTCTCCGTCTTGAGAAGGTGCCACGTCTTCTTGACCAAAATGAGCTACAAAACGTACCTTGAGACTCAAGTGATCTTCATAGAGGGTATCGTACTTGTTTGTAGCCCAATCATAGAATGCATTTTGACCCGCTTGTATATCATCACACTTGGTATTGAGATTGGCCAAAGCGGTGAGAATGGCTTGTTGAAAATCACCCGAGAATTGAGGATTGGGTTGAGACGATGAAGCGCCCGAGGCAAATGGTTCTTAAGGAGGGTTCTCGGTTTGGGCTTGCCTATTAGGATCAATGTATTGATTTGGTAAGGCATTGGGTAACTTAATCCACATATCAACTGGACATCCCTTATGTACGTAGACCTTTTCGTCGCTAATTGGGTCAATCTTGTGAACTTTCCACCCAATAGCCTCCATGTGATCCCACATGTTGATCTGTTGTACGGTTTGAAGATTCTTTGGAAGTTTGACACCATTGGCTAGGAGGATTTTGTGAATGAGGTTACCAAAGGGGAGAATTCGTTGGCTATCGCTCAAGCTTGCCAACATATGAGAGATGATCATAAACAGAATGTTAAACATCCGACCATTATCCTCTATCATGTTCCTTAAGAAGAATATCGCATTGAACTCCACATTGGTTTTAACCGCGGCCTTTGGTGTAAGGATATTGTTAATAAGAAAGAAGGTAAACCGATGAACAGAGGATAATTTGGTTGCTTGCAATTTTCGTACCCAGTCGAATGTAAACCAAGATTGGTACTCATGGTGGGGTTCTTCCGGAGGTCCGGGCCATTTCGAATTAGGTAAATTTCTTCCCCATCATTTACAAGTCCCAACCATTGAGCAATATTGGATAACGTGACTTGTATTTCGGTGCCACATACATAGGTAGTAAAACTCCATGGATCCTTGGTTTTCTTGATATTGGCATAAAACGACCGAACAAGGATTTCATTAAATGGTTCTTGGCACTCAACAATTGGATTAATTCCCTAACCATTCATATATTCCTTAACCTTTTCATCTTCCCAATCCTTGTAAATACGACCCTTTTGAATAAAATAATACCCGTTTGATTTTGGTCGTGTCATGAGCGCCTTGGACATCATGTAGGCATCATCATCTCGAAATAGATAAAGATTACCTCTTTCTTCGTTTAGATTTGGCCGAGTAGGATCAGTTCGTGAAGATTGGCCGCCCGTCGATCCCTCAGTCCTAGCACGCTTGAAGGTGAGAAGCTTACGTCCGAAACCTTCTTGTTGGTGTTGTCTTGCGTGGCCATAGTGATTGAAGTGAGTTTGGGGACGAAACCCTAGCACTAGGGTTAGAGTGAATTGGAGAGATGAGATGGATTGAGAGAGAATAGGGTAGGTAGATGGAAGAGAAATTGTGAGGAGAGGTTGAATCTTCAAGAATTTGATGAAAGAGTGTGGGAAATGGGTTGATTTTAAAGAGGAATTTTCAGATGGAAGGGGAAGAGAGAAAGACAAGAGGAGGAAGGTGAAGAGATAGGGGCGAATTTTAGGAGTTTTGGAAGGGAAAGGTCACAGAAACACCTTTTAGAATCGAAATCCCGAGCGAACCGTCATTGACGATTGACAACCGTCATGTGACAGTTAACTCTGAGACGGATTGTGAAGGGCTAAATATCAACCGTTATGCTGCTTATCAACTGTCAGTGACAGTTGTCAAGTGGTATAACGGTTGTAACGTTGAGTCTTACCGTTTGTGCATGTTTTGCCAACCGTCACATGACGGTTGATTCTGAGAGATTTATTTTACTTGTGTTATTTTAACAATTATCCTTGTTTTGCCAACCGTCACATGACGGTTGAGTCTGAGAGGCTGATTTTGCTCATGTTATTTTAACTTAAATTTCATTATACAAGTCTTAATGTAATTCTAACATGTCTAATTTAAAACGAAGCTCACAATGGTGTTGTGTATCAAGAGGTTTTGTAAATATGTCGGCTATTTGATTTTTGGTGTCAATGTAGGATAGTTCAATGTCATCTCTTTCAATGTGATCTCGGATAAAGTGATGCCTAATCTCAATGTGTTTTGTGCGTGAGTGAAATACCAGATTTTTGGATATAAGAATTGCTCTTGTGTTGTCACACAAGATTGGGACCTTGCGAAAGCGTAAATTATAATCGTTTAGCGTATGAATCATCCACAATATTTGTGTGCAACAACTTCCGGCCACAACGTAATCGGCCTCGGCCGTTGATAGGGCAACTGATGTTTGTTTTTGACTCGACCAAGACACAAGCGAACCACCCAAGAATTGACACATACCACTTGTGCTCTTTCTATCCATTCGGTCTCCGGCAAAGTCAGCGTCAGTATATCCTACTAGATCAAGTTCCGATTGGCGATCATACCATAATCCTAAGTTCAAAGTGCCTTTTATATATTTGAGGATTCTTTTTATGGCTTTCATATTCTTTAGAGTTTGATTGAAAGCGAGCACAAAAACAAATCGAAAACATAATATCGGGCCTACTTGTTGTTAAATAGAGTAGACTACCTATCATGGCACAATATTGAGAAATATCCATGGGAATTTCACTTTCGTCCGCATCAAGATTTATGTTTGTTGCCATCGGTGTCTTGCTCACTTTGCTATCGTCCAACCCTAACTTCTTTACCAATTCCTTGGCGTATTTTGCTTGATTTATGAATATGCCATCGAATTGTTGCTTGATTTGCAATCCTAGGAAGAATTTCAACTCGCCCATCATGCTCATTTCGAATTCACTGCTCATCAAAGAAGCAAAATCCTCGGCAAGTGCCGCATTAGTTGAACCAAAGATAATATCATCTACGTATATTTGTACTAACAATAAATCATCCTCATTCTTCTTGGTAAACAATGTGGTATCGTTCTTCCCTCTTATAAAGTTATTTTCTACCAAGAAGGAGCTAAGTCTACCATACCAAGCTCGAGGAGCTTGTTTTAAACCGTAGAGGGCCTTGTTGACTTTGTATACATGATTGGGAAATTTTGGATCAACGAAATCGGGTGGTTGATGTACGTAAACTTCTTCTTGTATGAATCGGTTCAAGAATGCACTCTTGACATCCATTTGGAATAAGGTAAAACCTTTGTAAGAGGCATATGTCAAGAGCATTCTAATGGATTCTAGTCTAGCCACGGGTGCAAAAGTTTCATCGTAATCCAACCCTTCTTTTTGTCTAAAACCTTGTGCTACTAATCTAGCTTTATTACGAACAACGTTCCCTTCTTCATCATTTTTATTCCGAAAAACCCATTTTGTTCCAATTATCCCTCTATTCTTAGGTTTTGGTACAAGTTCCCACACTTTATTGCATTCAAATTGATTCAACTCTTCTTGCATGGCACAAATCCAATCGGCATCTTTACACGCTTGTTCAAGATTTGTGGGTTCAATTTGAGAGACAAACGCACAATGAGCAATCATTTGGTTCAAATTTGACCTAGTTCTAACACCATCCCTAGGGTTACCAATTACGTTTGTTAAAGGGTGAGCGGTTACTTCCCTTAGGTCTTGGGGCGGTTGATGCTCGATTTGCTCCATCGATGTAATGTCGTCTTCTTGAGAGACATTTTCATTTAGACCACCTTGTTCATGTTCTTGCATTTGTTCCGAAGTCATAACTACGTCTTTGCATGCATGAGGTGACCCATCTACGACCATGAACTCGCTTGGTCCTTGTCCTTGTCCTTCTTGAGTAACATTTGGTGATTCCATACCTACAATATCAACATTTCCTTTCTCGGCCCAAGTGTCAGTAGATTCATCGAATTTTACATTAATCGACTCAATAACAATTTTAGAGGTAGGGATGTATACTCTATATGCTTTGCTTGTCATCAAGTAACCTACTAAATTTCCTTCGATTGACTTTGAGTCAAATTTGGTGAACTTAGTAGAATCATCAAGTACAAATAATTTTGAACCAAACGTTCGAAAATAGGCAATGTTTGGCTTACGTCCAACCCACGATTCATATGGCGTTCTTTTAATTATTGGTCTTAATCCTACTCTATTTATTACATGACATGCGGTGTTGACCGCTTCGGCCCAAAGATACTTTGGTAAAGAGAAATAATTCAACATGGTACGTGCAAGCTCTTGCAAGGTACAAATTTTCCTTTCTACCACACCGTTTTGTTGAGATGTTCTAGGGGCCGGGTACTCGTGTTTGTACCCTCTTGTTGCACACAATTCATCAAATTTGGTGTTTTCGAATTCACCTCCACGGTCACTTCTAATTCTCTTAATTTTTAAATCTTTTTTATTTTCGACTCTATTGCAAAATTCAACAAAGTTCTCAAATGTTTCACTTTTGTGGCTTAAGAATATAAGAATATAACCCATGTGTATCTACTATAGTCATCTACAATTACACAAACATACCTCTTTTTTGCTAAACTAGGAACGCTTATTGGTCCAAATAGATCAATGTGCAATAGTTGTAATGGCTTATCGGTTGATACCATATCATTTGAGACAAAACTAGACTTTACTTGTTTACCTTTAATGCATGGCTCACATACACCATCCAAGTCAATTTTGCTCAAGGGTAGTCCTCTCACTAGATCATGTTTAATGAGCTTCTTGATGGAGCTTGCACCTAAATGTGCTAGCCTTCTATGCCATAGCCAAGATTGGTTAATCAATGCATTTAAACATATTTCATCTTGTCTAAAATCATTTAAGTAGAGATAGTATATCTTATTTTGTCTTTCACCTTTATATACCTCCTCGTTTTGGACCACATTAGATGACAACTATGGGTATCAAACTTTATATAATAACCGGCATCGCATAGTTGGCTTACGCTAAGCAAGTTAAAGTTTAAACCATCTACTAAATACACATTTGAGATGGTTAAATGTTGGTTTCCAATGGACCCTATACCAACAATTTTGCTCTTTCTTTGATTACTTCCAAAGGTTACCGAACCACCATCATAAGGTTTCAATGAAATAAAGTTAGAACTAGAACCAGTCATATGATGTGAGCATCCACTATCAATGATCCAAGCATTTTCTCTATGAGATGACGTCAAACAAACCTATAAGATTATACTAGTAGTTAAAACACACTAATATATTTTAATATTAGACTCACCCTAAATGTATGGCTAGGTGATTCGTGGGGGAGGTTGACAATCGTTTTATTTAATTTTTAAGTTTAGGAACCCAAATGGCATTTTTCAAGTTACATTTCTTTCGAAAATCGCATTCTAATGAAATATGACCGTTTTTACAACAATAATTGCAAAACGCTTTGGTTACGAGATTTGTGTGTAATTTAACAAAGCGAATTTGGTAATCGCATTTTAATCCGTGAATTATATTGCCTAGACTATTAGGTGTTTGTCGAAAAACAACTCTTGGCTTCTCATTCATTTGAGGGCCATTTTGAGCAAGGTTTTTACCTTTTGGTTCATACCTCCAACCGGTTGGTGCCCTATAGTAGAAGTTCTTAGACCAAGATGGACTTATGTAGGTACAACTAGATTCCAGTTTGGTTTTGGCATAGGATCCTAGATTAAAGCGATATCTAAAGGCATGATTTGGCCTAGAGATAAGCTTTGATTGTGCTTGGTTCTTGCTCTTTGAGTTGTGAGATTGTTTTCCTTTTGATTTAGAGTTTTGTTGAGAGATGGATTGAAAAGAGGGTGTGCTCTTTTTATATCCAAGACCCGACTTATTGTGGGGTTTTTGTCCCTCAAACATTTTGGTTAGATCCCTCCTAGTGTCATTACTCGATACACTAGTGGATCCAAAAACCCTTGAGCCACTTGTTAGTGATACCTTTTCTTTTGTCAAATTACATTTGATTCGAGTGTAAGTATTTTGTTATTTAACCCCATAATTATGCTCTCTTTTCTCATTAACTCACGGTTTGTCTCAATAACAAGTTTGTTCAACCTAACAATTTCAATTTTCAAGGATTCCTCATTAGATAATATGCTTGTATCATTGATGAGGTTCTCATCATCATCATCCTCCTCCTCCTCATCATCATCACTAATGCAAAGAGATGAGGCACATGTTGGCTTAGTAATAAAATTCTTTGAGTTTTGATATACCTCTGCCTCCTCTTTAGGAGATGAAGACGTGGCCTCCTCAACTTGCTTGGTCTTCTCATCATTCTCCGAGTTAATAGTGACCTTCTTCACTTTGGCCATAATAGTACTCTTGAGAATTTCAATGGTGGTGAGGTCGGTGATATTGTTGCTAGCGATGATTGAGTCAAAGTCGGTGGTGTTAGGCTCTTCAATGCAAATCGCCATTAGAGAATAGTTCACCTTATTCTCCTCCTCGACCTCAACTTCGGATTCCTCGCTTTCCTCATCTTTGCTATGATTCCATCGACCGGCATGCATGACTTTGGGCTTCTTTTTGCCCTTATACCCATCCTTCTTTGCATACCCTTTTCGCTCTAGTCTCTCATCACCGTCTTGAGGCCTCATTTGCGGAAAGATCTTGTAGCATGTGTGGATGGTATATCCTTCTCTTTCACACATAGCACACACCACCTTTTTACCCTTGCTTTCTCGCTTTGCGTTGTATTTCTTCTCAAAGGCGAATAGACCTTGTAACATTTTGGCTAGGATTTGCGCTTCCTTCTCATGGTCTTGTCCCATGTTCTTGAAGGGATTGTCGTTTGTTGGTCGAGAATGAGTGAATGAGGAGTTGTTTGCCTTGGAGCTTTGTGCCGGGAAAGCGATTGCCTTGCCTCCTTGATTTTTGCTAGAGGTTTGCTTGAGGGTTTCTTCGAAGGACCGAAATGAGGTATATATCTCATCCGGTGTGAATGACTCAGCATTTATCCAACGAATCCTTGCCAATCGGGCCTCACAATCATGGTGCGGAAAAGCTTACCTACAATCTTGTTGTTAGTTAAAGGTTCTCCCATTTCAATAAATTCATTAATGAAAATAGTAAGTTTATGGTACATGTCCTCAATACTCTCATTTTCCTCAATTCTAAAGTTCTCATATCTAGTATCTAAACCGGCTACTTTATTCCTTTTTATTTGGTCATTTCCTTTGTACCGTTTCAAGAGAACTTGCCACATGTCATGGGCATTGTTGAGGTTACCAAAGATTGGTGCTATGGTTTCACTTATCGATGACAAAATTGCATTTACTGCGGCATCATTAACCTTTTTTCTTGGTAGACAATACATCTAGTTTACCCGTTTCGGTGTTATACTTTGGAACATATTTGTCTACTAAAGCATCCCAAAGGTCACATATTTCTAAGTAGTTCACCATGCACCGTTTCCAATGACCAAAGTTTTTGCAATTTGTACCTAAAACCGGAGGTTCCTTCACATGCCTATAGGTAGCCATTATCGGATCTTAGTTTGTCAACTAAAAACTTTTCTAGTGAGCAAACACAACGTGCTCTGATACCACTTTGATAAACCTAAAGGGGGTGAATAGGTTTTTAATTCGATTTCTAGGCTTATTTGATATAAAAATGCGCAATTCAAGTTATAGCTAAAGAAGAAAATTAAGGAGAATAGTAGAGGAATGATCAAACAAAAATTGTAGACGCTTGACACCGATATGTTAACGGAGTTCGGCTATTGATGAGCCTACGTCTCCGAGACTCCCGATCCCCCGACTTGGTAATAGGATCGAGCCGTTTCCACTAATCAACACAAGAATTCGTTACAAGCTTGAACTTGGTCTCTTTACACTCAAGGATAGAGAACCAAGCCAAAATCCGCACAACGGCAAAAAAAACAATAACAAGCTGATGATCTCCAAATCAAGAGACAATGTTTCTATTAATTTAGAAGTGATGAGCTTGAGAATTGTGATGTAGATCTAGAGTAGTTTCAAAGGTCAGTAATGGCTGCTAAAGGATTTAGAAATTAGGGCAAAAGTTATTGAGGAAGAAATGCAGCATGTGCTTTTATAATGGACAAGAAAATCGTTCATATTTGGCAAGAAACAACCGAACCGTCACACGACGGTTGAATTTCCTTGATTTAAGCTTCCATTTCCAATTAAATTCCTGCGTAACATCTCAAACACAAGATATTGTAAAATTCAAGATAGTTTTGCAAATCGACAAATATGAAGAAATTGTTAGATACAACAGTAACCATTCAAGAAAACACCACAAAACATATTATCATACCATCAGAAGTATTTCTAATGCGAGTACTTCATTTATGGGTGGTAACCCTTCAAGAAAACTCCACAAAGCATCATATCCTACTACGAGAAGTGTCTCTTCTTCGAGTACTTCATTTAAGGTGGTAACCTTTCACTAAAACACCATGCAAAATCACAAAATACTACTTTAGGTGGTTCATGTCCGAGTACTTCATTTATGGATGGTAACCATTCAAGAAAATAACACAAAGCAATTTATCATACTACGAGAAGTGTTTCTTCTTCGAGTACTTCATTTACGGAGGTAGCCTTTCAGTAAAACACTACGCATACACATATGATACTTCATTTACGGGCAGTAACCATTCAAATGAACACCGCAAAGCAACCTATCCTACTACAAGAAGTGTTTATGATCCGAGTACTTCATTTATGGGTGGTAACCATTGAAGAAAGCACTACAAAACATCTTATCCTACTACGAGAAGTGTTTCTGATTCGAGTTCTTCATTTAAGTGTGGTAACCATTCAAGAAAATACCGCAAAATATCTTATCCTACTACGAGAAGTGTTTCTGATCTGAGTACTTCATTTACAGGTGGTAACCATTCAAGAAAACACTGCAAAACATCTTATCCTACTGCCAGAAGTGTTTCTGATGCGAGTACTTCATTTATGGGTGGTAACCTTTCAAGAGAACTCCACAAAGCATCATAGCCTACTACGAGAAATATTTCTTCTTCGAGTACTTCATTTAAGGGTGGTAACATTTCACTAAAATATCACAGAGATGAATAGAATACCACTTTAAGTGCTTAATGTCCGAGTACTTAATATAGGGGTGTTAATTATTCAAGAAAACACCACAAAACATCTTACCATACTATGAGATGTGTTTCTGATCTGAATACTTGATTTATGGTTGGTAACCTTTGAAAACTCCACAAAGAAACACACTGTCCTATGAGTAAATCTAAACACAATATAAAACTAGAGAAATCCTCCTGGTTCCATACAATCACCTTCACACACTTAAAAATCCTAACTAAATGGATGATATTTGGGCATCGACACATCCCGCAATCGCAACAAGGCGTCTTGTACCTCTCTTGGTTCCATGCAATCATCTTCACGCACTTAAAAACCCTATCTAAATTGATGATATTTGGGCATCAACACATCCCGCAATCGCAGCAATGTGTCTTGTACCTCTACCAACCATCGTTTTTGTTGCTTAACCAAATGTCGCACCCGAACTAAAGTGAAATCTGGCCTAAGATCGCTGGGTTATATATGTACCTCACAATCCCCAAATCACACCTCGATCAGGGCTCAAACGTGCTTCGCACACTTCGACGAGCAAATTGTTAGTCGCACTCATCCCTCCAAACAAATGCGATCAATCTCGAAAACCCCTATCACCTCTCTCAATCTCCCTTCTGGGTTGTTCTACTCTGGCACAACACCATCAAACACTATTATCCCTGCTTGATCTCGGCATCCGAAACATCACGTACCAGTAACCCTCATTTCGACTCGACACTTCGCCATCAAGTATCAGAAACTCCTAATCTCGATTCAAATCAGTGCTTCTTGATCAACACGTCTCGAGATATGCACTTCACGATCAACTTTGGACGATCAATATCACCCTTATTGCACCATTAGCACCTCTTCCAATTAGCATATCCCAATCAACATTCATCATAATCAGAAGTCTCCTCGGTCTATCAGCTGATGCAACCGCTACTCCCTCGAGCTGGGGGCATCTTGATTAACTCTATGCATCCCCTCAAGCTCTGTATGAGACTTATCGATCTGATCAGCTTTCTGCAAACTCATCGCCTTGGATCTTATAAACAGTCGCCAACCAAGCACTTGTGGTATGTACCAGCACAATAATTCCAACCATCCCTATTTAGCACATCAACAAGGTTGGAATATACATATGTGAGTTTCAGCATACAACGACGCTCGTCTTCATCTTAATCTCTTCTTCGTTAAAATTGACCTCAGTTTATGAATTCCAGCCTCAATCTTGTCTTCATCTCAATCTACATCGAAGTTCAGCATCAGACTTTCATTAACTCGATCGGATCATCGATCTTCGATCTCCACCTCGATCACCTCACGATCACCTCATTCTCGATCTATCTATCAATCATCGTTCAAATCTTGTTAATCTTGTCAGACTATCACGATCAATTCACAAAGTATCGATTTCAGACTCTACGATCTATCTCAGTAAATCAATCAAACCATCTGTGCAGAGAACTCCGTTGTTCTACCGATCTCAATCAAACTATTGAGTCGATCTCCTACATCATCACTCTCAACAACAACACAAATCAATTCTCATCATAGCACAGATTCAAGTCTCTCTCAATATTCGCGTCAGAGCGTTGAGAAAAAAAAAGGGAAGGAAGAGGGGAGGAGGGAGAGGTGGGAAGAGGTCGGAGACGACCTCCTCGCCTGGATTCTCTCAGATCACCTTTCTTATTCATTAAATTCATTTATTTATTTGCTTATTTATTTGCTTTTTATTCGTTCAGTTGTTAAGTACAATAAAAATACTATTTTAAGAGGATCTCGTCTCAAAAAGACCGATAACAGTTTTAGCAATAAGCTAAAGCTTTACATGTCATGTTGTGACGAATCACACAAGGATAACAGTTTTAGCAATAAGCTAAAATTGATCTCAGTTTATGAATTCCAGCCTCAATCTTGTCTTCATCTCAATCTACATCGAAGTTCAGCATCAGACTTTCATTAAGTCGATCGGATCATCGATCTTCGATCTCCACCTCGATCACCTCACGATCACCTTAGTTCTCGATCTATCTATCAATCATCGTTCAAATCTTGTTAATCTTGTCAGACTATCACGATCAATTCACAAAGTATCGATTTCAGACTCTACGATCTATTTCAGTAAATCAATCAAACCATCTATGCAGAGAACTCTGTTGTTCTACCGATCTCAATCAAACTATTGAGTCGATCTCCTACAGCATCACTCTCAACAACAACACAAATCAATTCTCATCATAGCACAAATTCAAGTCTCTCTCAATATTCGCGTCAGAGCGTTGAGAAAAAAAAGGGAAGGAAGAGAGGAGGAGGGAGAGGTGGGAAGAGGTCGGAGACGACCTCCTCGCCTGGATTCTCTCAGATCACCTTTCTTATTCATTAAATTCATTTATTTATTTGCTTATTTATTTGCTTTTTATTCGTTCAGTTGTTAAGTACAATAAAAATACTATTTTAAGAGGATCTCGTCTCAAAAAACCGATAACAGTTTTAGCAATAAGCTAAAGCTTTACATGTCATGTTGTGACGAATCACACAAGGAGTGTGCTGACTCTAGTCTCTAAGGATTGATTCTTTGCAACGATCTTGAAGGATCGATTGCTTGGAAATCATGATTTAAATGGAAATTAAAATGAAAAAATGGAGAAATTTGAGAGATACGGAGAGAAAAGGGATACAAAGGGAGCTAATCAAGCTTTCCATTCTATTTCATTCATCAAAATTCAACATGTCCAGAAAAATACAAGTCTCAGCCTTTATATAGGCAGTAAGGACTAAAGTGCGAAAATAGACTAAAATGCAAATAAAGAAAACAATTGGGTACTTTTGTAAAAATGTCCAGCAGACTAAAAACAAATCGCAACAGAATGGAAATCCCTTCTCCAGTTCCTACTCACCCGAACCTCTCCATTAATCTATTTAACCCTTCAGATCAGCTTGTAACTCTCATCCAATGGTCAAATTAAATTCACAATCTTTACTTACGATCCGACGGCTAGAATTGATCGTTACCATTTATATCGTTGTATTCCCTCCCCCCTTAACACCAAGCTTGTCCTCAAGCTTTGGTTGAAGTCAGTGTGATGTGTCGAATATGCAAGCTGTGGTTTTTTGTATGGTCCCTGGGACCTCTTTGGTATTAATGTTGCTCCAGAGTTGTTGCTTTGTTGAGATTTGGCTAACTGTTGTAGAAAAATCGAATGGTACAACCTTGCTCTTAGGTAATTGCATCATGATCAATTCAATCGAGTTGCCAGCATGTTTGGAGACCAATGGTGATTGTTTCTTGCTCAAATTCATTTGTACCGACAACAATGGACCAAGTGAGAAATGATGAACTAACCATGCAATTTTCCACATAAGGAATTTATTCTCAAGGTCTATTGGTACATTATGAACCAAATGAGCTGATTTAGCCTCCTCATAGGAACCCTCTTGATTAATCTGTGAGAAGTAATGCCTGCAAGCCCCACTGAGAGCCAATTTTCCCCCAAATACGGTTTTTACTCGCTCCCTTGTATGTACAGTAAGAGTAAATAATTGGAGATATAATTCTGACTTCTGACAAACTACTACCACCTGTGTCAATTGAGTTTCAGATATGTTCTTCTGACATACATGTTGAAAATGGAGGGAAGGTTCAACCCAATGGAAATAGCCCGACACTTTTTCTGTCATATAGTTCCATCTAAGAATCAACACTATCCTAAGATGCACATTATAAGCAATCAAATTGAGAATTACCACTTGACTGTTCTTATCAACCAAGACACGAGTCCCTGATGCTTTGATATTCCTCACCTGGTTACAAGGTTTGTGCAATGTTTGTAATGTGGTTTCATGGTCAAGTGTAGCTCTGAAAATTGCATCTCGAGAAAAGTGTAATGCATTGCCCTTCATTTCTCCCATGGCAATATCAAATAAGATTCCATAACCCTTTGTAGTCTGATCAATTGGGTTAAATCTCAGCCTTGTATTAAGGAACTTAATAGCCAATAAACTCATTCCTGAAGATTGCAAAATGGTGTCTGGAACTAGAAAATCATTTCCAGTTGCTTTCAATGCACCTTTCAATTGAATAGTTTTAACCACCTCCTCCCCATGTAATTTATCCGCAAGTGATTTATGCAATTTAAAGCTGGCACGCGCCAGGCTGGACATGGGCCCACCATCACACCAGTTGAGAGCATGGAACCCTCTGGCCTCTGGCAGTTTATACTTAAACTTGAGCCAATTGAACCTTACGTGGGGTACGATTTTGATCTGATTCGTGCTTGTGACCTCACCAGTACTTCTTTCAGACAAGGTCTGTATCATCACCACTGACTCAAAATCATTGCCATGCTTAGTTGCAACCCTTGATGGAAATTGAAAGTACTCTATAATCTCAATTGGTGCTAACTGAGGAGTTTATTGCTCGATTAGGATCATATTGTTCTGATCGCGAAGGCGTTGCTCGACAGTATCGTCTGAGTGTTGTTCATTCACTGCTTGTGCCCAAAGCTTCCCAGATTTCATATCAAATCGATCACCTGACTGGGCCAATCGTTGCTTCGCCTTTAGATTCGATCTCAGTTGATTTGGTTGCTCTTCAATTGAACTCATCGGTTCATGTGCAATCAATACAGGAGCATCTGAGGTATTGATTTCATTCACGCTCCTTGGAAGCTGATTGAGAACACCCTCCAGTGGACTCTTACAGTTCCCGTCACTAGTTCTTGAGAGATTTAAGCTAATTGTCTTAGCCTTATCAAATACCCCAAATTGACCAGTTTCAGTCCTTTTACCCTTGGCTGATGCATCCAACCTCAAGCCCAATTCTCTCTCACCCTTCCTCGATTCATCTTTTTCCCTCATTTTCACTTTTCTACCTGTCATTTCTGATGCGAACCTTGCATCACTCCACTGGTAGTGAGTTTGTAGAGGAGAAAGTACAGTAGATAGGGCGTACCTGCTACATTGACAGTCAGGTGGTTTGGGTGGAATGGAAATCAATACACCCGTGTCATCACCACTACATTGATCACATCTTTGCTCAAACAGATGATTGGCTTCGTCTTGCCGTTGCCAATATGATTGTGTTGCTTGAATAAAATTGTGGAAGCTCGAATTGATCTTCACCAGATCCACCTTTGCTGCCTGTGTGTGAACGAGCATGGTCGGTTGGTCGGTTGCTAAAATTGATTCTCCCCAGCTGCAATCGAAGGGCTCTGATACCACTTGCAACGATCTTGAAGGATCGATTGCTTGGAAATCAGGATTTAAATGGAAATTAAAATGAAAAATGGAGAAATTTGAGAGATACAGAGAGAAAAGGGATACAAAGGGACTAATCAAGCTTCCCATTCTATTTCATTCATAAAAATTCAACATGTCCAGAAAAAATACAAGTCTCAGCCTTTATATAGGCAGTAAGGACTAAAGTGCGAAAATAGACTAAAATGCAAATAAAGAAAACAATTGGGTACTTTTGTAAAAATGTCCAACAGACTGAAAACATATCGCAACAGAATGAAAATCCCTTCTCCAGTTCCTGCTCACCCGAACCTCTCCATTAATCTATTTTACCCTTCAAATCAGCTTGTAACTCTCAATGGTCAAATTAAATTCACAATCTTTACTTATGATCCGACGGTCAGAATTGATCGTTACCATTTATATCGTTGCATGTTTTATATATTTATATTTATTTAAAAAGTCAATAAGTGTTATAAACTTATAATTACCTTTTATTTGCAACAAAAATAGAGAGAAAACGTTCGTGTCATAAAATAAACTGGGCCATCATTTTTTACTTTTTTACATCTCGCTGGAGAATCGATGATCTCACCCTTGACTCTGAAATTTGAATCAAGTATAATTTTGTCAAAGAGGAGGGTTCCAATGCCTACTTTTTTGTGCCTCATCATGTCCATTAATTTAAAAAATTAATTAATTAATTTTTTAAGACTTTAAATATCAAAACTAATTGATTGAATATTTTATATATGTCATAATACATGTGTATAAAAAATATTGTAACATTTTAGTTTAATTTAATTGATCATCTAGAGCTAACAAAATCAACGGTTCAAATCCAATAATTTTGAACCATTGATTTTGTTAGCTCTAGATGACCAATTAAATTAAAGTAAAATGTTACAATATTTTTTATACATATGTATTATGACATATATGAAATATTCAATCAATTAGTTTTGATATTTAAAGTCTTAAAAAATTAATTAATTAATTTTTTAAGTTAATGAAAATGATGAGACACAAGAAAAGTAGTCATTTGATCGCTTCTCTTTGTCAAATAGGGTGTAGCTACTTTTCAGGTAGGGTTATAGTTGGGCCGAAATTGAAGATTCAGCCCATTGTAGCAAACATTACATAAGATAAAGAGAAAGTGAATTGGACTGGTTTACGTAGCGGATCGGATCGGATCGGATTTTATAAACATATGATCCATTTGAAAGGACAACCGAATAAACAACAACCCTCACTCTACAAGATGCAAATGCAACGCAATGCAGATGAGATCGGATCGTGCTTTGTGCTTACAGTAATTACCTTCTTTTTTTTCATATCCATCCGAGAAACTAAACTATCGAAGAAGAGAAGAAAGATCTCTGACACACTGCGACTAGAGAAACGAGAGAGAAAGAGAAAGAGAGATGGAGAGAGAAGGCGAAGGATCATCGAGCGGATGGAGCTGCGTGACGAACTGGGAAGTGGGGAAGGGGTCGTCTCTAGAAGCTTCTGTCTCCTTCGACACCTCCCACGAAGACGCTCCCCCTTTGACTTCCGATGGGACTCTTCTTTTTTGCCCTGCCACAGACGATCCTCCGCCTTGCGAAGTCACTGGTGAGGAACCCCACTTTTGTCAGAATAAACAATCATCATCAATTACAAATAGAAATACTTCTTTTATTATCAATTTGGCGCGTTTGTAGCCAATTCCATGTTTGATTCTTAATTGATGAGTAATTTAGACTTAATTGATGAGTAACTGACGTGGAATTCTCGTAGTTAGTTTCATTTTAGTTATTCCTATTTTTCCTATTCATACAAAAAACATGGCTCTTAATAAGGTGTAATTTGCAGTTGGATCATTGAGAGATAGTTCAATTTTTTCACATGCACTGGAAGACGTCTCCAATCACTGAATTAATGTAGTTTCCTTGAACCTGTTTATTCTCCAGTTCTTTAATTGAAGTATGATCATTGTTACAGAGGTTTAATTAAGTAATTAATTAATACTAACCAAGGTTTCCCTATCCTAAATCCATATTCATTGCTGACCACTGCTGTGATTTTGTTTTTGCAGTTTTCTTTAGGGGAAAACATGAAATTCACAGAGTATATGCTCGAACCACTGCCAGGATTTTTGAGATATACTATACAAAGGATGCAGATACAAACTCTACAAAGGAGTACCTATGCACGGTCAAGTGTGGGTCCGTCATGTCAGATGAGAATCCGCAATGTTCTAGTCATAATAGCAGTGTTCATTCCAGTGAGGAAGAGAGCTGGGTTGATGTGAAGGCTACTGCATCTTCTTTGAAAGAGTCTCTGGTAAAAAAATTTCCCTGTTGAGAAATCTAACTATATATATTACAATTCAGATTCTCAAGTAAGAACATCTGACTAGAAAGCCCAGCTCACACAATTCAAATTCATTTGTCTGATAAAAATATTGTGACATCTCATGATTTTTACAAGTTTTGTTTTACTTTATTATTTAAGTACTTCTGTATCTTTTGCACCTGCAATTTATTATCTAGATTATGCATAATCGTGGAAAACAAAAATTCCTAGGTACATAAAAATATGCTGATCTTTACTTTCCTATTACATTAAAGGGTGAAAAAACTTCCTGTTTTGCTGGGTTATCTGGTTCAGTTAGTATTTTTATGAAATTATGAAAATCTTCGTAGTAATTTTGAATAAGACCCTGAAGGTAGCACTTCCTGTCTCTTATATTATTTTTGCTCTTTCAGATGCACTATGAAGCAACCGCCGAGATTTCAGATGCCGAACCTTGTGCATCTGTGACCCTTAGATTTCTCTCTCTTCAGACAAAATCTTCTGTTCATATCGAAGAAATATACATCTATGCTGACCCTGTTGATGAATTCAGTACCACTCAAGATTCATCGAGCAGCACAACAACAGGATACAGCAACACAAGTTCTCTGTTTGCCATGCTGGTACCTAATCTCTTACAAAAATCACAGTCAGGCCTCAGCAGCAGAATAAATGAGCGGTACTTCTCTCCTGATAGGGTTCACAATAGACATGATGTCAGGGACCAAAATGCAAAATCAGACTCTTCTGTTGCAGAAGAGCTTAGAAAGGAAGTGGTAAATCATAGAGAAGAAAAGAATAACTACCAGACTCAAAAGGAGGGCTTGCCTCGTCAAATGAATATCCCTGTTGCAACAGACACTACTGTACCATCACTGGTACTGCCCCACTACAGTACTAGTCCAGATCAGAGCCATGCCAGAAACAGTAGTGTAGCTGATGCAAGACAAGTTGATCAAGAGGGTGCAGTTAAGAGAGATCCTGTGGTAGTGGGCAATACATCTAATACAGACAAATTGGTCTTCAATGAATCGACAAACCGCGTTGAGAAGCTTCTAGAACAGCTGGTATTCAAGGTGGAAAAGATGGAAACATACTTTACCAAGTTCGAAGATAAAATGTTGGGACCTATAAGTTGCATTGAGTCAAGGCTGGAGCGGTTAGAGAAACAGCTCAGCCTATTAACAAATGATCTTCAATCCTTGCGTGTCCCACCTAGAGAAACCTGTCCTCATTCGACTGATGGGAATAAGAGGTCTCAGGACACGGTGTCTCAAGATGACTCAGTAGGAGATGCTATGGCAGGTTATCGGGTTGAGGCAAATACATCCTCAGTAACCAATGGTATGGTACGTTGTCCGGTTGAGACAATGGCATCCTCAGTTGCCAATGATGTAGCAGGATGTCAGGTTGAGACTGCAACATCCGCAGTTGGCAATGATATGGCAAGTTGTCAGGTTGAGACAAAAACATCTTCAGGCACCCATTTTAAGGCACCTGATTGTATGAGTGAAGATGAAAGCGATGACGGTGGTCATTGTGGCAATGATGATGTACACGATGACATGGAAGTTGACACCCGTGTTCCTAATAAAAGAAAACCAATTTCTATTGATGGTGCACTTGCTTCTGCTTTGGCTGCATTTGCCACTGAGTCAAGTTTAAATGCAAGTACTGTTATGAGCGTCAAAACAAATGATCCAGATTTGGTCCATGGCGCAGAACACAGTGGCACTGTACCCAGTGGGCCTTGTCCTGGTGTTGAAGGTGTTCCACTTGTATCAATTGATGAACAAACCGAGACGGCTTCTGACCTGCTATCTTCTTTTGAGGCTTCAACTCATCCTGGTCAGGTTTTGAATGAGGTAGAAGAAACAGCTAATTTGGATGAGAATTTGCAGAAAGTTGATGTAGAAAATGTAACCAGTGAATTGGGAGCCAGAGAGACTTTTGAGGATTCTGATAATCCTACACAAGTCAAAACATCAAGTGATATTTCTAAAAACTTGAATGAGGATCTGCACCAAGTCGACGGAGATGTCACAAGTGACATG
Source organism: Eleocharis quinqueflora (assembly GCA_964058865.1). NCBI lineage: Eukaryota > Viridiplantae > Streptophyta > Magnoliopsida > Poales > Cyperaceae > Eleocharis > Eleocharis quinqueflora. The sequence continues at coordinate 117,881 of CAXKVX010000116.1, read as the reverse complement.
GGACACGCTGAGGGAATTACAGATGATTCTGATGTCCAATTTCATATAGAACACATTCGGTTCTCCAAAAGTGTGATAGGAGAGGTATCTGATGAAGAGGAAGTGGAATTAGGTTTCGCACCTGACTCGCCTCGGTTTGTTGCATGTAACAGTCCACTAAGCAGCAGCGACTTTGAGCCGAGTCTTCCAAATTATGGTGAAGTTCTTAAGGGGTGGGGAGATGGTGGCAACAGCAGCACTGATTCAAGCTTTGATGAAAGTTTTTTAAAAACTAAGATGCCGATCAACCTGTCAGATGATATTAACACAGTGTCTAGTACCTTCAGCGAAGGTTCGCAGAAGTTTTCTGTACATTGGGATGAGCCGAAAGTGCTGGACCCCCTTGCAGTTTTATTGGATGAAATGACGGATAATGACATGTCTGGCCCAGCTTTCTCAACTGTTCTCCAAGAAAATACCAGTGGTGCAAATAATCCTTTCATTGATTTGGAGGGAATCCCAAATTCAAGTGAAGCGGGCGCTGCTAACAGCAACATGCCCCAGTTTGAGAGCCTTATATGAAAAGATTTCGAAGTTAAGAGCTTGAATAGTGATGGTACATTGTATTTAATATATATCTAGTAGCTGATACTCTTTTGTGTTGCATGGAACTTTGTTAAATTTTAGATGTCTTTATTTTCTTAGGAGATGTAAATATGATAGTGTGAGTTCTTTTCTCTGTGGTTGAATAAACATATTATGAAATCCTGACCCCACATTGTCTTCATTTTTAGACTGTTTTAAATTGGTGAGTAACAGTATAGTTAACAGTTTTTGGGTATTGTTGCGGTACTACTGTATCGGTGCATGCTATCTTGAGAGTTAATCACTTTAATATGATCATTGGCTTTATGGTTCATAAACTTTCATTTTTACATGGCTTTCTGATTGTACCAAAACAATTATATGCGAACAAGAAATGCCTCTACAAATATGAGCATTCATTTGCAGATTGGTCCCCCTTAATAACTGTAATGCTGTCATTGGTTTTTTTTATTCATTAATGCTGTCATTGGGTCATTGGTTATCAGCACAGCCTAGTGAAACTCTCACGCGTTTGGTTTTTTTTATCTAATATAGTCGGGACAAACCTGTAGCCTGTAGGCAGAATAAAATAAATTGGCAGCCTAAAAGACCCAAAATTCAGAAGGAATATGCGCAGCAGATGTAACTGCCGTCAAATGAACGTTTAGATGAGAGAGACACTACTAAAGATAAGTGCCTTAGTACTGCCTTAGTACTGTCTAATTATCATTAGATTTTAGTATATTCGGTATTAAAAATATTTAGTGGCATTGCCGAAATTTTGTGTAATACTCAACTCCGGATCTTTATTAAAAATGCGGTATCAAATTGCTGTAACTTTTGGGAAAAAAACTGTTTGTAAACTAATACTGATTACAATCTGGTGTTATAATCTAGATCTAACACCAAATTTTTAAAACAGTCCGGTATAAAATTCTATCATATTCGATATTAAAATCTTACATATTAACACCAGATTTTAATACCATTATTAAAGATTTTATTATCGAATTTTAACTAATATCCGATTTTACTTTTCTTTTATCACTGAAATCTAACAAATATTCAGTATTATATGAAAACAAATTAATTTTCTCCTACACGATCTCTTCTTCTCCCTGCGCGAATTTTGCTTCAGCCGCTAGTATCTCCATGAATATCCTTTGCTAGTATAGTCGAAAGAGCTCACCTAGAAGATATGAAGAAGCTTGATTGGTGGCTCATCCACTAGTAATCCTAGTGAGATGAAGAAGAACACACTCAAGAGAGGTGGTGAACATGTCATGAAGAATGAAAGCTTCACCAATAAGCAACGCTTGATAGCTTCAACCAATGCAAGAGAAAAATAAGAAAACATGCTTGCTCTAATTGCCAATAGAGAGGAACCAACTCATTTAAACCGAGTGCTTCAAATAATAAAAAATGATGCAATTATCGACCAAGTGAAGATCGACATAATGAGTGACATAACAAAGGCTAAAGAAATTGAAAGGGCAAAAAATAGAGAATGAAGAAAAAACCTCTAAAGCAAACAACAAAGAAATGAAGGCCTCTAGCCGAGGCAACACGACAGTCTTTAATGAGAGCTCTAATGAGCAAGTAATTATTGAGAATGTTTGTGAAGAGTCGAATTTTTCTTTGGTTAATGATCATAAGTCTCAAAGTATGTCAAATTAAGGGGATTGCTTGAAGAGTCCAACAAGGCTATGGTTGCTAAAGATGCAATAGTTATTGACCTTAAAGCCAAAATCAAATTGCTTGAAATTAGGATTAATAACCTTGAAATCAAAATAAACTTGGATAAGGAATCATAATTGGAAGGAGCACATCCTTGAGTTTCTAAGTTTGTTAAATTTGTCAAACCTTCAAACTATGATGTCAAGATTGATTATGACAAAATGTATGATGGTCAAGAACTCCATGACAAAATCGATCTTGATTATATGAAGGAACAATCTTCCTTGATTATAAAGCCACCTCAAACCTTAAAGAGAAAATCGCACAACCATGCTTTTATGTGCAACAAGAGGTATGCCAAACAACAAGGCTTTACCAAACACGATTGTTGAAATGTGTAAGGAAGAGTCATAAATATTATCAATTACCATAGAATTCAACCACCAAAACTTTATGTAAGAGATGATATGATTGGTAGGTTTCACATGGTAAATGGGAACAAAATGTTTATGAACAAATATCCAAAAAACGATTGAATGGTGCTTTCCAACTCAAACATTACCCTAGATATACATCAAATGGTTATGCTAAAAGACCTAAGCCAAGATACTATTATTGGAGACCAAAAGACCAAAATGATTATGATCATAACAATGCTAACAAGTTCAAGCTCACTTCTTGTTCATTTTGCAAGCAATTAGGATGCAAAGAGATCTATTGTAGGTTTGAGTAAGGAAAGATTTTGGAGCCACTTGATCTTCTAAGCACAAGTAGTATTTGTTAGAATGGAGTCCTAAGGTCAAGTGCTGGTGCGAAAGCGTTTTTAACAATTACAATTCAAACTTTTGGACCTTAATCACTTAGCTAAAATCACAAGCAATCAAGTACTAAGAATAATTGTGTAAAACTTTATATTAGAACGTACCCTAGAAGGAAACTACTTGTCTCAAAAAAAATATATATAGAGAAATGCTATTATGCTTTACAAAGCACGTGCTTTGAAATTGTGGACCATTGGATCTTCAATCATCATGTGCGCACGAATCACAAAGCGTGATCTAAATTGTGGACCATTGGATCTTCAATCATCATGTGCACACAAATCATAAAGCGTGATCTAATGCTCCACAATTTCAAAGCACGTATTTTGCAAAGCATAATAGCATTTCTCATATATATATATCAACTATAGGAGCTTCGATTAGAATGAACTAATTTTCTATTGTCAATAATATATATATATATATATATATATATATATATATATATATATATATATATATATATATATATAGTTGGATTATGGTGAATGCAACGCACCTTTTAATTTTTGCGTCGAGTGGCTAAACCGTCGGATCAAATTTGTGATCAGCGATATTTTTGTATCGATATTCCTCTCCATTTCGTTCTCCACTATTTTCGGTGGGTCTCCATTATCTTTCGCGCCTGATCAAATTCGAGTCTTCTCTATTCGAAGTCACTGGAAGTCTGACCAAATTCGAGTCTTCTCCATTATTTTCGGTGGGTCTCCATAGCGATACGGCTCCTCTCTAGCGACACTGAAAGAGGTACGATATCAAAGTTAGGACATCAAATTAATGAATTATATGCGATTGGTTAGGTGTCAGAGGTATGATATCACGAATAATGGATTGATCAAAGTTAGGACAAATATCTTGCAACATGTACGAATAATGGATTGACAATTATATTTATATTTGTCAAATAGATCGCAACATTAGTTACTCAGATAGTTACGTACCAGTAACTACAAGTGTATTGATCATAATCGGATATAATTTGATTTATTGATCAGTTAGGTGTCAAATCTGAAATAATCTGATTTATCTTATATAATCTGTCTCAACCACTTATTAGGAATCAGTGACGACTGAAATCGACGTCGGTGTGTGAGGCAACAAATTGCATTGGTCAGGATGAAGAAGTGTTGTTAAGAGCACAACTGAGGGTCAGTCTTTTTTTCACCATTTATTCTAAAATCTGGACTTTTAATTACGATCTGTAACTAATAATTTAAGTGTATTGTGAACAGCAAACTGCCATCAACCCATATAGTATCAATGTAGGATTTGAACATTCAAAATGTAGAAGAGCACATAATTGAAGATGGAGATCAAAACGAGAATCAGAAATCGGAATAGTTTCGGATGGCTTTAAAAAATTACAACTTGTGGTTCCCAAAAAAGTATTAGAAAATGTTGAGAGCGAGACCAAGATCGAGATTGCTGCTGAGATTGATCTAATTCCTATGTATTTTGATCCACCTCAGTCACAATGTAAGGGGAGAAAGAAAAAACACGTGCGGTTCAAGCCTACGCATGAAAAGATGGCAAAAAAAAAGCAAAGGACTTGTAACATTTGCAATGCACAACAAGATCACAACTCACGAACATGTCCGCAGGTATATGTTTTATATTTTGGTTATGCTGGTACGGCAACTTGGAAGGCTTTGGTTCAGCTGGTACACTACAATTAGGTTAGATATTTGTATTGATATTAGAAAATGTTTTGTTTGGTGGTATAATTTGTTTAACATCCATCATTTTGTTAATAGATGCTACAAAGAATATATTTGAAAAGAATGAGATATAGTATGCAGTGATATTTTGTAGTTTGAGTGGTGCTATGTTAATAGATGGTATTTGGGTGGTATTTTGTGGCATTTGAGTGGTACTATTGCTCTCTGGCAAGCTCATCAAGAGAAGAAAAACTGAAAAAGTGATGAGATATAACATCCAGTGATATAAGTCATATCTCTAACCTTATAGAATTCAATGAGTTCTACATAAAAAACATGGTAACGAAAAAAATTAAGTAATCAATTTCACCTAGCACATACATCATAATAACATCCAGTGATATATTTTCAAAACGTCCAGTGATACATATCAGTCACCTAGCACATACATCAGCACCTAGCATATCCGACAACATAATAACATTCAGTGATACATTTTCAAAACAGCTAGCAACCTAGCGCATACATCAGCAAATTACACCTAGCACATACATCAGCAAGTTAACAAATTTCACAACCTAGAGACAACAACTAACATTTTTAATTTTAAACAAACCATGCAAACAAGCAAAACACCATAAAAATAGCTAAAGATATCATAATATTCTTCTGCATGGCTTCAATCCTGTCTTCAATACGGCGTAGTTGTGGTTTGAGGTGGATTGTTTGGAAGTTAACTTCGTCGCACCAAGCTCGATTAATATTTGTGTTTCGATTGCAATAACAAGCATAGAATTGTCGGTACTTGTTTGCTGGAGTGGTGGCAACCTTTATTACACAAAGTTGTTGGCATCTAGGGCACAAGTACTTAAACCTCTACACCCCTCATCATTGATATGGTTTTCTGACAAAGCATAACAAATCAAATTTCTGACAATAACAAAGCATAACTAAAGTAATTTTCAAATGTTTTTCAAATGCTCATACAGTTCCTCAAAAAGGTAATGCATCTTGCCTAACTGATATTTATTTGATTATATATTTGGAACTTAGCATATCCTTTTATCAACAATTCTCCTTCCTTTTGGCACTTCACCATCTGAGTTCCTACTAGCAAAAACATATCAGTCACCTGGAAGCCTAACAGTTAGTTAAAATTTATAATTCAGTTTAAACATAAGCAATCTCACAACAAATTCAGTGCCTCCTGAAAAGCACAGTGAGCAAATTAAAATGTAAAGTTCATGCCATACCTTATTTGTTTTACTTTTTGTGTAAATTCAAAGCTGAAAGAAAAAATGAGTAAATTCAAAGCTCCAAATCAATTTTCATTCATTTCTCTTTCTGGTTCGTTATGTAAAGTGTCATTGCTTTAAATCGCGACAAAAACGAATTGCTAAAAAACAGCCAACAATTTCACAAATCAATTTTCATTCATTTCTCTTTTTGACAAAAACGAATTGCACAAATCAGCCAATAATTTCACAAATCAATAGCCAAAGTGCAGCCAACGATTTCACAAATCAATTGCCAAACTGCACAAATCAGTCAGAAAAATTCAATTAAAATGATTTAATTGTGTTAGGGTTTTACCGGTGAGTAACGAAGCAAAACAGCAACCGCGTTCAATGATCACGAGCAAGCCAGTCACTTCCTTCCCCTTCCCCTTCCCCTTCGAGCCGTATGCCTCCTGGCCAGCGGGGTTCTCTCGCGTCGATCAGGGTTGAAAAGACGAATACCTTAGAATGGAAGTCGAGGGAGAGAATGCAGGAGAGGTCCGTGAAAGAGAGCGTGCCACCAAGGTCGCTCGAGCAGGGTTTGCTCTCCAATCTCAAATCCTAGTTCGATTTCTTTCGTGAAACATGAAACAAAGAGAAAGAGAGGAGACGGGAGGAGGAGTCGCTTAATTTTTTTCACTGTTGTATTCAATCGTGCTGCACGATTATTAGTGCAAATCGAACGGTTCAGCCACTCGACGCAAAAATTAAAAGGTGCGTTGCATTCCACTATAATCCAACTCTCTCTCTCTCTATATATATATATATATTATAGAGCATTGGCTAAAATAATATGCATAGTATATTTCATTTCGTACTATGCGGTCATTTATATTTAATTTTGTCATTAAATTGATATTTAAGTTACTCAATAAATTCTTCATATCAAAATCTTGTAGGAAATAAAATTTTGTAATTTTTAGAGCTTTCTTGCTATTTTTTATATATTTTTTAAAAACAATACAGAAATGACACTTTTGTAGTATTAAATCTGGACTGTTTTTAAAAAATATTTAAAAAATAGCAATAAAGCTCTAAAAATCACGAAATTTGATTTCCTACAATATTTTCATATGAAGAATTTATTGAGCAACTTAAATCTCAATTTATTGACCTATATCTATATGCATAGTACGAAATGGGGTGTACTACGCATATTATTTTAGCCATGCTCTCTCTCTCTCTCTCTCTATATATATATATATATATATATTTCATAAAATATAGACTTTAAACATATTTAGTATTTATTAAAACCTTGATAAATTACTAAATATCATTAATACCATATTTTAATCTTAAATGTGATCCTTTTAGAATTTAGCAATTTTATCTTCTATTTTATTAGTATTTAAACAAATTATAGATAATAGCTAAATTCTATAATAAGATAAAATAATATTAATTTTATAGCCAAAATTAATTATAATTATATATAATATATATATCCTAATTTATAATTAATTTACAATTACTCCTAATTAACAGAAAATTAAATTCTGGGAAATGACACAATAAATTTATCAATTCAATTGTTTGTATCATTTTCTAGAGTCATTGCGGCCGCAATACATTCTGTCAATTCAATTTTGTTTTCTGAATTTTCTAAAAAACTACAAAAATTCAACTCTATCGCGGGCGTAAAAGATTGGGTTGCGGCCGCAATTGTACCTGCCAATTCAATTTTGTGCAGGCAACAATCCAAAATTCACGTGTCAATTCAATTTAGCAATTTTGCCCGCAACAGAGACAATTTTCTATTGCCTTGCGGCCGTAATGGTTTGTCTTGTGGCTGCAAGACACTTGTCAGTTCAGATTTTAATTTCCAAAATAGAGACTTAATTTCCTAAATATGTTGCGGCTTCAATGGAATTCTTAACGATCGAATTGACCTATTTTCTGTTTAAATTTGCTCTGTTCTGGAAATAAACCATTATGGAAATTTCTATTTCGAATTTATAACTTAAAATTGCTGCATTTCTTTCTTATAATCAATTTTATTTGTCCAAATAATTATTCTAAATATTAATAAACCCAAAATTTGAATAAGATCAATTTCAATTCGCATAAAAACCGAGAAATTTGACAAAAAAAAATCAAACTTTTTGTTTAAAAATACCTAAAATAATTAAAGAACAAATTCAAGAAAGTGAAAAAAAAAAACCAAAATGCAACAATTAAATTCGATATTTTCCTGTAAATTACAAAATTTCAAACACAAGCAACGGAGGTGGCCCTAATACCACTTGTTGATGCAATTTCATTTAGGCCAAAGCTACAAAACCTAAATTACGACTAAAGAATTACATTTCTAATAACATGATAAACCTCCATGCTTAAATGTCTGAAATAAAACTAAATACAGCGAAAGCAATACTTACCTTCCATCCCTACGATCTCCCTTGTATACTTGGTCTTCCAACGGAGTCCTTGGTGATGGAAGTGCGAAAACTCGATATGGTGCGCTAGCGAGCCTATCCAAGCATATCCTGGTGCCTTACGACTCTCCAAAGTCACGAATGAACTAAGGAGCAATTTTCCTTAATGGAGTAAGAAAAGAGAGGCTATGCACAACACATGTGTCATTGTCGATAACCGGGAGTGGATGGAGACCCAACGCTATTTGTAGATGTGTTATCGTATCTTGGAAAGATATATAATTTATTATTAAATATTCATAGAATATATGAAATTATATTCTTTCAAAATCTTTTCCAAATTCTCTTATTTAGTTCTGTAAATAATTCAACGAAATTTTGGTATAAACCTAAAATATCCAATCAGAAAGATAACGACAAATCTAGGCAGTCAAAACTGTTGGGTTACGAACAGTTCAAAACCCGTCAGTTGGCCTAAGCAGCGAAAAGACCGTAAAACAAAAATTTTACGACTGACTTAAGCCGGGGATTAAGCGGGGTATGTCGGATAAACCACAGAGGATGTCCACCTCCCGTTTATCCCGAACATCAAAACCCTACTTAATCCCTAAACATATCTACTCCTTAATTGAATTCTAAAACTTTAATCTACTTAAAAATTAAATAGATTAATATAACATTAATACCTTGATCCAAATTCGAATTGGACCGCAGAAGACTCAGAAGACCGAATCACAGACGCTCTTCTCCCCGGAGTATCAGACGTCTAATACCTCTACCAGATGTCCACCAGGACGACTAGAGAGCGACTTACTTCTTCTGCCAGAAATACCGAAAACCGCGATATCTGTATTGTATTATATAAAAAATAAAAAATAAAATATTTATATTAAAATATATTAAATAATAATAATAAAATTAATGATAATTTAATAGACATAAGAATATAAATAATAATAAATAATAATAAAATAATGATAATTTGATAGAAATAATAATAATAAATAAATAAATAATTATAATATAAATAATAATAATAATAATAATAATAATAATAATAAATTAAAATATTTAAAAAATTATATGTATTGTATTATTATAATAATTATTATATTACAATTATATTTATTGTGATTATTATATTATTATTAAACAATGGCATAATAATATAATAATTTAAATTATGGGTCCCACGGAGGCATAACTTGAGGGAATAACTTATACCACCTATCTAGGCTCCTCAAATTATGGAGGCATAACTTTCTCTTATGCCATCTTATGACTCTCTTATTTATCCATGTTTGACTCCTTAAATGAGGAATAGAGGGTTTATTCCTCACTTAAGCCACAACCAAACATGGGGTAAATGAATATCTTTACGACTCGCAGTTATTCAAATATGAAATACCGCTCCTTTCACAAAAATACTATTTTTCCGAATCCCGTAAATAACCGTATACGAGAAAGAGAGAAAGTATATTTATTGATACGGATCCGAGTTAACGAGTACGAATCGATTTTTGGTGCTTCTTTCTCTCTCCTTTTACCCCTCTATTTATACTAAAATGAGGAGGTTACAAATTACCAAAGTACCCTTGAAATAGTGAAATTACTAAAATACCCTCATCAAGGTCGGCATACAAAATTAAATATCAAGCTTGCTTTGGCCGATATCATTTTTCTTCATATGCCATGTTGGCATGTAGAAAGTCAAAGTTTGATTTAATTTGGCCTTATCACCATGCATGCCGACTTGATTTTGGGAATTTTTTTATTTATTTATTTATTTTTAATTAAGAATTAATTAATTTTTAATTAAGATTTTAATTTGATAATGACTTTCATCTCAAATTCAAAACCATAATCAATAATTAAAATCTAAATTAAATATATATAAATATACATAAACATATAATTGTTCTCAACAATTATATTTCTCAAGGTTTGGTATTGGTTTGGTTGCGGTATGATTTTATACAACGTATCGTATACGTCTATAAATTCAACCGTTGTTTTTGCTTGTCATTTTATATGACGTATATAATTTAATTATATCGCATATAATTAATTATGATCATCTTAATATTAATTATAACCTATTTATAATTAATCATTAAGATTCTCTGATTTAGCTTCTATACGGTGTGACCTAATAGGATCTGTGTTATGTTGGTAAATAGAATTAAAACCATTTTAATTTCTATAATCATAGGAGGCATCTGACATCTGCGCTATGACCATCCAATTACACAGACGATGTTGTACTTATGCAATATCACGATTCCTTAAATATTTTAGTCGTGTTAATTCTTTCGTCTCACAGTATCAGATTAGTTTCAAGGCAGGTGTGTGTCATCCTTGCAAACTTAATCTTTTCTCGATCTTGAGTAGACTTATCAAATATAATTACTCTTGTAATTATACCGCATGCAGATAATCTCACTCTATCAAGGGGCCCAGTGATACTGTAACTCGTATCAAGATACGAGGGACAATAGTACTTTCAGTAAACCATCACTACCTCAACTAAGTTATGTATACCGAAAAGCTATCGTTATGACTGTGTTTTACCGACAGCGTTAGATAACAATCACACATAGCCACGGGCGAAAAAGTTTCATCATAATCAACTCCTTGAATTTGTTTGAAACCTTTCGCAACCAACCGTGCTTTGTATACAGTCAACTTTCCATCCATGTCTGTTTTTCTTTTAAAAATCTATTTGTTTGCTATGGGTTTCACCCCATCAAATGGCACAACTAGGTTCCATACCGTGTTGTCATACATGGATTGTATTTCGGATTCCATGACCTCTAGTCATTTATCAGAGTCGGGCCTATCTATCGCTTCCGCATAGGTCATAGGATCTTCAGTATCATATACTGAGACCTCGTGCAGTCCCAAGTACCTCTCAGGTGCTCGGACTATCCTTGCAGACTTACGTAGCACTTGACCTTCGGGTTGTTGAACTTGATCTGCAACTATTTGCGGATTTGGTTCTACTTCAACTTGCGTTAAAGTACTTTAGCTCGGGACTAGAACCTCCTCCACAACTACTTGTGGATTTGATTTTACAGATGCTCTTCAACCGAAGTATCAAGTGGTGGGTTAATCTGATCTCGTTCAGATACTGTATTGTGCGATGTATCTCGAATTTCTTCAAGTATTACATTACTCCCACTACTTCCTTTTGCGAGAAACTGTTTCTCCAAAAATACATCAATACGAGCAACAACTATTTTGTTCTCGGCCTAGTGATAGAAGTAATATCCTTTCGTTTCCTTACGATATCCTACGAAAAAGCATTTGTCAGACTTGGGATCAAGTTTGCCAAACGTCGGACGTTTGACAAATACTTCGCAACCCCATATTTTAAGATAAGACATATTTGGGGTTTTCCCAAACCATAACTCGTATGGAGTCTTTTCTACTGACTTAGACGGGACCATATTTATCGTTCGTGCCGCAGTTTCTAGTGCGTACCCCCAAAAAGATTTCGAAAGAGTGACATTACTCATCATAGATCGGACCACGTCTAGCAGGGTTCGATTTTGTCTCTCAGAAACACCATTCCATTGTGGTGTTCCCGTAGGCGTGAGTTGTGAAACTATTCCACATTGTTTTAAGTACGTTATAAACTCATGACTCAAGTATTCGCCTCCACGATCAGATCGTAAGGCCTTAATACTCTTGTTTAATTGATTTTCTACTTCAGCCTTGAATTCCTTGAACTTTTCAAAGGATTCGGACTTATGTCTCATCAAGTAGACATAACTGTATCTACTGTAATCATCAGTAAACGTGATAAAGTAAGAATAACCATTTCTTGTACAAGTACTCATAGGTCCGCATACATCAGTATGTACGAGTTCTAGTAAGTCACTTGCCCTTTCGCCCTTTTTGGAGAAAGGCGCTTTGGTCATTTTTCCACGTAAACAAGATTCGCACGTGTTAATTGATTCAAGATCAAAATTTCCAAGAAGTCCATCTTTATGCAACTTTTCGATGTGTTTCTCGTTTATATGACGAAGGCGACAATGCCACACGTAAGTCGTGCTTTCATGAGACGCTTTGAGTCGTTTATTAGTTATGTCGAACACGGGTTTTTTCAATTGCAATATATATAGACCATTCATCATACAAGAGGATCCATAATATAACTTTCTTTTATATATTGAGCAACTATTGTTCTCTATTACAAAAGAGAACCCATTCGTCTCTAAACATGAGATCGAAATGATGTTCTTGGAAATGCTAGGAACAAAATAAACATTTTCTAGTTTCAATACAAACCCGCTAGGCAAATACAACTCTATATTTTCCAACGGTTACGGCTACAACCTTTGCTCCGTTTCCAACTTGGAGTTGTACTTCCTTATTACGTAATTTCCTCCTATTCTTTAGTGCATGCACATTTGAACAAATATGAGCACATGATCCAGTATCTAATACCCAATCATTAATAGAGGTAGTAACGTTAATTTCAACAACAAATATACCTGAGGATGAAGCTTTGGAAACATTTCCAGACTTCACGTCCGCCAGATACTTCGAGCAGTTTCTTTTCCAATGACCCTTTACTTTGCAGTAAAAGCAGTCAGAGGCATCAGATACCTTTACCTTGGGAGGATTGGGTTTGACAATCTTTTTCCCTTTGCCTTTGTACTTCGGGGCCACTTTCTTCGGTGATTTCTTCACATTTCTTTGACCAGCCCGGATCATGAGGACAGATGTATTCTTCTTTATGTCATCATCTGCGATCCTCAACATCCCCTGCAACTCTTGCAGACTTTTCTCCATTCCCAGCATATGATAGTTCATTATGAAATTCGAGAAGCTGGGAGGGAGGGAGTGAAGGATAACGTCCGTTGCAAAATCTAATTCCAACGGAGCGTTCATTTTCTGCAGTTGCTCAACATCGCTTGTCATACGAAGTATGTGAGAGCTGATAGAACCACCTTCATTTAACTTATGATTAAGTAGGGATGTGACCACTTTATATTTCTCCGCACGAGCCTGCTCTTGAAACATGTTCTTGAGCTGCTCGCACATCTCGTAGGTCTTAGTGTCCATAAATCGACGCTGCAATTCAGTAACCATAATTCCTACCAGGAGACTTTGTACATCAAGCTCATCATCCTTGTGCTTGTTGTACAAAGCGATCTGATCTGCTTCGCCTCCAGCAGACCCAGCAGGGATTGGTTTGTTCAGAACATAATCCTTTTTGTCGCGTCTTAGTACGATGGTGATGGCACAAAACCAATCAGTAAAATTTGATCCGTCCACCTTCAGAGTTTGTTTCTCGAGCAAGGAACGTAGTGAGAATGACGATTCTTTAGCCATATTTCTACAACGTTAAGAGTAAAGATTTTAGCTTTGTTCATGTTATGTTCTATTTAAATAATAAAACTCCCACTGCAAATTTGTTATATTCCCTTTTGCATTAGGACCAAGATCCATATTTTCACTAATATAAGAGTCAACTGTTACGCATAACCCGGCTATTAGTTATTTTAGGTAAGCCATCTTGCTAATCACAACTCTTTGCGATTCTTGGTTTCGTTAAAACATCGTATGTTTTTAACGAAGACTTTGCCCCAAGCCCAAAACGTTTTTGGAAATCATTGGTAAGTAACCTCACTCTACTTGGTTCGTTATGTCTTACATAACCCTTGACCACCAAAGGTAAAAGGCGACGCATACTGAGTAGAGAACCGTCAATCGATGAACAATAGTGTGAGAAGGATAGAGTAGGAAGGACATACTACTTAATTCGTGTGGGTTTGTTTTTATATTTAACGGTGCAAGCTTCACTAAAAAGGTATGTCAGATAAACCACAAATGGTGTCCACCTTTCGTTTATCTCTAACATCAAAACCTCTTTCATAAGCTTACGTTTGTTAAGCAGTCAGTTCTTTAAACTAATTGTAAGACACTCTTACGGATACGTGAAAAACCGTTTGCCAGAAAGATCATCGTGAGTTCCTTCACAAATCAATCTTTGACATCACGCTTTTTCACGTTTCCTTGAAAGTGATAAATCTCATTTATACATTTCGTAATATCTCGGTAAATCTCAATTTACGTATATACTTGGTCCGGTATATCATTTATCAGTTTCTAATTCTTTATCTCGCAGCAATGCACAGTTCTCATTTATACCTTTTAAAAGCACATAAACAATTTATATGATTTTGCAAACAGATATTATTTCTAGTCCATAAAGCAATTAATAATGTGACAAAGTCCCCATTTAGACCTGATGTCGTATTATGGAAAGGGGCTCCCAGGAAAGATCAGGGTCACCGGGGACCTTATTAGTTCTAATATTTCCTAGACAGAACCTTCTTTCTCATCGTATGCACAACAGCTCTTACTTTGAGTACTTTATTGCTTCATCACACTGCTCAATTTACTTTACTTATCCGAAGGTTTTCGAAATGCGAAAGAGTTACATTTTGCCATTTTAAAAACATCTGAGTAATTTGGTAACGTGATAAAGTCCCCGTTTGGGCCAGCTAATCAGGACACGTAAAAGAGATCATACGAAAGAGTCCTAAGACACCTCTCATGTCATAACCTTTATCTCTTACGGGTGGAGATTAACAGTTCTTACTTTGGGTACTCTATTGCTTCATCACATTCTTAGATATACTCAAACGCGGTTGAAAGTGTTATAAACGAAAACTTAAATAAAACATACAGAAAGCTTAAACACATTTAACTTTCTCAGTCGGTAAAACCGAACAGAGGAAATCTCGTTTCATTTTGGTTTTGGACTTAAGCTGCAATTCAAAGAATTAAACCGAGGTATGGTATATGCACCTAATTTGCATAAGTTATAACTTTTAGAAAATCAATTAGCGGGAGAGCCCGGTGCTCTGATACCACTGTTGGGTTACGAACAGTTCAAAACCCGTCAATTGGCCTAAGCAGCGGAAAGACCGTAAAACAAAAATTTTACGTCTGACTTAAGCCGGGGATTAAGCGTGATATGTCGGATAAACCACAGAGGGTGTCCACCTCCCGTTTATCCCTAACATCAAAACCCTACTTAATCCCTAAACATATCTACTCCTTAATTGAATTCTAAAACTTTAATCTACTTACAAATTAAATAGATTAATATAACATTAATACCTTGATCCAAATTCGAATTGGACCACAGAAGACTCAGAAGACCGAATCACAAACGCTCTTCTCCCCGGAGTATCAGACGTCTAATACCTCTACCAGATGTCCACCAGGACGACCAGAGAGCGGCTTACTTCTTCTGCCAGAAATACCGAAAGCTGCGATATCTCGCAAAAACACTATTCACCGAGATAAGGACTAAATGAATATCTTTACGACTCGTAGTTATTCAAATATGAAATACCGCTCCTTTCGCAAAAATACTATTTTTCTGAATCCCGTAAATAACCGTATACAAGAAAGAGAGAAAGTATATTTATCGATACGAATCCGAGTTAACGAGTACGAATCGATTTTTGGTGCTTCTTTCTCTCTCCCTCTACCCCTCTATTTATACTAAAATGAGGAGGTTACAAATTACCAAAATACCCTTGAAATAGTGAAATTACTAAAATACCCTCATCAAGGTCGGCATACAAAATTAAATATCAAGCTTGCTTTGGCCGATATCATTTTTCTTCATATGCCATGTTGGCATGTAGAAAGTCAAAGTTTGATTTAATTTTGCCTTATCACCATGAATGCCGACTTGATTTTGGGAATTTTATTTATTTATTTTTAATTAAGATTTAATTAATTTTTAATTAAGGTTTTAATTTGATAATGACTTTCATCTCAAATTCAAAATCATAATCAATAATTAAAATCTAAATTAAATATATATAAATATACATAAACATATAATTGTTCTCAACAATTATATTTCTCAGGATTTGGTATTGGTTTGGTTGTGGTATGATTTTATACATCGTATCGTATACGTCTATAAATTCAACCGTTGTTTTTGCTTGTCATTTTATATGACGTATATAATTTAATTATATCGCATATAATTATTTATGATCATCTTAATATTAATTATAACCTATTTATAATTAATCATTAAGATTCTCTGATTTAGCTCCTATACGTTGTGACCTAATAATATATGTGTTATGTTGGTAAATAGAATTAAAACCATTTTAATTTCTATAATCATAGGAGGCATCTGACATCTGCGCTATGACCATCCAATTACACAGACGATGTTGTACTTATGCAATATCACGATTCCTTAAATATTTTAGTCGTGTTAATTCTTTCGTCTCACAGTATCAGATTAGTTTCAAGGCAGGTGTGTGTCATCCTTGCAAACTTAATCTTTTTTCGATCTTGAGTAGACTTATCAAATATAATTACTCTTGTAATTATACCGCATGCAGATAATCTCACTCTATCAAGGGGCCCAGTGATACTGTAACTCGTATCAAGATACGAGGGACAATAGTACTTTCAGTAAACCATCACTACCTCAACTAAGCTATGTATACCAAAAAACTATCGTTATGACTGCGTTTTACCGACAGCGTTAGATAACAATCACACATACACATCTCTTAGTAGGAAAGATGAATACATTATACTTTAGAACTTAACACTGAATGAAAACATTAATGACAGGTACACAATTCCATTTAATGTTTCATTCGAGGTCTGTCAAATACCATGTTCCTCTAACATGTATTCATGTGATTAAAACGACATCTCATGTTTATGGTTTGTAAAACTTAACCATCTTTTAATCCACATTCTAACCTTGTAACGGTAAATTAGTGTTCCTGCTAATTACCTTGGTTAGAGACTTTTAAGAGTATATATCATCTGTATTATGAAGTTTCACAATTCCAGTTATTGACTCAAGTCAGATAAAGAAATGATTCATAAATTCAATAATACTCAAGGTAACAAAATGACAGTTTATTAATCACTAAATTAATGAACAAAGCTTTATGATAATTTATCGTATTATTGACTTCTAGATTATTACAAACTAACAAAAACCTGCCTTAGAATAGGTCTCTTGCGATCACAATGTATCTCATTGTGGCCGCAATCGACTTGGCTTCCATACTTGGCAAGAATTCTGTCAAGTCTCTTGCCACCGCAATGAGGGCCATTGCGGCTGCAATCAACCTTCTAAAATTTCAGAAGATTAACTGCCAAATGTCCTATATCCATTACGACCGCAAATGATCTTCTTGCGGCCACAATAGACTTGCGTTTGAGCTGTTTTGCTTGGGCTTTGATCCAACTTGAGTTGGGTTTAGCCCAAATAATATTTCTGACTTTACATTAACACCAATATATAGTTTAATTAATCATAATCGATCCATTAACAATTATAATTAATTTACTTAAATTCTATATGCATTCGTACCCAAAATCTTAGTAAAATATGTATAATCCCATTGTATATCAAATAATCACATTATCTAGCATATCCATACTTCACTCGTAATATTAGGCAACAGTACGTGACATGTAGTAATCATATAACACGTAGTCCAAATTTTATTTATCAGAATTGACATCTCAATTCTAACATGATATACTTGATTACTTCTTGAATTGTCCAAGTAAGGGAAACTTGAGCTAAGTTTTTGCTTAAAGCTGAGGTTTGCTCTATGTCCTAATTAAGGGAAAACAATATGATTAAGGGTTCCATTTTATCCTTTTGCTCGTTTTGCAAAAAACTGGGAGAAGTATTTAGTGCTAGTATGCATGTGATTTGATGCAAGCGCTCAAGTTTTGCAAATCGCCAAAGGGAAAGAATGTTGGACTAACCAACTTTTTTTGATGATTTGCAAAATGATAAACTTTCAATTTACAATCTGCTTGATGAGAATTTGCAGGTGCCACTTTGAGGATAAATGTAGAGCTCATTGAGAATTTTCGAACGCTTCAAAAAACATAGAAAATAGAGTTATGGATAAAAATTATGATCATTAGAAGTAAGAGCTGATTGGCCCACCCGTCATAACGATTTGCTAGATCGTTATGACAAGTGACCTCAAAACAGCCCAAAAATTTCTCCCGAGAGTGGTGTTGCGGTGGCAGGTGTCTTGGATCGTCATAATGATGTCTGACCCAACATAACGTTATGACGGGTGGAAATTTTTTTGACAAGTTGTCAGACCTCAATATTCAAATGCAAGAAGTCAGACTCCAAGTGCTGACCCGTCATAACGATCTCATCAACCGTTATGACGGGTGGTGATCCCAGAAGTGTTTGGAGCTGTTTTGAAGGCGTTTCTTCTTCTATATAAGACCTGATGGTGTCTCTAATCTAAGCCAATTAAAAAACTCCTACACAAGCATTTGAGCAATCCAAGAGAGCTAAAATCTTCTTTCCCAAGCATCTTAGACCTCAATTAGTGATTTGAGAAAGCTTTGAGAGACTCAAGTGTTGATTTGTGAAGGATTTAAGCACCTTTTTCTCAAGCATCCAAGAAGCTTTGAGAGACTCAAGTGTTGATTCTAGCTAGGTGATTAAGGTCCAAAAGTTTGAATTGTAATCGATAAAACGCTTCCCTACTCTCTCTTGCTTGATTACTTGTTTACTTAGTTCTTGCTTGTTCTTGTTGTGAATTGCTAAGGGAAGATCTTGGTTTCTTGTATTAACTAGTTTCTGCACTTAACTCTTGATTTTAGTACAATTGATCACTTAACTAGGCCTTATTTTCTAAAAGTTATTTACTTTCTTAATTGCAATTATTTTTTACTTTGAGATCCAGACATTTGTCTCCTATACAAGAGACCTTAGTCATTTGTATCACAAAACTTTTGAATGAAATTTGTTTCATTTAGACTTCGCTGAATTCTTCTTTGCTACTTAGTAGTTACTTCTTGTGTTTTCTCACTAATTAAATCATTTATCCAGTTCGTCTTTGCGAAGTTGTAATTAGAGACGTCATCGCAATGCGTCAACATATTATTAATTACTATGCTAAAATTGATTAATTAAGCTTGCTAAGCTTTCACGTGATGTATACATAGTAAGATACCAATACTTTCTAGCATTGAGTTATCATACTAGTAGATACATTATCTCCATCTTAGTCTTGTAGAAAGTCGTAATTTGTTGTCCTTATAATTAATGACATCATTATATTATCTCCATCTTAGCCACATTTGGTTGAGCTTCATATGTACGAAACCATATATTGTAATCAGAATAATAGTTACAGTATGTGGGTAAAAATAGGCAAGTGATATTAATTATATAACATTTCACCTAATTTTACAGCTCATTATGCTATAAAAAGAGAGAGAGAGAAGATATTCGATTTCTCGTAATAGGTCAACAAATTAAATCAAATTGGTTTACAATTTTTTTGCTCAAAAAGAAAATTGTTTACAAAATGTAATAAATGAAATCATGATTATATATAGGCTGAAATTTAGTACATCAATAGTAATATTTAGTACATATAATTATATATACTTATATATATATACACAAACATTTTTAGAGTTCAAACAAATAAAGTAAAAAAGAGGGTAATCTGATGCATACTAAAAAATTGCATGCCTATAATTATACTATTTAGCTTATTTTATTTTTTCTAGCTCCATGAGAAAAGATATATAAATTGGCATTGATCGGAGAAACTTAAACCCCCAAAAGAAAGGTAATTATAAAGAAGAAGAAAAAGAAAGGAAAAAAGATGATATTCTCGATGGCAGAAAATATTCATTCTATGCTTTCAAAATCTCCTTTGCTTTTACAATATGGAGATAACTTGTCCCCTATCACTGTGACAAAAAGAGGCGATAAAGTTGACATGCAATGGGCTTACCCAGCTAAACATCAAACATACGGTTTCAAGCAAGACTTCATTGTTGCTACAGTAAAAAAAACCAAGGGGCAGTTTGACCGTCTAGACAAAGAGATCACCGCCATATTGAAGCAAGCTGTTGTGGCTGATATCCGAGGTGATTTGCACAAAGCTCATCAACTCCGCAAATTAGTAAGCTGCCAGCTAGTTTTTTTGGCGTTAAAGATGATTCTCCGCAAATTAGTAAGATTGAGTTCGATCTTTTGGTTGGACTTCAGGAGGAGCTGGATGTACTTAAGATGAAGCTCATGGAGTTGTCACAATCAGCGAACCATGATCGATATGAAAAATTAGCAAAGGAGCATGGTAAGAAGTATTTCAAGTTCAAAGGCATCCTTTGTGGGGTGATCCAAAAAATACTCCCCATAAAAATATATTATGAGCCGCTTGCTAAATTTTTTCGACTAATTGATCCCAAATTGATTGGTTGTGATGGCTGTTTTGACCCCTTAAACATCGTACCGCATGAATGGAGTGTGCCGGCTAAAACTATTAACATCCTGCATGTGGATATGTTGCAGCGCCATTGGTTCTTCTATTCGCTTATAGTGAGTTTTATTCGCCTTATCAAGGCATAGGTGACACTATATCGCTTAAGGATGCACCAAAGCTTGTGTTTGATACTCGTACAAATCAGTGGAGTCTATTTCCAAACAATTCTTTGTTAGATTTCGGAGGATTGAAATTTTTCAGAACCTCATCTTGCAAGAAGTTGAAAGAAGACGATTTAAGTTAATCTAAAAGAGATTTTAGTTAATTATGGTGTTTTGACGTTTTATCATTTTTTTCATAGAAGGAGAATTGTATGTAACTGTTTATTTTAATACGACGAAGTTAATTTGTTCATATCTAGTGTTTAATAATATGAATGCACTCTTTATTTTCTGGATTAGTTCTACAATTGTCCATATTTCTAAATTTAGTGGGTTTGTATGCTGCATTTTTTTTTAGTGCTATATATGTCTATATTGTACAACGGAAGTAGATGCTGATTTTTTATAAATTTATTTGAGAATAAAAAAATTGAATTTTGAATTATAAGCAGATCGTGAAATTCTTTTCACGCGTCGCACAAAAGTCTAACAAGCTTCACGTCAACGATCACATCAACCATGCCACGTGAAAAAATTTCACGCTTTACCAATTTTCCATGTGCCGAGATTGCATT
Organism: Eleocharis quinqueflora; assembly: GCA_964058865.1. Taxonomy (NCBI): domain Eukaryota; kingdom Viridiplantae; phylum Streptophyta; class Magnoliopsida; order Poales; family Cyperaceae; genus Eleocharis; species Eleocharis quinqueflora. Next base: position 96,486 of record CAXKVX010000116.1, on the reverse strand, counting down.
GTAAATTGTGTTAGAATTGAGATATCAATTTTAACAAATTAAGTTTGGACTACGTGTTATATAATTACTATATATTATGTACTGTTACCAATATTATGAGTAGTAACATGTGGAGATGTTGTATATGTGATTGATTCAATATTCAAGACATTATACGTATTTTAAAATTTTGGACACGAATGCATATAGAACTAAAGTAAATTAATTATAATTATTAATGGACTAATAATGATTAATTAAACTATATATAGATGTTAGTGTAAAGTCAAAAATATTGTTTGGGCTAAATCCAACTTAATTTGAATCAAAACACAAGCAAAACAGCACAAACGAAGATATATTGCGGTCGTAATAAGTCTCATTGCGGTCGCAATACAATAGGAAAAGTTTTGACAATAAATCTGCTGTTTTGGCATAATTGATTGCGGCGCAAAGAATCTAATTGCGGCTGCAAACATATAATCTATTCGTTTATGTCATAACTTATATAGTTTACTTTGTATAGAGATTCAAATGGTGTAGGAGTATAGTGGTAGCTAGCTAAATATAATGAATTTTAAGAGGTTTTCTTCAAAAAAGAAAAAAAAATTAAGAGGTCATGGGTTTAAGTTTTTGTGAACGCAAATTTTAATATGATACAATCTAATATATTGTTTCCAAACTTACAAATCATATTTATGCTAAATTAGAAATAGAAATCGTATTTGGCTAAAAAGTTATATTTTATATATGTATATTACACATATTTGAATAAAAATATAAATTTCAAACGTAATCAAATTACCCCTATTATATATTTTTTATTATTGCACCATAGAAATGAGTCTTTCATCATCAATTGACTTATAATAATATAATAATTTTTGCTATATAATACATAAATTGTAAAATTTAATACATTAATTTCCAAACCAAACCTTAACTCCTGCAGCTTACATATTATCCAATTTATATATTATCCAATATATTTATTTGTTTCCTAATTTATTTAAACAAGTTTTGTTAAGAATGTATCTAATATTTATCTTTTTTTTCAAATGGAAATTTTTATACTTGTCTAATTACGCAACCAAATCACAATAAATTCTTCATTAGGGTGAAAGTTCCAGGAAATGCAAATTATATAACTTATTTTCGTTAATGCACTAAATTTGATCATGTGTTCTTCTTTTCCGAATTTTTACCTAAACAACGCTTCATTTGTGGAACAAATTTACAAAATATTTGTCGACGAAAAGGTTGGATCAAATCTAATATCTAAATTATTTAACAATATCCTGTGGGATCCATATTTTGCTAATTTTTCTTCTCTTTTTTCTCTTAATTAATCATTGAAGTATTATTTAGATCTTTTTTATATTTTTATTTTTTTCACTTTGTTAACTGGTACTGTTGATGAAATCTAATAGACATACAAATTATTATTCATAAAAGTTTCAAAATTCAAATCCGAATTTATATTTGAACCGTTTAATTTAAAATTTTTGAAACCACATAATACATGTGTGATTGAATGAATTTGCTATTATTTTTTTAGATTAATGGGATACAAATTAAGAATAATAGCTTTGCTTAAACTAGCTTATACGGTTATGTTACTAACATACAAAGACGCATTTCATGCGGATTTGATTACTTCTCTACTTATTAACTAATTAAGCCCTTCGATTGCTTGAGCCCTTTAGACCTTTTGATATGCACCCGAATAGTACCATGACCAAACAAAATTATATAATATACCGAACCAAAGTAGTTCCTACGCCTAATTAGCATATAAAAACCTAATAATTTACAGAATTACGAACCAAGTGGTTTCCACCTAGTAAACCATTGCAGAGAAGGAACCTCCTATTTTTTGTACCACCATACCAGTGCAATGCCGTACAGTATCCCTTGGGAAAGTCAAAGTCAAAACTACCATGCACAATGGACCTTGCTACAAAGAAGAATTGTTGCAAGTTTCAAACCTTAGGGACATCTGCCAGACCATTTCAGGGGGCAAAATTAGTTTTCAACTCCGAATATAGGAGCCGAAAATCAATCACTGAGTGGATGGGCCCTGCTATTTATTCTTCTCTAGCTTGCTCAGCAGAGAAGGGACCTCGACCGCTGAGTCGTCATCATTTTCAGCTCCAGGAAAAAGGATCTCAGTCCTTCTAGAAGATTCACTCGGCCCTGCGTGTAATGCGGATGTGAACCGACTGACGGCCTCAGCCACACGCTTGCTCGCCTCCTCTGCCATTATTGTCTGCCAGGATTCCGTGGCAGCTTTTATTGCGGATATCTCAGCCTCTAGAGTTGTGACTTTTTCTTTGGTTGAGACTGCCTCTACTTTTGAATGCTCAAGTTTGTTTCTTAGCTCGGCCACAGTCGCTTCCAATAGTGCAATTTCTTCATTTGATTTTTGACTTCCTTTAGAAAGTTCTGGCATTGGAGGGGGTGGCACTGGTGAAAGTGGTTGTGGCGGTGGGTGTTGCTCGGTAGGAGGCATAGGGGATCTTGGTGGGAAATTGAGTTCCTGCAATTGAACACTAATTAAGATCTGCAGACTTAACTAGAAGACCATAAGAAAGCTATTTTGCGAAAATAATAGGACTGTATATTAAGAGCTGAGGACAGCAGTCTGAAACAAAGAAAAGGCATAAAAAAAGTAAGAAAGAAACAAAAAAAGAAGTTAAACAGATAACTAAAGTGTCTACTTTAGTCAAATGACAAGGGTAGATTAATAATCATGGATTGCATCAGGTGCTTCAAGCGTGTTATGAAACAATGCTTTATAATATAAAAGAGGAAACATACCAAAAGGACATCTCGTTGTTGTTGGGCAGTGGCATCAAGTTGCACCCCAGTAGTATCAGATGATCTCTCCATTGAAGACACACTCGTGCTCTCCATTTGGCTCTGGTTCGATTCCCTCAAGCCTGCATCAGATGGCCTTTCTGCTGATGGCAATTTCTGCATATCCTCCCTTCCACCCTGATGTACTGTACAGGGGTTTGTGCCAGGTAACTTCTCTATCTGTGATGAACTCGAAATACCCTCCATTTGGCCCTGACTTTTTATCGAACTATTCCTATCATCAGCCTCGTTCAGCGATCTAAGGTTTTCTGAGTTCATTTCAGGTGAGCTCTTGTCTGTTGTTAAACCATCATTCATTTGACCTGGCTGTAGCACCAAACTCCTTTCAGCCCCCTTTGCTTCAGCCTTCTCCAGGTTTGTGTCACTGGATCTGTCCATTGATGATAAGCTCAGACTAGCTTCCATTCGATCTCTATGTAGTGATGAACTTTTTTCTCCTTTATTTGTGTTAGAGTTCTCTGGGTCTGTGTTCCTTTCAGGCATTGAACCCTCATTAGATGCTAGAGTCAAAATGCTCGCCATTTCACTATGTGATGGTTTTATTGCACTAACATCAGGCAATCTCTCCATCGAAGATAGGCTCAAGACCCCCTTCATTTCACCACGACCTTGTGATAAACTCTTAGCTGCTCCCTTTTTTGTGTGGGACCTTTCAACTGATGACAACCTTAACTCGATCCCCATTGAGCTCTCCTTATGGCTCACCAAATTTACATCTGATGGCCTCTTTGATGATAAACTAAGTGCTGCCTCAACTTCAGCCAGATTTTCTTCACTTGAATTAGGGTTTACAGTGCTCATTCCAGGTGATTTCTCCAGTTTTGACAGGCTAACCACAATCTCCTTTTGACCACGACTTTTCCACAAGGTCTTATTTTCCTCGTTTTCATTATCGTTCGCTGAGTTTGTTTCATAGGCGCTCTCTCCTGGTGATTGGCTAAATGCATCATCCATTTGGTTCACATTTCGAGACATAATATTTTCTCCTTTCTTAGTGTCGTGACTTGCTGTGCTTGCATCAGTAGACCTCTCTGGTGCTGACATACTTGGCATGCCTTCAGTTTTGTTTTTATCAGTTTCATTGGCTTTTGCATTTGCAGCATTAGAAGCATCAGCCAAAGCTGTCTCAAGAAACAATTTCTTATCCATTGGTGACATACTTAATGCACCCTCCATTTGAGTCTGACTCCTCAAAAAATTCTTAAATCTACTAGTATAATGATTGGAGTCTGTGCTAGAGTTCTTAGACCTTGTGTTAGGGTTTTTTGAGTTTGTGTTGGTTGTGTCCTTATCTAATCTACTAGAATTAGGGTTTGCCAAGTTCGACATATCCATTGACGACAGAGTATACACACCCTCCATTTCATTCTGCTCTTGCGCCGAGCTCCTTCGTACTTGGGTTATACTAGGGTTTACAAAGCTTATGTTAGGTGACTTCTGTGTTAGCAATGCACGTGATGGGCCCTCCATTTGAATTCCGTTATCTGACAAACTCCTCTTTACTCTACCCCCATTAGGGTTGACTACATTCATGCTGGGTGACCCCTCCACTCGAGCCCCGATAAGTCTGCCTTCCATTTGGTTCCAGAACTGTGAATTAGAGTTTGCTATCTTTGGGTCAAGTGACCTTTCAGATGGCAAAGTAAACAAACTTTCTATGCTACCTTCATTTTGTGACATGCTCCTTTCAAATCTAGTGGTGGAGAATGTGAAAGGAGGGAAAGACGCACAATGATGGGGCCTGGGTGCACTGCTACTATCCCCAGTGTTAGTTGATGTGGGCCCCACAACCGATGATGGAATTGCGCCGAAGTTTGAACCAGTTCTCATCCTTTTTACAGCTTCTTGATTCACATGTCTCATCAGAGATGGATCCAAGGCTGTAATTAAAAAAGTAAGTGGTCAGGTCTAACAAAAGGTGCCACACTAACAAGTGCAAGCCAGCACTATTATGGGAGTCATGTTATTGGAGTCAAACTTCTGAACTGTGTTCTAGGTTAAGACTGATTCTCAACCAGGACACATTTAGTTATCTCGCCATCAGGTAAAACCAACAGTACTTGTCTTTATCATAGTAAAAATAAGCAGCATCGTACCAAATTCAGTACCTAACAATAACAGTATGTATTCTACCAAAACTGACCATAAAAATTAGCTTACCCATACCCTCTCTGCTAGTAGTGATGGAGCGGACATGCGGCATTGCTGACCTGACAGTGGCAACAACAGATGAGTTGGGCCCAACAGATGTTGGGGTTGCTCCCCGTTCAGATGGACTGCACCCTGCTGCTGAATAAGCAGCAGGCCCCACAACTGAAAGTGGAGTGGGCCCTGCTACTGACAGTGGAGTGGGCGCCATGACTAATGTTTTTCTAAGCATCTCAGTGGCCTCTTGGTTTAGATGTCTCAGTAATGCTGAGTCCATCAAAACAGCAATGTTAATGCTAATAAGCTAAATAGTATTGAATTTTCTTTAGAGAAATTACTATTTAAGTTTCATATTTCTTTGTTTCTGCATAAGAATTATGATCGAGTTATAGGCAGTAACTGGCGGATTGGTACCTTGATGGTACTCTACCAAACTAATCAGGCTCAGCATTGGTATGAGACTGCCATTTGGGGCAAAAATGGACCAGTCAGTACAACATTTTTGGGAATGAAGTTATCTACATATGATTGACTCACTGGTTTCTTCTCTGGCAGTGGAGACAGGTTGAACGGATGGTGATGCCGATCCCACTGTAGTAACACCTGATGGGCTGGGACTGGGCACAACAGCTGGTATGTTCAGGACGACCTGTTGAGTACTCCCTACAGGAGGGTTGATTCTCTGCCTCTTTGTTGCATCTTGATTGAGTTGCCTCAAGACAGCCGGATCGATCTCTATACATATACCAAAAGTAATCACTTCAGCAAAAATTGATAGACAGAATGACAGATATATATATACATATATATATCTCTGCTACACTACTAAGCATCTAACAATTCCAGATCCTGCAACGATTCAGATTTGTCTTCAAATTTTCGAACTTAATATCAGCCATCAGATAGAGTTTTGTTGTATAATTTGCAGCAGTAGAGATGTTTTTTGTGTAGAAGTTGTTAATTTTCCATTTTATCGTGATTTTATCAGATTTGTTACACGAGCGGTCGCATTCGCTGCCATTCTTGATCGCTGAAAATGATTGGTCAGAAAAATAAGCTGCCGAGCTGACATATTATGGTCCACGGTTTTTTGGAATGTAATCATTGAATTAATTATTTTGATTGACAGTTATCTTAGCTACTTTATTGTATTTACAAGTCTATATCTCATATAAGGAAACTATTTAATATGATTGAGAGGAGATATTAACAAATTGATAATAGGAATGTTTGTTATTGTCCTTTACAGATTTAGTGATTTAGTGGTATCAATTCTCAATCAAACTAAATATATTTTGTAAATAATTTTCTTACAAGAAACATCTCCAAACTTAGAAACACAACAATACATAATAATACTTGCGCATTATACTAGTATATATATATATATAGAGAGAGAGAGAGAGAGAGAGGTGCAATGTTAAAGACTCTTTTAGATAAAGACCTCTCGAGTTGGTACTGGAGGAAGAAACAATGGTGACCTCATCATCGTCATCATCGTCATCCATGTCAGCAGCGCCAAAAACAATACACGTAGGATATCCATCTTTTCTCTGAGGAGGACATTCTCCATTCTGTTTCAAACCGGAGGCACTGTAACACGTGTGCCTCCTGTTGTACGTCACATCAAACAGAGGTGGGTCATCGCTGTTCAGCTGTTGCACCTGTTTTGTCGCCTGACAGTTTTGGTCATGCAGGTAGGTGCACCGGTAATAGCACCTGAACAAAGGTGACATCATTGTACAATGAGAATGAAAATAGTAACAGGCAGTTTGAAACGGCATTGTACAGGTCATATACATGTTAAGCAGGTAAGGATATAATATTGAGAGGTTTTACGGTCCTTATAAATGATATAGAACCACTCAAATAAAGTTGATGGCTAGAGTTTAACCAGGTGCACTAGTAGTACAAAAGGACATAGTACCAGTCATCTGGGTACCAAAGCACGATGATAATCAATTAATCATAAGATTCATGACCAGTACGACTTCACTTGCAATTCAATACAGATTATACATTGTCTTGCACATAGAAGATGAAATACACAGAACAATGACGACAACACCCGAGAAACGAAATTCTAATTATTTGTTTATTTTATAGTTATTTACGGCTATCATAATTTCACTTGAATTTGTTCCAAAAAGTTCTAATAAACACGGTGTCCTACTTGCATTTCTAACAAAATAGTGACATCACCTTTTTTGTATGTTGGTGGTGGCAAGTGGTAACTGAGTGATTGATTATTGTAAAACCAAGAAAGAAATAAAAAGTGAATAAATTCTAGAAATTATTGAATAATAGTATAATAATTCAGAAATATACCTTGGGAAGACGGTTCCTCGAATTTTCTTTTCACCATATTTTCGCCACTGGTAGCCGTCATGATGCGGGGTTGATGTCACTGTCTTCCATGTCTCGTCTTTTCCTTTCCTCCTTTCCAAAGAATAAATACAACTACAATAAGTTAATAATCTTTAGAAAAAAACTGTTTCTGCCACCAAAATATTAGGAAAAGAATAAGTGCTGCTTCTGTGTGTACAAAAGGAATTTCTCAGCGGGCAACCGATAGATGTTAAAACAAAGTCCCGGGAAAAAAAATCCTACACAAGCTTCTATCTGGCTAAAACAGACACGATTCATTTTTATTTTTTGACACATACATCAAACAATATAAACAGAAAAAATCGTATTTTGTACATTTGGCACTCTTGCATAAACCTTGCAAGATAAATTTGGAAAGTTTATTTTTTAAAGTAAAAATTTGGAAAGTTAATATTTATATTTCCTTCTTTTACCGTACTAATCCACAAAGATAGTAAAGCTTAACTTCACGTACCCAAGTGCAAATTGCCATCACCAATCAACTCAAGCAAATTCATGCATTTAACCACACCAATAAAATATATGTCACAATAAAAACCGCTAATTCAATTAGTACATATGAAGCACTTACTTGCTACTATTCTCTCCGCCATCATCGCCATTGTCTGGAGTAGAAATAACATTTTTACTGGGCTTTGGCGCTTCCTTCACTTCAACTTTGACATTGGAGCTCTTGTTCGGAGGTTTAAGCGCATCTAGAGAGGCCTTGAAAGCTCGCAATATCTTCTCCACTAGATCTAAGGTCATAGATCTAGTCTCCGATTTTTGCGCTAGGAGTATACAGTGTAGCTGGACGGCCAGATCGTAGCCACGTGTCATCTCCTTGATCGCCGGTTCGAGGTTAACTGGCGGTGGCTGAATCGCCGACACCATGAGGTAGAGGCTGAATTATTCGAAGTTACAGGGGTGAAATGGGAAAACAAAATAATCAAGTCTGAAGAGAATTTGAGAGAGAAAGAGAGGTGAGATTGTGATTAGCGACCTTGCAAAGTTGCATCGCATAGATGTTAAGCGGGAATAGACATTTTTTACTGATTAAAATGGATTTTGTGGTTAACCCCTTTCAAATTCCTGTTATTGAATAATGGCAGTTCAGATTGCATTACTGTAGTAGGCCATGTAACATTATTTTTCATGATGTGGCCCACATTGCTTGTCAAGATGAACTAGAGAATCTTGGTGCTTGCTCCTGGGGATGTCAATGGAGCTTATCCACGAGTATTTTGTCTATCTCGCGGCTTATTCGGCCCGCAAAAATATTATATTCAGCCTATTCGATCTGCAGTGATGGACAAATACTCGACCCGGTCCTGTACATGGGCTACCCGCCAATGCCCGCCAAATACTCCAGTGCATCACATTATCAATTTTTTTATTACTGAATGTATAATTTGTAACTAGTGAATTGTAAAGTTTGTACTAATTTCAGAATTTTCTATTCATGTCTATTGATAATTTGATATCATAATCGGTCATCAATATTATAATCGGTCCAATCCATTCAGATCTCACATCATATAAAAAAGATATAATACAATCAGTTATTATAGTGCCCATGAGTACAACTTCATAGCCCGTGATCCGCCCCGGCCCGTTCATAGACCCGGCCCTACCCGACCCACCATAACAATGGGCTGGACGGATATAGTACTTGAGCCGGATAAACATGTGCGGACCGATGAGCCGACGGACCAAACTGCCATCCCTAGTTGCTCCAATGAGATGGTATACATTGAAAATTTTCTTCAGGCATTTGTACCTTTTTAATCCTGCCACACACACTTTTATATGTGATTGAATAAAAAAGTATAGGATTATCTCCAGTTTGGTATTGTTATTTTCTTTCGGAATAAGGTGGAATAAAGTGAAAGCAAATATCTTTTGAAATAACTTTTGTTTTTACTCTTTTTCATTTTTTAGCTATGATATGTGCTGCCTCTATTTTGGAAGAAGAAAGTATTAATTTTTAATAAAAATTCAAATATCAATATATTATTAGTTAAACAGAAAAGTTAGCTAGCATTAGGAAAAAAATGTCACAAAAGTTAAACACAAAAGCACAAGAGAAACAAAGTTAGAACATCTACTTGTTACAATGCTTCTTAATCCAAAATTAGCAAATGAAGGATCTGCAACTTTTTTTCACTATTCACTTAAATTATCATCTTGAAAGGAAACTCTAAAATTTTCTTATAAACTAAATCACCAATGATTTGATTTTCTTAAAGGACTAGTTCAATATATAATTCAGTAATAAAACTATAAATCATTTTTCGGTTGAATTACATGCAGACCATTGAAAGAAAAACCTCAAATATTTAATTTTATTAAACACAAGGGTTGAACGAAGAATATGTACAAGATAATTAATAATGGAAGTTGAAATTATAATTTGTCTCCTAATTTAGTAAGGATGGGGTCTAAGAAAAGGACCTACAAAATAATAATAATTAACTTTTTGATACATAGTTAAATACCATTGCTAGAATTTTGATATTAATATATTTTGTTTTGATCAATTCAAGCTCAATAGTTTAAGAATTCCCCAAAGAACTACTTTTTGAGAGGAATTAGTCATTAATTATTTATTTTTGTCATCTAATGTAAACAGCCCAGTTGATTGATATATATAGGACGAATTGATTGGTGCATTGAAAATTTTGTGTAATAATATTATCCACTATGGAAACATGACCACATAATTTATTTTAAATTATACTACATTACATCACATAAAATTGCTAGCCAGTTAATTATATATGAGCTGGATTCAATTAATCGTGAGGAAAATTAAAAGTCTAACAAAATTTAAAAAGACATTCATAAATAAAATCAGAAGACAACAAAGAGAAATCAAACAAGTTTATTAAATCCTTAATGCTTAGTGATACATTCTTTAAAAGAGAAAAAAATCATGGCTGTATATTTTATTTCTTTTATTCTTGCATATCAGTTAAGAACGGTATTATTGTTTGACATAGTGTCGGTCCATGATCTATATCATGCACCAGGTTCTTGCAAATTGGTGAGCTAATTCTCTCCCTTCAAACTTTCCCCCAAGTTTTTTTTTCAACCTTATTCACAGTGGCTGTCATTTTTTTTTTCTTTTTCTTTTTGTAATCCGAAAAGTATACACCGTTTAAATCAGCAAACTAATAAAGTTACCTAGCTTTCAGGGGCGGATGTAGGTACACCCAGGGGGCAAGTGTCTCCTCGGAAAAATTTTTGCAAAATAATTAGTGTATTTGTGCAATTTTTCAAATTTTTTTGCAAAATAACCATGTATATTTAAAAATCTGTGTTATTTTGCCTCTCCTGAAAAAAAATTATAAATCTTGCCTCTCCTAACGAAAATTCTGGATCCGTCCTTGCTAGCTTTAGGTTCATATTATGTAGTGCTCAATTTCTTATTCTTTAAACATCATGTAATTATTTTTATTTTTAGTCAAATTTTGTAAAAATAATTGGGACATAGTAGCTAAATATGAATATTAAGGAGTGCAGAAAACCAGTTTCAAATATCTGTTAGATATCTTTTTCATTTTTTTAAAGTCTAGTATAAATCTCCTACACTAAACTATTGTTTGTAAGTTTGCTTTCTGTCAATGGAAGTTGGAGTCTCAACTCGATTTTACTATTTTTTTAATATACATCAAAATTAGTTGTTGAGGTGAGGGTCGTCTAAATATGTTTTGACTTAGATTAAAATCACACAACAACAACTACCATCTACCAATATAAAACCTTACAAATTAGCATGCATTGACATAAAAAGTGTGTTTTAAAGTATGTGAAAAATATGAAATAGCCTTAGTCAAGTAGTCCGAAAGTCTCTGGTTTGAAACCCAATTGAGAAAATTTTAAATTATTTAATTTTATGTGATTTTTTTACCTTCCATTTTTCCCTAAAAAAAGTAGAAAAAAATAAAAAATAAATAAATAAAAGTAGGTGAGAACATTTTATGGGATGATTTGGAGATGACAATCATAGCATTTAGATTTATTATTGTAGAAACAAATTTACACATCAAGTGGCTGCTAGGCAGCCTGGTGTCAAAATAATGATGCTTGAATAATGGTTAATTGACAATCGATTCAAATAACTCCACGACACATTATATACTATTAGTAATGAAAGTAATGCATATAATATTTTAGTAATGAAAGACAAATACAGATGTGCACATCAAGTGGGGGAGTCGTGTAGGATTCCATCCTCTTCAAATTTTTAAATACATTTTATTTTTCTTTTATATTAAATACAGTTCCGGATCTCCAGCGCTATGGTCAAGCACTCAAACTCACGCAGATATATATATAAAATAATGCACCTTTTTACCATTTTGGGACTAGCTAAAAGAAAATGTCGTCGTCTTATTTTTTAATATTAATAACAAATAGAGATCGGCGTCTCCAACTTGCGTCCCCAGTTTTCTCATTGACATCTTTGGCCCACTTGTCTGTGACCCATTTACAAAGAAAAAAAGTGGGAAAAAATCAATTGAGGAGTTGAGCTCTTAATTAAGACGACTACTAAAAGTTTCCATTGCCGACGACGGGCCTTCATCTTTATTTTTTCTTTTCGCTTTTAATTTAAAAAAGACCATTTCACCAATCTCACTTATAATTTTCTTTTTGGGAGGGGCAATCCGATCCAAAAGGTTTTGCACATACAACCCTGGGATTAGTTATTTTATACATGTAACCTAGAGAAAGTTATATGTACGGCCTGTATTACTCGGATACTTCACAGTATCTTGTCGCACTGTATCAGATACGTATCTGATACTCGGATACTCCTTGGAATACGTAACTGATGAGCCACATGGCATATCCGTGATGTGGCGTATCGAGATTGGCGTATCCGATTATTTTATTCACTTTGACCGACAAATTCGATCTCTGATACGCCTCGATATGTTTCGAAACTCCATGTGACAACCAGGTCTTGTAAAATCGCTGATAATTTTTGTTATGTCGCTAGAAAAAATGAGTGAAACATGAAGCATGAAGGAGATTCGAACTTAAGATAAGTCACACTTTAATTTTTTATAAATTTGTTTATTAAATTCTAATATTTTTAATTAATTTTTTAATTAAAATTTAATATATATAATCGCACTCGTATCTAAGAATTTTTGAAATCGCCGCATCCATATCGTATCTGATACGATACCCGCACTCGTGCAACACAGCGTACGAGTAAGAAAATTGTACTGATTTCTACTTTGTCATTTTGTTAGGTAGTATTGTGCACTCATAATTACTCACGTAGCTTAATATTTATTCCTTCGATAATGTGTACAGTTAAAATGATGAGTTCATTATTTTCGTCAATAATTAAAAGTATACATATGATATCATTTTATATTTCAATTGCTTCTTTTTTGTTTAAATAAAGCAGGCATTGCATTTCTTTCCAAATTTCCAGAAACAAATAACCAAATAAATCAAGGTATCATAATTTTTATAAATCCTCAAAACAATCAACTTTTAATTGAAAATTTTACGACATAATATCCTAGAAAAATAATAGAGACTTACTAATAGTATCTCCTTAATCGTCCCCCTTAACCAATGTTCGCTACCCGACAAAATTGATGCTACTTAGCGTTTCGCTTAATTGATGCTAACAGTCCTTCCCCGCTACCATTCAAGTCTTTATATTAGAATTTTGCTACAATTTTTAAATTTTACAGTATATTTTTTTCTATGTTGTTGCACTTTTACTTTAAAATAAAGACTTTCATGTTCTAACATAGAAACTTGTTGATTCTAATATAGAGATTTGCTTGTTCTGATATAGAAACTTGCAGGTTGCATTGCAATTTTGGTTTAATATAGAGACTTGCAGGTTCTAATAAAAATACTTGCTTGTTATGATATAAAAACTTGCATGTTCTAATATTGATACTTGCTTGTTTCAATATTGAGACTGCATGTCCCAATATAGAAATAGGCTTGTTATAATATTGAAACTTGCAGGTTCTAACATCGAGACTTGCTTGTTCTAATATAAAGACTTGCATGTTCTAATTTTGAGACTTGTTTGTTCTAATTTTGAGACTTGCTTGTTAAAATATTGAAACTTACAGTTTTCAATATTAAGACTTGCATGAGGCAGTACTTTGATGAGAACAGATGCGAAAGCAGATACAATTCGTTATTCATTACATGAAAATGGAATAAACGTTTTGCTAACATAAGCAATTTGTCAGATGGAGAGCACATGCAATTCATCATATGCGAGATGCGAGAGATAGATCGAGAGAAAGAGAGCGAAATGAAAATAAAGAGGCAAGAAAGAAAGGAGAAATGAGAAAGCGAGAGACATAAAATGGAAACTGAATTATTATTGGGTAGTGGGTGACACATAAGGGGATCAGGAACGATATAATTACTAAATATATATTTTAAAAAATTCAAGTATAAATTAATAAAAAAATACAAAATTTGTGAATTCAACACATCTCCGAAATATAGGGCACCGACTTGATTCGTCGAGTACAATCACAAAAATAAAATAAAACTAAGATCTGGTTTCAAATTAACCATCACATGATATGCAATCAAGAAGCATTAGTTTAATTCAGAAAGTCATCCCAATTATTATTAATTTAATAATAGACAAGATCGCTCTGTCATGTATTTGCACCACGTATACTCAAGCCACAATATTATTTTAACACTGGGGGTAGGAATTTAAAAATGTAGGTGGTTCTTTGATTATTAGAAAATTTGTATGGTTGCAAAGGGGAGAGTGCAGTGTGAAGATCACATTGCCACTCTCTGCAATCGCTCTTGTGGTTATTTTTGTGTAGCGAGTTAATGACTAATTTTCGGAATAAATCCGTAAAGAAAACGGAAAATAAAATGAAAATGTAGTACAGAAAAAAATTTAGTTCTGGCAGAGACATCCAGAAGTTACAGCTTTTTATCAAAGTAGAAAAAAATTATAATAAAGAATCTTTTTTCCCATTTTCTTCTTTTGTACAAATGTGTTTTAGCACATATAAAAAAATTAGGATTATGAAGATGAACATATCGATCATCTCTTTGTTGCTTTTTTTATAAAAATTTATGACAATAGATAGGTAGATATATAGAATAATTTTGATTTTCAAGGGTCATGTTTAGAAGATCTTCATATCATAGATGCAATAATTCATTTGAAAGATGCAATTCTAGTTGAACTAATTAGAGGTGTTGTGATATAGAATATCTAGTTAGAAAGAAAAAAAATTGTGTTTCACGAATAAGAAACGTAGATCTGTTAGAAGTATAGTCATTCAAATTATTTCTATGTTAATATATTAGTGTCAGAATAACAAAGACTCATGTTATCTTAAGTTACATTTAATGATGTCACATGATGTTCAGGATCTTTCAAGTCATACTCTCGTGACAAAAAAAATTCAGATGGATGGACTGAATCCAATGATTGTTTTGGAAGAGGAAGCTTCAAGGGATATAACAAAAGTGGATGATCCCTTGTTTGAAAATGTCCTATCAATTGATGGTTTCTTGAGATTTTAATTCAAATTGTCATGATATTCTGGCTTTTGTTATGTTATGTTGATATGGTTGTTATGATATTGATTTTGTTTTGTCTGTTGGTGATGCATTTTATTTGTATTTTGGTGATGATAGAAAATAGTCATGATTTGTAATAGGGTAGTAATTTTGTTGTTTTGATGAACATTGATGCAATCTTTGTATTAACTTGCTAATGCATTGGTTGGTGCTTTAGGTTTATTCATGTACTAAGCTATGTTTCAATGAAATATGTGAGTTTCCTCCACTTTTAGTCAAATAAAAGTTTAGGATTGATTTTCTCTTTTCTATTTCTTTGTCTTCTTGATTCTCATTTTTCACATCTGCTTTGTTTTTCCTTATTTTACTAATAATCACAAAGATATTAGTTTTCTATTGTATTGTATAGTTATTTCATTTAAAATAAAGCTTGAATATATATATATATATATAGAAAGACTAGGGTGTTTCATGGAGCACCAAACTCCAAATGCTCCACACTGTATCTTCAATTTAAAAATTTCAACGACCGATCCGAACCGTTCAACATGATCTATATATTGAAATCTACTTAGAGATTGAATTTTACATTTGTTTTGAATTTTTTGGCTATTTTTTAGAGAGGTAGAAAAGTTGTTAATCAAACAGTTTCTGGACCATCAAAAAATTACAATTTTTCTACCTCTCTAAAAAATAGCCAAAATTTCAAAAAATGAAAAATTCAATCTCTAAGTAGATTTTAATATATAGATCATGTTGAACGATTCGGATCAGTCGTTGGAATTTTTAAATTGAAGATACGGTGTGGAGCATTTAGAGTTTGGTGCTCCATGAAGCACCATAGCCTTTCTCTCTCTCTCTCTCTCTCTCTCTATATATATATATATATATATATATATATATATTAGAATTCTTTTTATTTTTGAACAACACTAGTTCTAGACGGAGATCTAAACTAATATTCACACATAATAATGAATGACTCAATAATATATAGCTTAGGGATGATGATGAAGAAGAAAGGAGGGTGAAACTAACAAATAATGTGATTGCAGACGGTGGCATCCTATAGCATGAACTAGCAATCTCTTTAAATTTTCTTAAAAGTATGAGTTTTATTCTTACGAAATTTTATAAGGAATGATCCGAAACTGACAATCATATCAGTTTAGAATAATTATGAATATGTGTTCGTAATCATTTTTGAATGCATGCTTTCAGACTATTATTTCAACACTTAGAAAAAAATAAGTATTTTTAACTGTCTCACACACATAGAAAACACTTTCGAGTGCATGCATTCAGAAAAAAAAATTTGAGGGAGTATATATAGTGTTGTCAATGTTTCAAACCGAGATATTGTTGCCAAACATTTAAAAAAAATCAAAGAGAGACACCAAAAAAAGGAAATTCTAAGTTTTTCATTACTACATAGAGTACTACAGAGTAAGTGCCTCATAAAACTGAGTTTACAAGAATAAATAAAGTCAAGTCAAAAGCGCCATGCTAAAAGAAGTATATATTTTCGATCCGAGAGCAATAGGCACCACAATCGTCGGTTTAACACAAATTAAAAAAAATAAGACTACATCATGCAGACAGCCTGTCATCAGATCTGCATATATTCAACTATTAATAAATGACTCTGATTGGCTGTGGCAAATTCCCTGTATTCTAGCGCAAGGCAACTCACTGAGCTTTAAATTTAATATTTTAATAATGAAGTTGAATTGAAAAGGCACTGAGCATAGGTTCCAAGTTGTGTTTGGTAAAAGCAGAAAAGGAAGAAAAGTCTTGAAAGAATGGAATATAGCAAATGATAATAGACTTGGCTGTTAAGTATAGAATATAGTAAATCATGAAAATGATTGGCATTTTTATATAATCATCATTATTATTATTATTATTATTATTATTATTATTATTATTATTATTATTATTATTATTATTATTATTATTATTATTATTATTATATCTAACATAAAGTGGGCTGGGCCTCTAGTTCATTACTCCAGGCCCAACTACACACACAACACACACCACTACAGGAAAAACAATGGCCGTGTTACACACTTGTATTTCAAATTGGATATGTACTTCCTATTACTCTTGTAGCACATAACACCATGGTTCTAAAACTCGGCCGATTCGATTCGAGTCGGCCGAGTCAACTCGGAATCAGTCGGGTCCGAGCCGAGTTTTATCCGATTCTCATGTCTGTGCGAGTTTTATCTAATGACTCGGATGAATAGTGCCGAGTCAATCGATTCCGATCGATTCCTGGTCGATTCCTGACCGAGTCAACCGAGTTTTACACATGGCCCCTCTACATTTTACATTTTTTGTTTTTTACTCTTTTTGTATTTTACTGTGAAAACCGTGAAAATTTAAACTGCTTAATCACGTAAAAATTTCAATCAATTTAAATTCATACAATTTTTTTTTCACAAATAAGCAAATAAGAATAACATTTAAATAAAATAATTTCAATCAATTTAAATTCATACAACTAAATTCAAATAATTATAATAATTTTCAGATTTTGAATCAATTTTAAAACAGTTAAATAACATAAATAATTTGAATTTGAACTTAAAAGAGTTTGGAACGAGTCATACGACCCGTGGTGAGAACCGAATTCATTCATAACAAGCTAGACCATAGTAGTACAAGCGAATCAGAGCCCAAACAAGCTAATAAATCATTTAAATTGCAATTTTATTTATGTTTATCATTTTTTCTGTTTTTTTGTCTACAAAACGAGGCTTCTGCCAAAAAAACCGAGTTACCGAGCTGATTCTTCCGATTCCGGCCGATTCATCCGATTCCGATTCGACGATCAAACAAACGATTCCGATTCCAAATCCGAGTTTCAGAACCCTGCATAACACATTGCTATCAGGGGCGGATTCGGGATTCTCGCCAAGGGTTTAAGATTTACGGTTTTTTTTGTTCGAAATGATGGTTATTTTTAGAATACATGGTCATTTATGCAAAAAAATTTCAAATACATGGTCATTTTTTAATTTTTTTAATATATATGATCATTTTTGAAAATTTTTTTTCAGAAGAGTTCAACTGCACCCTGGAGCTACGTAGCTCCGCCACTGATTGCTATAAAGTGTAAACAAAACTTGGAGATGACTTGGCATATAGGGATAAATTTGCCACCTCATATAGTCATGTACACCTCACCTGGTGCCTGGTGGTTGATGGAATGATGGTGAATGAGTCGCTTTTTCAAACCAAAAGAACAATCACAAAGGAAAAACATGAAACAAATAATTCAAACTTCATTGCCTGAACCAAGGTTTCTTTGGGGTCACAAAATTTGTCATGCAAATTCTTGGTTCCTGTTTTTTTCTGAAAGACTAAAAAGGAAAGCAAAGGAAATATTACAAAGCTTACACAAATTCAAGCCCACAAAAAAAGAAAAAAAAAAGACTTAAATGTCGTAGACGGGTTAGGAGAGTACCGAGTTCGCTGCAGCACTGACTATGTTGCGAATTGTGTGGCCTTTCTTTTCGTCCATGCAATGTGCAACTGATTAATTAGGAAGTTATTTTCGTATCACCTAAATAAGTTTAACAATACAGTGATATACTGATATATGCACTAGTGCATTTATTGACAAAACCTACTGTCAAAAGTTTATTTTCTCTATAAACTAGCACATATATGTGCTTCTGATCAGATTGAAAACATGTTCTATCACACCAATAGTGCCACAGAACAACTCCCACTAGTTAACTGCCAGAGGAAGTTAGAAAAAATTAGACCAAGAGTGCCAAAGCCAAATTTGCCAAAGGACACTCTGCTTCCATTGCCTCCTCTCCTCTTGTCTCTCCACAAACCACAACACCTATAGAGACATAATAAATAGAGACACTTCAATTTCTGGTGTAGGTTTCACTCAATGGCATCAGCCCGGTCGGTGATGATCGGGTTCATGGCACTCAACTATTCAGGTCTGAACAGGATGTGTACACAGAATAGTTCTTTCATGGGTAGCTCGTTTGTAGGCACAAGGCAAGATCGACGGCTTTCTATGAGTTGTATAAGGAGGCGGAGGGGGAGAAAGAGTTCAAGCCTTGTAGTGGTAGCTGAATTAGCCGGGCAATATGAGGATGCATTTGAAGATGTTGATCAGGTAATAGCTAATTTATATGTGTCTATTGGTACCAGTCTCAACATGATATAAAAAAATAGTATGTGGATTGTGATATGCTGGCACCAATATGTAACTATCATCGTTCATATTGTTCTCAGATCATGCATTTTTTTTCCAATTTATAAAATTAATACTTATGATGAATGAGATAGAAATTAATCATGATATGTGTTGGCAATTGCAGCAACTGGCACACTACTTCACCTACAAAGCAGTACGAACAGTTCTTCACCAATTATACGAAATGAACCCGCTCAATTACACTTGGCTCTATCAGTAAGCTAGTTCATAATTCTACGATTCCTCAACACTTATTAAAATATTGCTTTAAATTTTGTTCTTTATTTGTTTTTATTTTTTTGAAAATTAGATTTGAGAAGAAATGAAGTGCATGTAAATAACAATATGTTCTTTGATGTCAGTTTTGTTGGCGCTAATCAGGCAAGTGAAGGTAAAGTCTTTCTCCGTGCTCTTGCTCAGGTGATTTCCATTTTTTTCTCTATTTTTTATTTTTACTTTTTACTATTCATCCATCTGACTTGCTAATTATTATCTTGACATTAATTTCTTTATTACCTTTAATGTGGACAAAAAACAGGAAAGGCAGGATCTTGCAGAGAGAGTTATGATAACACGCCTTCACCTATATGGTCAATGGATCAAGGTAATTTTAATTACTTGTTCTTTTTTTTTTTTATAACTTTTAACGATGCTGCTGTAGATATTGAGTACTTATGTTTTCTATTTCAGAAATGCGACCATGCAAAGATGTACGAGAGAATCTCAGAGGAGAACTTGCAGCTCATGCGCGAACGTTTGATGGAGACTGTCATTTGGCCGACTGACGACACGACTACAGAGAAAATTGGTGACCTGTAATACTTAGGATGTGATATCTCCAATAATCACTTTATGATTAGATTCTATGACGCTAAATCTATAAGAATAACATTGATTGTAAATAAATGATACGTAGTACCCATGTATCTCATATTAGCTGATGTCAGCATGTTGTTGTACTAGGTGCATTGTTTAACTAGCTATTATCAGGAAGTCCCTTCTAGTAATGTCTTTTCATGAGGAATTCTAATGGTTATCTTTAATAGAATCATCAATTGTTTGTTTCTCCAAAAGGATCTAAATATTATTATTTTCAGAAGAAAATGAATGTTTTTTGTTAATTTACTGCCACAATATCCAGAGACATGTACCAGATTATGCTTGGTTTGACAGAAATTCAACATCAATAGAAATATTTGAATAGAAACCACAGAATCATTCACTCTGACATGGTGGGGGCAGAACCAACCCTGCCTTTAACCAATTTACATTCTGACATGAACTTGTGACCATCCCAATTTTGCCTTGCAAGTCAATATCCTTCAACTCTATACCCCGGCAAGGAACACTTGCACTGCAATTGAATGTTATCGCGACTGGAGATGCACTTGTTCCATTTATTTTATTGTAATGAACCTTTGTAATTGCTACTGCTGATTCCTGCAAGACACGTAGGCGCCGCAAGGGCATACACAAAGGGATAAACAACCTCATAAGTCAACATAGAATTCAAGCAATGATACATCTAATTTGATCAGAACAAATTAAGTAATGGATTAGAATCACATCATTATCATCATCATTATAGTCCTCAAAATTGGCATTCATCATGTTTCGTCACAATTTGTTGGCATATAGTACTAATATCATTATGATGATCGCATCAATATTTCCAGTATATCTGTTCTGCACAAGAGGCAGGGGACTTGCAGTAGAACTGATCAATGATTATAGGATTTTCCACATTATGCATTGCAATGTTTTCGAATTCGATGTTCTCTGCGGATCCGTGGCCTCCCTAAATACATGTAAACTATTAAAACAAAATTTAACCTGTCAAGTCTTCACCCTAACTCCATTTTTGGTACCATTAAAATATATTTTGTCAACAATTACATTTGAGATGCGACCGGTCGAACCATTTCCTCCTAAGCTCCCAATACTGCATCCACAAAGGATGAAAGGAAATGAAAGATCACCAAGGGATCTGATATAATCAACAGACGTAATGTAATCACTCGGTTATTAAAAAGATTATTGCTTAGCCAGTTCCATACTAATTAACAAACCTGATCCCATTGCCAGGTCCGCAGACGACACCTTTAATTCTCACGTTATGAGCACCACTCAACATGGCTATGCAGTCATCACCTTCATATAATGGAAATAATTGAGAAATCAATCACTAGAAACAAAATTATATAAATTTTACGTAGACATTTGAGGTTGGCTCAGGGCTCGAATAAAGTGATGCCTATTTGTATGACTGAAATAGAAATTCGAAGAACAAAATGACCTAAATTTTGATCCAACTATAGCAATTAAACAAAATAATAACAATTTGACTGCACAAAATTGGATGGAAAAAACAGAAATCTTTATAGCTGCCGTGCCAGTGATATGAACACCATCTGTGTTAGGGGTCCATGGAGAGGAAATGGCAAGCCTAGAAGCAACAACATTTTGGGATCTAGCAAAGGTAACATGTGTAGCAGGCTATTTATTATCTTGAATTTCTCTACAGTTAAATTCTTGCAATTGTTGAAGATTAGTGCCTACGAAAAAGAATGTACAAGTATTATGGATCATGACACATGATACTTTGAAGTGTTTTTGTAATGTCAGAAAAAGTAATGGAAGAAAAATTTGCCACACCGTGGGGGCATCCATGCAGGCTGCAAACAAGAAACACAGAAATGTCAAATCTTTCTGAATGCGCCAATGCGGTAATGTAAATTTGCATCACGATCACTTAATTAATGAATCATGAAATGCTCACAAGAGATTTGTTGATTTTGCAGGAGAGTTGCCACCATACATTTCCATTTCCATTGATGGTACCGCCACCAGTGACAGTAAGATTCTGGAGTGATAAATACGATCCAGACCAGATAAACAAACGTCAAGAGGTCAACAAAATAACAGATCCAAGATTGATGAAAGGAAATCCTCTGGAAAGAAATTTTACTCTCCGGAGAGGAGAAATTTGTATATGAACCGTTGAATTAAAAATTAACGATCCTGATTAATAATATAAAAAATTTACTGAATCATATTATAGACAGTCGAGCATTGATCTTTAATCGGACGGTCAAATTAACTCACAAATTTTTTTCTCTCGCGACGATACGAAGATTGATGTAGGATCTATCTGTCTAATATGGGCCTGATCATTGATCATAATTTGCTCTTCTCATGGCCTCATGGGTTCAATTGAATGAAAGACAAAGCATAATGGGCTGGGCTCAGATGGGCTTTCCTTGTTTGTTAGTTTAGCTTTTAGGCAAAGCTTAGCGAAGAAGAGAGTTGATTATCGGGCCTTACTAGTGTAGCAGAACAGCGAGCCAGAGAGGAGAGGAGAGAAGAAGGGAGAAAGAGCAGAGAAGATGGACAGGGAATGGGGATCGAAGCCGGGTAGCGGCGGAGCAGCGACGGCGCAGAATGAGGCCATCGACCGGCGGGAGAGGCTCCGCCGCCTGGCTCTCGAGACCATCGACCTCGCCAAGGACCCCTATTTCATGCGTAACCACCTCGGAAGGTTTGTTTTCACACACACGCGCGCGCCTCCTTTCTTCTTATCTTTGAACTGATCGAATAGCACCTAACATAGTCTCTTCCTTTTCTTGTCTTTAAGTCTTGTCTCATTTAACTCTTCTACTGTTAGGGTTTACTGTTCTAGTATTAGGGTTTATTTTATATTTCGTTACCAGTATAGGCTGATACGAATCTTTTCGTTTGAAATTGAAGCTGCGGCTTGCCATTCCCCTTACTAAATTGCTGACATACTTTCCAACAGAATGACCTTGTTGACACCTGAATTAAACTATTTGTGATAAATGTTTATTTTGTAGCTATGAATGCAAGCTGTGCTTGACACTTCATAATAATGAGGGCAATTACTTGGCCCACACACAGGGAAAGCGGCATCAGACCAACCTGGCAAAGCGGGCTGCTCGTGAGGCCAAGGATGCCCCTGCCCAGCCCCAGCCTCACAAGCGCAATATCAACGTAAAAAAATCTGGTATCTATCTGCATTTTTGTTGTTGTGCTCGTGTGTGTGTGTTTGTGTGTGTGTGTGTATGTGTATGTGTGTATGTGTATGTGTGTTTGGTGATGCTTCTGAGGTGGCTTCTTGTGTTTGTTTGTATTGGATTTGTTTTTTATGTATTAGATGAAAACTGCTTAATGTAAATTTCTTAAGCTTTTTAAGTTTTAACTGATGTTTATTTATTTCTTTTTGCGTGTGTTTGTGTTTTGCAGTTAAGATAGGAAGACCTGGGTACAGGGTGACAAAGCAATATGATCCAGAGACCAAGCAGCGTTCTCTTCTTTTCCAGGTAAAAATCTTCGTGTTGTACAACTACTGAGTATTGTACCTGCTATGCTTTGGTCATTTTTTTTGGGCAAGTGATACCAGATACTTCCTTACATTACACAATAATACCTAGTGCTCAACCTGTTGGCAACTGGCACATCTGAGTTGCTTGAGATAATTGGAAATAGTTCTAAAATTTAATGTTGACGAGGTTATATATATATTGGAACATATTGGCCCCTACTATTAAGCCATTTTTGGCCTATAAAGACACGATAAATTCAAAAATAGGTTTTCCTCAAAAGAAAATTGAAGAATAGCTAATTTTTAGGTTGCATTCACGACTATGTGGTGTTTTGGTTGATTTAATGTGAAAAGGTCTGTGACAGAGAGCTGATCCTTCTGTTTTATAGGAATTGAAAGAAGAAAGATAATGATCTACATTTCTTCTTAACTTAAAATTTTGTTTTACCAGCTGAATGTAAACTACCAAAAATGTTGAATGTCTTTTTCAATTATAGTAAATTGTTGAGTGGTAGTTTCAACAGAATTTGTTTAGCAGTACTGTACATAGCAGTATCTTTTGGTAGGCTTTTCTTACATGGAAGATATCAGTGAGAAATAGAAATCTCAGGAAATAAAAGTTAATTTTTTTTTAATTAATTGGAAAATGACATGAAAAGAAAACTATTTTATGGGTGCCGTATCATACAACTAGGTATAGGCCTGAGTTTTATGTTGCTTGTACAGAGTTCTGAGGCACTGTTGTCTGATTAAGTATTTTGGCTAGACTTGCTAGCTCATGTTGCTCATCAAACTTTTAAGTACTAATTTGCAAATATCCCATCTTTTATAGATTGAGTACCCAGAAATTGAAGATAATGCCAAGCCACGGCATCGATTCATGTCTTCCTTTGAGCAGGTGAAATTTTATTTTAATTAATCAGTAATTTGTATTTTCTCAGTTGCTATTAGCATTCCAATCAGGGTAATTTTTTCCTTATAAATACAGAGGGTCCAAGCTTGTGACAAGAGATACCAGTACCTCCTATTTGCTGCTGAACCTTATGAAACTGTTGGCTTCAAGGTTAGTTCCCATATAAATATGGAGTACTTGTTTTATGTTTTTATTTTTTTTTATTTCTTACTATAATGTAAATGTGCATTCTCACTTGATATGTAAGCCACCAACCAAATATCACAAGTTAATGCTTTGTTCTTAGTGCATGTGATGTGTTTATATCTGACACAAATAATGATTGATTTCATGTGCTAACATGGAAGAACTTCATACTGATTCAAAATTCACCCCGGTTCTTCAATCATAGTGGAAAAAACTAGTGCTATCAGTTCACCTTATTACTGGCTTAATGCAGCTTTATGTAATTTCACTATATCCTGAGACCACATGCTTCAATTACTCTGCTAATCTAGTTAGTTTTTTTACCATTGGCAGATTCCCAGCACCGAAATTGATAAAGCAGCAAACAAGTTCTTCACTCATTGGGATCCTGATTCTAAAATGTTTACGGTTGGCTCATAACTCCTTTGTCTACTTTATTAATTCTTACATACCAATTCTGCTTTTTTGTGCATCTCACGTTTTTTTTGTTCTTCTTATTATCAAACAGTTGCAGTTATATTTCAAGGTGAAACCGCAAGAACCCAACAAACCACCACCGCCACCGCCACCATCAAACGGCCTCTCAGCCCCACCACCACCTCCACCACAAGGCCTACCACCTAGAATGCCGCCTCCACCTGGGGCACAACCTCCGCCACCACCTCCATCATATGCAAATGGGCCCCCACGGCATATGCCACCGCCGCCTCCTATGGGTGGTGGCCAGATGGGCGGTTTCCCAGCCCGACCACCACCTCCACAGCCAATGCAGGGGTATTCTGCACAACCCCCGCCCCCACCTCCCCGTTAGTAGCATATACTGTTTTTCTTTTTCTTTTTCTTATTCTGGGTGTTGGTAGTTTGCTATATTTACAAAGAATTTTGGAGGTTATGTGCTGTGATGTTTTTGCTTCCTCCTGATCAGTATTATCTTTTTAGTGTACCTGTTAGCTACAAGAACATTATTGATAATTTTCCCCTGGTAATTCTGCTGTGGCATAGTACAACCCTGTTGGATTGGTTGACCTAATATGTTTTGTTAGCTACGTGAGTTGGTGGTGGTGTGATTTTTAGAATTTAGATTCGCTTTTTTATTTTCTAGAGGTTTCTTGTTTGATGTGAGAGAGTGGAGTTTGGCATTGTAATTTGTACAATCCTGCTTTTGGTGTCTTTGCAGCATTGGAGCGGAAGGTACTTTTGAAATTTTGAATGGCTTCGTGTAATAATAGTAGTAGTTGTAAAACCTTAGTAGTAGGATTTTGGCTTGCTTGATATGTTTGACTGGTAGAAAAATGAAAACCCAACTAACTAATTGTCAGAATAGCATTAGCATGTTCTGGACGCTGACGAAACCATATTTACGTTTTTCAACTTAAAAAGGTACAAATATCTGTGTAGGCAAATAACAGTTCATTGCAACACTGTGTTACATTATTTAATTAGTCGCGGTCTTTGCCTCTTTGTTTTTATGAATTTATGATAATGTTTTTTTTTAATCTGATGGATTTCTATAAAAATTTCCATCTTTTTGCCACGGCCACAAAAATATCCAACAAGACAACAACGCAAAAAAAAGGGAAGAAAAAGAAATAATGTACTTTGTTAGAAAAATAATAGTATACAAATATTCAAATAATATTGGCGGTTTTATTAGATAGTACGATGAGATTTTAAAGGAGAAGAAATAGGAACTCACAAGATCAGTATGTTGAAAAAAAAAATAGTGGGGAAGTAATTCGTTTAAAAATTTGGTAGATTGAGCAATTTATTTATTATATGCATCGACGGCCCAAAACCAACCCCCTTTTGCTGATTTAATATATTCAATTTGGTCAAAATACAAATAAATCAACGCATCACTTTCTCTACCACAGAGCATATACTCGGCAAGTTCTGAGTAGTGCATCAACTTTAGTTAGTTTGTCGAGTAGCATTTCGGCCACATTCTAAATTTGACATTTGGCATCCATGTAACTAAAAGCAAACAAGTAATACATCACATCAAAAACGAAAGAAAGAAATAGAAATTCACAAGGATTAGATTTATAATTGGATTCACTCGGCAGTGCGTTCATGCCTCTGTATCTCCACCCAAGAAGAAAAGAAAAGTAGTTGTTACTTGTTGCTGCCTCTCAATTCTCACGTCAGTGCCCACTTGAAAACGATATTTTTATTTTTTTTATTTCTTTTCGTACTCCAGGGATCACAAAATATCTTTCCCTTTTTCATTTGGATTTGTCCATCCCATTTTATCTCTTCTCCCCATATATTTAAACCTAAGTTGACGGTTGGATATATGAGACATTTAAGTATATACAAGTAGGCAGGTTTCTAATTTGTTATATTCTTGAAAATTCTTGATAAATGATATACAACATATATTAAGCTAGTATTCACATCCCTAATTTATAATTTTATATTTCAACAACTTTAATGTATATGATACAATCAAGCTGCAACGGTTACAAATTAGACTTAATAATGCAACCACTTTGCTTCCAAAATAGATTTATTTTTAAAATGTGTTGCTGAAGTCAGATTCAACAGCTTTTTATAGGATGAATTCATGAACCATTTTAAGCGAAATTTGTGTTAGCTTTGCTCCAGTAATTAATTCTTCATGCAAATATTTGTCAAAACGTCGGATATTACGCTGAAATAATTATACCGACACAAAATTGAGAAGCATGATTCATGAATAGAGAAAGAGTTAAGAACATGGCAAGGGACAATATTACCCCCCACGGCCCCACCTGACAGTGAAACCTTGTCTGCTCTTTTGTTTTTCCTGTCTGATTTTATACTATTTTATTGGTAAATAATTATAAAATTGGGTCCCTTTAAAACTAAAGAGATACGTCAACTCATGCAACTTCGAGGGGGCAAGGACTTTGAACAATACCAAAAAATTATATTTTTAGGGATAAAAGAAAATTAAATATCTATTATTGGCATGAGGAGAGCTCAATTGGCAATATTTATTTTGATAATTTTGATGATTCTTCAAATTAAAAAGTAAATATATTTTATTGAACATGCATCATGTTTCAGTTCACCATTGATTAAAAGTCACCAATTTACCATACATCAAATATTACCATTACGAGTAAAACTCAGATGATTCCATAAACGCTACGACTTTTCGTGTTTTTAACTTACAAATATTATTTTTAAATTTCAAGTTATTATGCTTAATATTTTTTTTATTAAAATTTTGTGAGATACAAAAAAAATTGAATACTTGTTTTGAACTTTTTTTAAACCAACATATTTTATGTATAAATATTAATTATTTTGTTATTATTTTTAAACCATCTTAAATATACGAAACATGCACTCAAAGAACTCTAAAAATAGACAAATTTTGTAACTTACAAATTTTAATATAATACAATTATTGAGAATTATAAATCAAAATTATTAGATAATTAAATATGTCTTCGAGTTAAGAGCTTGAAAACTTTGGTGCTTCTGAGAGCATCTTACTTTTACTCCATTTTTATATAGATCATGATTACAATATTTTAGATTTCATATCCATATTTTATATTTTCAATACTTTAAGATTGTCAAATAAAGAATTGCGATGGAATCTAAAAAAACAAATTGGCAAAATTTTGTATTTCTGAATTTTTTATTATTTTGTTTACTCGAATGGAGTGTGATAATTTGATTAATTCAAATATTCACACGCAACATTTCTTGAGGTCATAAAATCAACATTATATAATATTGAAGTTACTATTTTTTTACATTATATAATATTCAAGTTACTATTTTTTTAACTTGAATTTTGTGAATCATTCATTTATCATGCGGTCAATATGTCAAAGACGAAATAAGCTGCTACAAGAAGCGTCACACCGGAGACGCCACAAACAATATACAGAGTAGATATCGAATTGAAGGAGCAAGTTGCAGTATTATACTGTAGCGAGTGGTATAATGCGCCAGGGATGGCGTCATGCCCCACCTCCAAATTTTGCAATAGATAGTGCCCGAATTTTTTATAAATAGAAATTATATAAATAAAAGATAATTAAAAAGAAAGAGTGGTTTTAAAGCTGTATATTTAGAAAAGAACGGGTTGACAATGCAGGGCTATAGGAAAGGACGTTATTGCCAACTCCGTCCTTTATTTGCATCTGTCTGTTGCAATTCAAATGCCATAAATTCAATAGGTCGGGGTTCGATGCGTAGTCATATAGGAAAAAACGTAGAAACCGGTGTTGCCAACTCCGACCTCTTTTATTCTTCTCCAAAACCCCGCAGCCTCTCCTCTCCCCTCTCCCTCTTGCCCATTTTTCCCCATTTTCACTTCCTTCTTAGTTTGTGTAACAAAAAAAAAATTGTTTGTGAATTTGTTAAAATTTTGTTGTAGAAAATTTTAAGAAGAAGGTAGAAATAGAAGATATTGTTCAGATCTACTATTGAAGGTAATTTTTGTATTTTGATTAAATTCGAATTTTACCTTTAAAATTAGAAAAATCTTGATAATTACTTAGAAAATGTTGGTAATATACTTCAAATTAGATGAAAAATGAACTCTTGATAAACTATTGTGCATACTTCATATTGTACAAATAAGATTGGATATTTTTGTAATTTACCAAAAATATATGGTAATTTTGCAAAATTTTAAAGAATAGCAAATGTTGTGTCAATTTGTAGTTAAAAAAATAGATGAAGGATATTCGCAAGTATTATTTCTACTGATGGAGCAACATAGATCCTCCCAAATTCCAAATAAGATAGTGTAAAAATACAATTGAATTTAGTTATCAAGCATATTCTTATTTTTAATTGTTGTTAGTATGTGTGAGTTATAAACAACTGTAATGAAATCTAGGAGGATTTTGTATTGAGGGGAATGACACACCTGTCAGGCATGCAATACCATCCAAGAATGACCCCTGCTTTAAAACGGTTAGGCATGTATCAATTGACAACGATCTGTAATTAAAATTAGACAGAGCCATAATAGGTGCTTTGATTGAGCGATGGAGACCAGAGACTTGTACCTTTCATCTTAAAGTCGGTGAGATGACAGTTACTATGGAGGATGTTAGTTGCTTGTGGGGCCTATCTATTTGAGGTAATTTAAAATAATACATATTTTATACATATTTTGTATTATTTGGAGTTGTATTAATTTGTGAAATTTATTTACTCACACTTGTGTAATTGGCAGGTTTGCCTATCACTGGACAATGACAAGTGGAGCGGTCTAGTTTTTTATTGTTTGGGAGTTGATCCGGTCTTTCCAGATGGTCCGAATTCTTGACCTTGGAGGTACAAGACCACTAATCGTGACAAAGAGAACGAGGATCTGAGATATTTCGGATAAATAAAATTAGAACCTCATTCTTTATTTATATTAAATACAATAATTATGTTTAACTCCAATTACACTTACCATTATATCAGATATCATTTGAGATTAGCTTGGTTGCAGAATACATTCACAGCGTTATCAGACGATGCAGATGATGAGACGGTAGCACAGTACACCCGAGCATATTGCCTCGATTTGCTCGGCTCGGTCATGTTTCCCGACACAAGTGGAGACGGAGTACCTGCCATGTTTCTCCAGTTTCTACACAATTTGGAGGATCCACCTGAGTACAATTGGGGCGGTCCAGTCCCCGCTTGCTTATATCGTGAGTTATCTCGTGCTTGCTTAGTGAGCACTGATTCTTTGACGGGTCTTGTGTTGATACTACAGTTGTGATCATGGACTCGACTATCACCTGGGCGTCTAGCTTCTCGATGTGTTCACTCTCCCTTTGGAGGTAGTTTCTTTTTTTTGGTAATAATTATTCAATATAATTGCTTCTATTTCCTTTTTACATATTATCAATATTTTGCTTTAAAATAGGTGACAACTTGGATGCGAGGAATGCGTATGGTATTTGTTGGACGACCAGGCATTGTTGGGCCAACAATCTTCGTCAAGGCGGAATCAAGCACTCTCGAGATCAGGTGGAGAAAATTGAAGATGCTGCAGTTTGTTGGTGTCCCTACATGAACTTCTATCATTTCATGCCTTATCGTTCTAGTAGGGACTCTGATATTTGGATCTCTCGCGTTCCTTTGATTTTTTTTGGATATTAGAGTTTCATTATCCTGATAGAGTCATGCGTCAGTTTGGTCGGTACCAGATGGTTCCACCATCAGATCCTATTTCTTGAGATATCGTTTGTCGTTTACGCTCGTATATACATCACAAGTTCATTAAAATACAAGTCATCACAAGTTCATTAAAATACAAGTCATCACAAATTCATTAAAATACAAGTCATCACAAGTCTCTTCTCCATTAAAATACATAACATCACAAGTTTTGGGGAAAAAAAATAAAAGAGGCCGGGTTGACAACCCCGTCCTATGAGTTTTTCCTATAGGACTGCGCATCGAACCCGGTCTATTGAATTTATGGCATTTGAATTGCAACGGACAGATGCAAATAAAAGACGTAGTTGGCAATAACGTCATTTTCTATAGCCCTGCATTGCCAACCCGTCTTTTTCTAAATTTGAAGCTTTTGAACCATTATTTCTGTTTAATTATCTTTATTTATACAATTTCTATTTATAAAAATTCGACAATAGTGCTATACCACGTGAACTTTAAAAAAAGAATTTATTCAAATTAGATTTTTCGGAGCAACTAAA
Organism: Eleocharis quinqueflora; assembly: GCA_964058865.1. Classification (NCBI taxonomy): domain Eukaryota; kingdom Viridiplantae; phylum Streptophyta; class Magnoliopsida; order Poales; family Cyperaceae; genus Eleocharis; species Eleocharis quinqueflora. The sequence goes on along the minus strand of CAXKVX010000116.1, from coordinate 65,215 downwards.
ATGAAAACGATATGTGATCCAAATGGAAAAAAAAGGAAAGGAAAATGAAAACGATGGACGTCTCCTGCCACGTGTCCTGTCATAATGCGGCGCATTGCTATTGGCTGCAGCTAAGTCGACACACGCGGCTTAACGACCCCACAGGTTTACTGGGCCCCTCTCCCTTAAATGGCCTTCCATATCCGCCTGAACCATAAATAATATTTGTAATTAATTATTAATGTCATACCAAATTACATTCATTTAATTAGTTCACTTTCTTAATTATATGCAATTAGTTCCTTATATCAAAATTAAATATGCAAATTAATATGTGGTCTATATGGATTAAGGAGTAATCTCAAAATCCTATCTTGTTTTCCTTGAGCGATTCACAATTCAAGCAATTCAATTTCTTAACTAATTAAATTAATATAATTTAAACTAAAAAGAAGAGTTAAAATATTTCAAATAAGATGAACCACACGTGACATCAGAAATAATAGTAAAATTTGTCTATACAGTAGTCTAATTTTCAGAACACCCGATCCTCATACTTTTGATAGCGAGATCGGGTCGAATAACTAAACACAAATGTGGCACTATAACCTTTAACCTTGCTCTTTTACAAACACAAAAGCTGAGAAGCAAGGTCAAAAGAAAGAGATGAAGTAGAATAATCAATCACTCTAATCTCACAAATAGTTTTCTTTAACTGAAATTTTTTTGTATATTTGCAAATATATGACTATAGTTGAGCTTTAAAACAGTGGAGGCTGCTAGCAAAAGTTGATTTGAATGAATGAAACTAGAGAGAGAAAAAGGAGCATCCATCTCTTTATAAAGTTTTTTTTTTTGAGTAAAAGATGAGAGATCATGCCTCTCAAATTTCATGTATGCGATCACATAAATGTGATTTTTTGAATTACAAAGGAAAAAAATGAAAGAAATTAAATACACGAAACAAGAAAAATTATGAACGAAAAAACATGAAACAAAAAAAAACTAAGAGAGATGGGAGATTGCTTCAATGGTTGCGGACTCCCTATAGAATAGGAATTCATGATAGAAGGTTATAACTCAATTGTTCGGGCCGCAAATAAGATCTTAATTTACCTTTTTTTTTTTCACATGTAAATAACAATAAGTTATTTTAATGAAATTTCTAAGTAGGCCAAGTCTACTTTTCTCAAAAAAAAAAAAAAACTAAGAATGAATTATAAAATGCAACACGAATAAAACATAAATTTTGATAAGACAGAGAGATTCTTCTCTTTATAAAATTCGAACTCTTAACAAAAAAATGTTGTACTGCACATAACTGTTATGGTTGTCAAATAACGGTTGTAACAATTAACTAGAACAGCCAAAGAATTATAGTTCTTAATTTGAACTTGCAACAGTTACAAACGTTTATATTGCATTGTGCAACGGTTGGCTCATGCATTTCAGAGCTTCAAAATTTGACTAAGTTACAACTTAATTGTTATAACGCTATTATGTACAAATTGCCTCGATTTTCACTACTTAGTCGAATTATTGAATTTTGCAAAGTTTTTTTTTATACATTGTTCGTAGGCTTACAACACACACTCGCAAATAAATCAGAAAATAAATTTGAAAAACCCTCTTGAAAGTAATCCCTAACGAGATATGAACCCCAGACCTTTTCATGAAAGGCTTGTGCCTCATCACTATACTAGATAAGACTTGACGAAGTTTTGCAAAGTTACAAATTAACTTTTATAACGTTATTACAGTCATATGCTCGAACTTTTCACTACTTAACCGAGTTATTAAACTACTATTGTGAACAACTTAATTCAGAAGCGGAACTACGTGAAAGTAGAGTGCGTCTTAACCGTCATGACGGTCTATAATCATTATGTAACAATTAGACCTTTTGCTTCAATTCTTTGTTGTTTCGATTTGATTCTTTTTTATTTTATCACAACCAATTATTTCAAATAATCAAAGTCATAATTCTATTTACCCTGATCTATTCTAGATGTTTGTTCTTCATTCAATTTGTAAAATTCACATACTTGATTTCTTGCAAATATCTCAAACAAATAAACTTGTAAAATGCAAGTATTTTTTTTGGAAATCGACAAATAGAGAAAAAAATATTTAGTACAACACTTATTCACACCTAAAATGACGTGGTCCGGATGATCGAGATGCAAACATGAGCGAATGTTGAATGATCTGAATTCGACCTGACCCATGAATTGGTGATCCTGACAATAAATTAAAGTCAACTAATCCAAACTTAAAATTTTTCCTGATCCAAACCTAATCAAACTCGTTCAATGTATAATTTCATGACTTGTTTTGCTCTTCCGACCTGAACTAAACTAGACTCTAATTTTAGTAGTCAAACTAATTCGAATTGGACCTCACTTGATCTAAGACGATCAAAACAAAAAAATAATATCCGATCTGATCCAACTTGACCGGCAACCGACAGTCCGTTGGAGTCGAACAAACTCGATCCAATCCTACTTGAACTCGACCCAACGTGCACAATCGCCACATCTAGTAATCACAAGTAAAATATTCTTTCAAGAAACAAACAAATTCTATGAATATTTCTCGGCTTTTATTCTACAATTAATTCTAGTCAGATGTCACGCGCCTAATAAGATTAGCTACTTTCTGTCTCTTAAAATAAATAACAAAATTAGCTGTACGACCCTAATCAAAGAAGTAATACGTTTGTTATTAAAAAGATCTTTTAGAAGCAGCAAGTTGCTACATTTTCTACAAGATATAAAAATATTGCAACATTAACTACAATAAAGCACGCACACTTATGCGATAGCCTTTTATTTTTTTAAGATAACCTTGAAATGTGCTTAGCCAAGACAAAAATTGATTTAACATCATAGAATTCCCTAATTTTAATTATGGTACCACTTGCGTACCAATTCCAGTTAATTGGTACCTAGTACCAACAACTGATTTCATTACATGTTACCATTTTAGATGCTCAGTACATGTGTTAGGAATTCGCCACACATAATATCTCTATTGGGAACAATGTCGGCATTGTTATTAATTAAGCAAGAGTAGGCTTAATTCTTTTATCCGATTCGTATCTTATTCGATAAGACGGATGTGGATAAGATTTTTTCGTTAGCTTATCGAATATGTGTATGAGTAAGATATTTTTTCGTTAGCTAAATGGATAAAGATACGTGTAAGGACTATTTCGTTCCCATTACCCTATGGGGTAAACATAATATATATATATATATAGTTAGGCTAGGGTGCTCCATGGAGCACCAAATTTCTAATGCTCCACACTATATCTCCAATTTAAAAATTACAACGATCGATCCGAATCGTTGAGCATGATCTACATATTGAAATCTACTTGGGGATTGAATTTTACATTTTTTTTGAAATTTTTTGCTATTTTTTAGAGAGGTAGGAAAATTGCAATTTTTGTTGGTCCAGAAACCGTTTGATTAGCAATTTTTGTATCTCTTTAAAAAAATAGCAAAAAATTTCAAAAAAATGTAAATTTCAATCTTCAAGTAGATTTTAATATGTAGATCATGTTCAACGGTTCAGATCGGTCGTTGGAATTTTCAAATTAGATATAACGGATGTGGAGCACGAGCGATTTGGTGTAAAAAAATCTGTAAAAAAATTAATAAATTAGTAATTTAAATTTTCTAGGAGATCATCTAATTAGTTGTCCTCTTTTCAATAAATCTCTTAATTTCCGACAGAACATTAACATTTGTCTCTTGGAAATTAATTTCATCCAACTAATTATTCGTTTAATCCTTTTAAAAATTGGTCATATAATTATAACTCTAGTCTAATATTTCGCATTATATGTTATTTTTCTCTCGTTAATATATAATTATATATGCTCTACTTGCTTTAGTGTTGTGCTTGTGTTAATGTTCATTATCGGTTCGTCCATTATCGTAATAAAATTGAAAAAAAATTATATTAATATTATCCGTATCGTCCATTACCGGTTCGTTATTCGATAATTTTAACAGATAAGGATAGAGTAAGGATAAGTCAGAGTTTAACAGGTAAGGGTAGGCAGGGGAAGATCTAGAGCTTAATTAAGCCTGGTCACAAATTGGCCTGGGCATCGAGATTGAGATCAAACCCAGGCACAAATCAACTAAAACTCACTAACATATCATTAAAAGCTCATTTTCACTAAAAATAATTAAAAATACATTAAATTTTATGTTTTTTTTAAAAAATCAAATCCGGACACTTACGCGAGCTTGCCTCTAAATAGGCCCCCCTAAAGATAAGGTATAAATAAGAGTATTTTCAAACGAGTACAAGTACGAAAATAATTACACCTAACTCGTATCGTATCATTGACAACTCTAAGCAAAGAGTTAATTAGTGTTACAAGAACTGTAATTATAATATATTAATTATAATCTCTTGGGCCAGTATATATATATATTCGACCAAGGAAACGCGATATCCTAACAGCTGCACAATTTCATTATTAGTTAATTAGTGTAAGAGAAATCTAAATCTAATAGACACCTACCACTTTCAGCATTCTCCACAAGATCCCTAGTCTGATAACATTAAATTTTAATCCAACAACCGTGCTTTTTAGCTAACACTCATTTAGTCATTTGTTAATTAATTTAGATAAAAAATAGAAGAGGAGGGATCGGATGAGCACAAAGTTATCACAATTTTTTTTTTTCATTTTCAAAATTCAGATTGTTGATTCAAATCGTTAAACATGATGTCCACAATAAAATACACTTTCAAATTAAATTTTATATTTTTTTGGATTCTTTTAACTATTTATTAAGATGCATGCAAAAATATGTCAAAGTTACAATAACGTGAACCATTGTATCCATCTTAATAAATAGTAAAAAAATTAAAAAATATATAAAATTTGATCCGGTAGCGTATTTTATTTGAAGATCATATTCAACTGTTTGAATTAATAATTTGAATTTTAAAAATAAAAAAATAATTATGATAACTTTATAATTATTTAGAGTTCTGATCCTCTCATCCCTCCCCAAAATATAATATATATAGTACATGCAAATGATTTCTTTTTTGTTCCATATTTTTGTGTAGAAAATAAGTTGCCAGGACCGGAGGCGGCTTTTTTTTATTATTTAAAAAATCTTTTATATTAGCGAAAGAGACTAATAATAGAGGTATCTTTTATATTTCAACATCAAGATCCACAAAAGAATCTCAAACATTCATTGCATGGAACTGTTATACCAACTGCTTTAGAAGCATCCTTGTTTTATTGCGGCGCAAACTGTGAAGACATTGATGCGTGGTCAAAATTCTCTACTAAAGTCTAAAGATGGTTTTATCGTCATAATGTATACTAGCGACTCGTGCTCCGCGTGAAAAAATTAAATTTTAAATTTTCGTATTGTAATAATAAAATTATAATAAATCGTTTAAATAAAAAAAATGAAAAAAGCAACGAGGAAAAATCCGAAAAACACTGTTCATTTCACTGTAAAAACACTATTAATTTCACTGTAGAAATGAACAGTGTCACATATCGCGCCATGAGTATATAGAATAACATGTTGTGTTGTTATGCATAGTTATGTTTCAGCAGAAGGAATTCCATAATAGAGGGTTGCTAATTATTGGTTGAAGAAAAATTTATTGAAATTTCGTTCATCACATGTACAATTTATTTTTGGGCTTTCGATCGAAATCATTCGGATTTAACTTTTTTTTTTCCTATATGAGAAAAAAAAATATAATTTTAGTGATGGAGGAATATTGAGTGAAACTCGTTTAAAATCACTTCTATAAAATACTTTGGTTTATCATGATTAATTTGAAGTATTAATTTTAATTGTTGGATTTTGTCCAAAATGACACATAACTTCACGATTTTGATGCGCATAATTCGTGTTTGGATAGAAAAAATAATAATAATTGATGATCATAATTAGATGGCAAGTTTCTTATCAGAATAGTACATAATATAAAATATATACTACCATCTGGTTACCTACCTCTTTGTAATAAGTTGAGAATTAAGAAGTTGTAGGTGAACTACACCAAGTATTAAGTTGTAGGGAGTCAACGCAACGACGTGTTACGTTGTTACGTTTCATTTCGCTCGAACGAAACGTGCAACTCAATGATTTTATGTTACGTTTTAGAAACGAAACGTGTAACGCAAACGGATTTTTTTTCGTTCTAGTATAATTTTCGCGAAATTTCACGTTTCGTGCTAACGAAACATGCAACGTAATTTTTTTTGTTACGTGAACCGACAAAATGTTAGCACGAAACGTGTAACGTAAATTTTTTTATTACGTGAACCAACGAAACGTTCAACGTGACGCACAATTTCGTGCATGTTTCGCATGTTTGACATCCCTACGACCTAGTAGTGCCATAGAAGAACCAGAATCTGTTAGAAGGCATCATCACATTACATTCTCAGGCTCATTAAATGAGCAGCACTCTGTTGGTCGGCACTCGGCACTAACACACACTGTCTTAGTGTCTTCTACTATTTATCTCCAGAATATTATCCCCAAAACAGGCCCCATCCCTCTTTCCAAGCACTTTCCCTTCTCTGTGCATTCCTAAAACAGTTGAAACCTTTCTGCTCAAACGATAATTGTAACTCTACTACTTGTTATTCTTCCACTACTATATAAAAAGACCCAAAGCCTTGCTACACATCTCATCACTGAGCAACCAAGCTCTTCCTCTCTTGACATGTTGAGTGACGAGAGAACTCAAAATAGAGCAGGCAGTGCTGAAGGATTTCGCGACATTCACTTGATAACTCCTCCCCCGACCCGGCGATCCAATTGGCCACCGGGACCCAGCAGCCGCAACACGTCAACCGTTTCTATCGGTAGCGGAGTTGACCCTGCTGCACTCGCCGAGCAATTGACAATCGTCAACAGAGAACTCGCCATGATTCAGGTTTTGTGTTAATTTTGGCCTAATTCTTGTTTTATTTCTGTATATTAATTTCTTTGTTTGGTCAAGTATTTTTTCTTTTGCATTATCCAAAGTTGGAAGAATCATAATTCTATAAACAGGTCACAAATAGCAGCTGGTAGTTGAAATGATTTGCAAGATGTCATGCAATAACATTTTTTAAACTTACTTCCCGATATTAATTAATTGTACAAGAATAAATAGTTTAATAAGTGGGTTAGTACCAGTTAGTCTAAAACTATTGTTACTCTAGTGTTTTTTCTTCCATATATATAACGATCATTGGTAATATCAGAGAGAAGAAAACGACACAAATGGTGCACATGATGAATTGGAGAATGGAAGGATCATAGGAGATGTTGACGATTTCGAAGAGATGAACCCGCTAGCACTGGTACCGGATGCAAACCCAATTCCGTCTCCACAAAACACCTCAGGGGAAGTACGCGGCGAGGCACCTGGTTCAGGGGAGGAGGTGTCGGTGGGACGGGTGAGAAAGGAGGAGACAGAGGTGAAGATAACTGCATGGCAAACAGCTGAGGTGGCGAAGATCAACAACCGGTTCAAGCGTGAAGAGGTGATCATCAATGGATGGAAGAATGCACAGGTCGAGAAGGCGACTGCACATCTGAAGAAAATCGAGGTATTAATTCCTGTGAGAAACATGCGCTTCATCAATTTTGACACTATTGAATGTTTGTCAAATGAATTAGCGGTTAATTAAATACAAGATAATTACCATTAATCAATTGTTATACATATTAATAAATTGCTCTCATATATAATTTTTGCAACTTAATATTATGACAACAGAGGAAGCTGGACAAGGAGCGGGCAAGAGCGATGGAGAAGACACAGAATGAGTTGGCAAAAGCGCACCGTAAGGCGGAGGAGAAGAGGGCATCAGCGGAGGCAAACCGGGGTACAAAGATTGCCAAAATACTCGACATGGCACATTTCATGCGTGCTGTTGGTCGAGCCCCCTCCAAGCGATCCGTCTTTTAACTTCATCTTTATGATGTCTTATATGTGTGTGGTGGGGGTGAAAGTTGTGAAATGTTGAATCATAAACTGGTAAATGGTAATGCGCCCTCTTTCAAGAGTGGCGAGATTCAGCATCTGTTACTTTATTTCCAGTTCATAATTTGGTGTGGATTACCTTTTACATTTGTAATTTCTTGTTGTGACCATATCTGTGTTTTATTGTTGATATGGTGTTCTGGCATGCACTGGAAGTCTGAAACAACATTGTTCTAAATAATGTAAAATGAAGCAGGCTTGCTTTTGTTTATGTTAATTTGAGGTTTGAATACAATCTATTTGGTAAGCTTGTATGTAAATTTTATAAGAAGTTGGTAAATTCAATTTTCTTTGTGCTCTCTTCTGTATTTTTTCATAATTACATCTTTTACACTCAAGATTCATTCTGGTTGAATTTATGGTGTAAGTGGTGCCATCTTTTTAACAGTATATCAGGTCTGATCAACCTGATTTAGCAACCAAATCCAAAAGCAAAGTAAAATCATTCTATTTCTTTGTCATAAGAGTGACAAAGTTTAAATTTCATTGTCATGTTGGAAAGATATGTTTGAAGAAAGAGAGACAAATACAAAAATTGCCAAAAAATCATTCGAGAATTCAGAAGCAAGCTCACATGTCATTTTTTTTAGAATAAATAAAATAAAATAAAATAAAACCTCACAAGCAAACTCACATGTCTTATAGCATCTATGCGATGACAAGAGAATACATGGTGTGTGTCTGTGTGAGCTTGTCTCCGGTTTTTATATATTTGTTCATTTGTTTCATTATGAGATTAAATATGCCTCCTCTCGTGTTGACTTGCATGAAATGTGCTCAAATTGCATCCTAGGTTGTAATTCAGCCCATTGGTCGTGTAATCGTGTCAGATTTCTCTCACTCTCATTTTTTTTTTGTCTTCTTAAAGAAATGGTTTCTCTTTTATATTAGGAGTTACATATAAATACAAGTTATATGCTTTACTTATATATTGAATAAATAAGTCATCTTGAATTATATACAAGAAAATAAAAAAAATTAGATGAATGTAGCAGGCATGCTTTTGATGATTGAGTGTAATAGGGTTGAATTCCAGAACAATTTCTGATTTGTTTGTGAGCGTGTGTTATAAATTTATCCACAATGAATAAAAAAAATTCTAAAACAATTATATTATGACATTTGCCAATGTATCGATTTGATATATTGATTTTAGTTCTCTATGTACTAAGAACAATTGTTTCAAATGAAACATGTGTGGTTTCTCTTCCTCTTTAGTAAAAAAAAAATATACAAAAAATAATAATTACCGAAATTTTAATTGGTTTCCTTTAATAAAATTTTCCAACACCGCTGGCAATAACTCGATCAATTAAAGTCAATTATTATGCTTTACTCAGGGTACATTTCTAGTTTCTACAGGTGCTATTTCCTCCTTTAGTTTTCCACCTGTGATTTAGTTTATAACGCTGAAGTCTGGTATAGGCTCTAGGCTATTTTTCCCAAAGTTATCCAAATTTTGTGGTAGAACTTTTGAATAGCAGTATTTGTTGTTTTGATTTTTTTTAGAAGTTGTTTCTAAGCCTGCTTAACTTTTTTTAATTTAGACCCTAACCATAACTTAGCGCAACTCTAGACCTGTCTAATATGTGTAACGATTATGAAAGATGTTAGTTTTATTGATCATTTTGTTTAATGAACGATTAAGAAATTTTGTTTCGTTAATTATTTCGTTAAAGAGAACGATCAAAACAATCGGAACGAATCAAAACGATCAAACTCATTTCCTTCGCTCTTCATCCATCTTCTCTCTGATCACAGTAAAGCAAATCAGAAATCGATGTTAAACGATTCTAACCATACACAAGAATCAAAACCTTCATCTCCTCATTTGAGTAATCACTCATCTCCTCTCTCATCACATTCTCTCAGCATAGCGTTTTTCTCTGAAATCAAAACAATTCTAATAATACACAGTCACAAACGAAACTACGAAACAAACGATCACAAAATAATATATTTTTTGTTAACTGTTTTGTTATTTAAACGAAAGAATTTTTTATCGTAATCGTTTAATTTGTCACGAAATAAAACGAAAAATGACCAATCATTGACAGCCCTAGCAACCCTATTAAGTTGGTAGGTCGCGTTCAATTTTTATGTAAGAAAAATATTCCAGCGATAAGCTTAATATGTGTATTGTTATGCATATTAGACGAGTTGTTATGCAGATTAAACGCGTCATTATGCATGTTATCTTTGTATTGAAAAATAATTATACATGTTAAGCTAAAAAATGTTGATACGCTTAACGTGCATAAGAAAACGCTTAACATGCATAATTATTTTTTAGTATAAAATAACATACATAGCGATTCGTTTAATATACATGAAGATATGCGTATCGATGAGGTATCGATCAAAGTATCTGTATATAAGCTCCCTTGATCTAAATCTGAACTTGATATTATCTTAATTTATGAACCAAATTTATGTTATGTATTAATAGTTTTACAAGAAATAAATATTATGACAATTAGTACTACCAAATCTGACTAAATTTTGACAATTATATAACTTTACTTTGTCAGGCAATTATTACGTTTTTTATTCATAATTCATAAACTTACAACAAATATCGATAAACAAAATCAGAAAGTAAATTTAAAAAAACATCTCTTCAAAATAACTTTCACTTAAGCTTGAACTTCGATCATCTCTAATAAAAGTCTCATCTCTTATCACTACACTAAATATAACTCGACTTATTATCACATAATTCAATTGCTAACTTTTGGCAAATTATCTATTTTTTTGATTCATTGTCCGTAGGTTTACAACACACACTCACAAATAAAATAGAAAATAAATTTAAAAAATCTCAGAACTTAATGCAAATTATCTAGTTCCGTCGAAGTAGGTGTTTGACACGTCTTCTAATCCGTTTAGTACTATTCAAACTGTAATCATAAACTTGATATAACTTCATATCAGCTTAATTCACAATCATGTCAGGGAATATCAACAGAAATAAATTATACATATTTATTAGGCTAGCATATCGATTTTCGGGAAATTTATATATTTTTGTGAAGAATTTAATGTAGGTTTTGGCTGCGTAATGTTGACCTATATGACCTGAAACTATATTTTTTTCAAGATAATGTTTGGATGCTGCATTTTGCATACTAAATAAGTATTTGTTTCCTTTAACTAATATTCATTCAAGAAAGTGATTTATGAACAGAATTTAACATATTCAAAATTGTAATTATTCTTTTGAGTTACTCAAAAGTTTATGTAATCAACATAACTGGTCAACGAACTTTTATAGTTCGTATCACTTGGATGAATTGAATTCACTACACATAGAGCTGTGGTATTTTTTTTTTTAACACTGCTATGATTTTATTTGTATTTCACCTGCATGATATTAATTAATAAAAATATTCAGAATGATGAGAAATCAAAATTATGAAAGTTTAAAATTAGAGTAGATAAAGTTTGAAATATGGATCCCACAAAAAAAATTTCTAATCTCTATTATATATTAAGCACGTTGAATGTTCAGATTTGGCGACTGTCAAGATTGATTTAATTACCCCTCTCTATTCAACATATGTACCAATAAAAACATAAATGTGCAAGATGTGATACAGAATGGTATGAGGGTTATTAAATTTAGAAGGAATTTGTCAGAAATTCAAATGAGGCTATTTGTGCAATTGCAACACATGGTTGTGGGTTTCTTACAAAAAAGGGAGGGTCCTGATAGGATGTACTGGCAAGGCAGGAAAGCATTTAAAACTAGTCTTTTGTATGATTGGATAACAGACAGAGGGGTTAATTATAATTTTTTGAACTATATATGGTCATTACCCATTCCATTGAAAGTAAAAGTTTTCCTGTGGCTAGCTATCAAAGACAAAATCCTTGTGAGAACAAATCTGGTAAAAAGGGGTGGCGAAGGGACACTTCTTGTTCATTTTGTGATCAAGAGGAAACATTAGAGCTCTTATTCTTTTAATGTTTTAGCGCCCAACAAATATGGCAGTGGGTACTAGATGATAACAACAATGCCCCGAAAATGTATTTGAATTGCACATCTGCATCCAATATTCTGGCCTAAAGGTATTGGGTGTTGTGGCAGCTGCAGTGATGTGGCTGCTTTGGCTAGATAGAAATAACTGCACATTCAACAACAAACACCAATGTTCACTTGCACACGATGTGTATAAAAATTAAACATTTACTTCTGTATTGGTCAGGAGCAATGCAGGGTAAATGGAAAGAGGAGACAGGATTATGGCTGCTTAAAAAGAACAATGGTACATGCTTGCTAGAAGAAATTGCTCATTGGATGCCAGCTGAGCTGAGTCAAGAAATTCTGGCGCCAAGAAGTTGTGCTCATTTCAAGCAAGAAATAGAAGGCCAGGATGGAAGGAGTGGTAACAAGGAAGTGAGCACATGGGAAGGGGGGAGGAGAGAAGGCCAAGTTGATGGGGAAGGATAATATTTCGCTTATAGATTGTTTGTTTCAATAAGTGTCTGAAGAGTGCTAAGTTTTGGTTTATTTTTTCAGTTATGTGTTAAATGGTGTAAAGATATAGGTCTAAACATAAAACATGTGTGGATCAGCTTAGCCATAGTCTTTATTTGGATCAATATTTGAAAAATCTGAGCGTGCGGCCGTACAGGGGGCGTGCCGGCACACAAAGCAGGGGAGCTGCTGAGATATAGGCAGATAGAGGTAATAGGAATTCAGGAAAGGGGTAGTTAACGACCTAAGCTGATCATTTAAAAGTTCAGTTTGCAAATTTCTTCGTTTTATGGTTAAAATGAAGAGGTGGGATTATCCACTAATTTCAAAAAAAAAAGATTGATTTGATTAAATTACGGAATAAAAATTAACCATAGATTATTCTGTCATGATCGAGCGATGGTCAAGATTTCATCTTACTAATTTCGCTATTTAACATATTCGAGTGCTGTAATCTCGCCACATATAATCCTCAGTTTTATCCAATTGTAAGAAAAATATTTTAATGTCAACAAGATTTCTGTTGTTATAGAATTGATTTGCATTAATTATATTTCTTTATGTCCTTTGTTACTATAATATATTTTTTATTAATAGAATGCTCCATAATAATAAAAATACAATAATTTTATTAAATAAAATTCGTAATAACGTACGGTCCGATACTAGTATACTTAATGTAGCTTTGGTTGTGTAATTTTGACTAATATGATCTGAAACTATATTTTTTGAAGACAATTATCATTGGATGCCGCATTTTATATACTAAATTTTTGGTTCCTTTAATTAATACTCGTTTAATAATGTGATTAATGAACAAAATTTAACATATTCAAAATTTTAATTATAATTTTTTATTAAACAAAAGTTGATGTATCAAACTTAAATGGTCAACGAACTTTTTATAAATAAGGTAAGATATTATATTAACAAATGATGAAATTTATATGTTAGAGCATCTCCATCTCTGAAATTTTTGGAGTTTCTAAATTATTGCCACGTCAATTTTAGAAATTTAATTTTTCTTTAGTTTCTAAACTCTCCATCTCTAAAACTGAAAAGTTAGAATTTCTAAATTGCCACATCAGCAAATATTATCAATATTATGGAAGACCGATCAATTTTAACCAATGATTAAGCCATGTCATAGTTTATAAACTCTAAAGCATAGTTGCTAAATAAGAAACTCTTAAGCAAAATTTCTAAATAAAAAACTCATCTACATTTCTGAAACTCATTTAGAAACTGCCACGTCAAATTAAAAACTCCTAAAATTTCAGAAATAAAGAAATAAAGATGCTTTAAATAAAACATAAAACTGTGGATCCCACTAGATAAATTTCGAAGCTACACGTAACACGGGTACTAGGTATTTTCCAACTGAACTTTTTAGCAAAGAAATTTGTTTGTAAATTTATTCCATAGATAGATGAAGGGTTTTTTGGGTAAATAAATAAAAAAACCATGATATATTCGCAATTTAGAAATTTTAGAAGTGCCAAAGGAGAATAGGGCCTTCGTCTTCTAGAAAGCGGGGTCCTTCGTTTCCGCCATTTATTTTTAGAAGCATTCGGAAATAGTCGGAGTAAATCGAGAAACCCGCGACCAATCCTTCTAGATCAATGCTAAAAATGGCGAAAGATAAAGATAGAAGTAGAGGCCATCTCCAATTTCTTTTGCGATCCATCTATCATAAAAGAGGGGTTGTGACAGAGAGAAAGAAACCTAGCATCGCCGCCTTTGTCTTCCTCGACCTAAACATCTTTCTCCGTGATTTGCTTTGCTCAAGAGAGATCTAAGATCTTCCGATATGGACAAAAGAACCGAGAAAGGAACAAGAAAGAGGCCGCCGCCATGTTCTTCCGAGTTGACCCAACCGAAGAAATTGCGGTTGGCATTCGCCGAAATCGGAAACCTATTGGTATGTTCGGATTTCTCTTAGTTTTCAGATTGATTAACTCTTGATGACTTGGCCTTAATTATATTCGTCTCATTTTCGTGGTTTATCTGATGATAAATGTTCATTGACAGAAAAATAATAAAGAACACAAAATTAACCCCAACCCTAACGCTTGGCATCCAAAACCTTCCAAGCTGTACATCAAGTGGGTATTGCCTTGGATATTAGATACTGCTATGATGTTTTTCCGAGCTGTGAACAGATTACTGTAGATTGTACTGTTTAGGTTCAGGGTTTTAGGTTTTATTTTAATCATTGGTTATTTAGCTTGTTTTATTTTTTGTTGTTTGTTCAGCCTGGGGCAAATGAAAAATATTCGACACATGCTCCAGTAAAGAAGACATCTAAGGTGTCGGTATCGTTAGAGGCTGCACGATCCAATTACTTCATGTGCTCGCAGTATGCAACTGATATATTAGATAATTATGGTAAAATGGAGGTAAGTTTTCAATTGTCATCATTTGATGTCAGTTTGAATGTTAAAAAAATAGTTATGTTTAATTGGACAGACTTACATGCTAAGATTTCAGATTGTATGTTGTCTGCTTCACACTACCTCATGTTTTTGTGGTTCCTTGTTAATCTTTCTGATTTATTTCTGATACATGATCAGATTTCGAGGAGACCATCGTGGAGATGTATGAAGGAATTGCAAACTGACCTAACACCAAAAGTGCGTGCAATGTTAGTAGATTGGATGGTGCAGGTTAGTTATAGTTTGCTCTTTTAGTTCCATGATAGTTTCTTTAATATGATATCCTTTTCTCGACTATGGTACTGATATTTCCTTGATTCAGGTTTGTGACAGCTATGGTTATTGTTCGGATATTCTGTATCTAGCAGTAAACCTAGTCGATCGATCTCTCATGAAGATCAAACTGGCAGAAAAACAACTTTTGCTACTAGCTACAACTTGCATCGTGATTGCTGTGTGAGTCATTTTTCTCTTATATTTGAATAACATCATCTGATGTATTGTCGGCTATGCGATTAACTTATTTTGTAGATGAAGTATGCAAGAATTGGATTCAGTCATGTAATGTACAATTCTTTGCCATTTCAGAAAATACGAGAAGAGGAGCTTGATTCGTTCATCTCTTGAAAAGCTATGTGCTGATTCCAAGTCTACAAAGGCTGAGGTATCTATCTCGCCTCTCTGCCTTGTTCTGAAAAAAGTAAAAAGGATGCTGGTTTTTCAATTGCTAATGTTTTTTCTTTTTGCTATCTAACTACATCAGGTGTTAAAAATGGAGATGCGTGTGCTATCCGAGCTAGGCTTCTATATCTCGGTCCCAACTGTTAATATCTTCTTAAGGTTTGGCAAAACCATAGTTCTTGTTCATTTTTATTTTAAAAGATTTAACATATCAATTGTTGTACTGACTTCCCTTGTCTGAATTTGTTTCAGGAGATATCTTCAATTCATAGAAGCCTCTCCACAGGTAATACGATATATACTAATTTGTAATATTGTTATTTGGTTGGCTTGATTGGCTACTGTAATAAAACACTATATTGGGCAGTGCCAATGAGGGTATATTCAATATCTTTAATTCCCTAAGTACTTGTTCTGAAGAAAATTAGTGTGAAATTCACTGAAAAAAGCCTTCTATTATTCCGGCTGAACAAGTATGGCATGGCATGTATGATTAAACCAAAAGTATGGGAAAGCTATTTTACTCTTATTCTATGGTGGGACATGGAATTGGGATGAACCCAGAGGCAGGGAACCTTTTTTGAACTTGTTTGCTACTTCTCACCATGTTTCGTTTTGAGTTCCAATTTACATTTTTTCCTTTTCAATTAATGTTTTACTTTTCTATTGATTTTTTTGTTATTTTTTTAATTTGAATATCATTCTGAGTTCTTTAATTTGAATGTCATTCTGAGTTTACTTTTCTATTGATTTTTTTGTTTTTTATTTTTATGTCTTTTATAACGATTTTGCTTTTGGTTATCATGATATTTTTTCGGGCTGGCGGTAGAAATTTTTTCGGTCCTAACTATGCCCCCTGGACTCTGGAGTTATCCTTGTTTTAGTCGGATGTCCGATTCCATGTTGGATGACTCCAATAGTGACATCATTTGTTACTAAAAGAATAGACAACGGTAAGTTGGGAACGCAGAACCTCTGAATACATTAGCTGGTGTATGTCGTTGCATGTGTAATTTGGAACATTTAGAAAGCTGCTAGTATCCCTAAATATAATGGATGTTAATTTCTATAAATACAAATTATTGGGTTCTATTTGCAAATGTGACAGAAATTTCATGTACTAACTTGCAGAATGCATATTGTATATGTTTGATTTGTCTGATAATTTATATTATATAATTCAGTTGCAAGCTGCTCTGGAACTTCTGGCAAATTACTTAGCTGAGCTGACGCTGCTGTACTATGGCTTCCTTTGTTTTTTGCCATCAGAAATCGCTGCTGCGTCCGTGTTTCTTGCAAAGTGGATGCTTGATCCATCTTCTGACCCGTGGGTTAGTGAAATTCTTTGCACCTAGGTTTCAATTTTCAAATACTTCTGCAACTTTCTTTTGAGCCTTTCAAATGTCACCACATAAAGAAGTCTTGCTGAAACATTTTTATTTTTAAAATATTCAGACTTTTAGGCTGATTGCTGAAACTGGATTCAGTAGCCTCAATTTGAAGGAATGTGTTACCTTGATGAAGAGTGTTCATCAACATAATATGAGAACCCAGTATAGAACTGTATATCTGAAATTTCAGAGAAAGGTATGCATTTAACTTCCCTCTTTGTGCTTTCCAAGTGTCAATAGGACTGATATACATACAAACTGTTAAATTTGTTTTATTTAAACGGTTCTTTTCTTGTGCAGCTAACGGAAATGTTCTTCTCCGTACCGGAGCTGCCGGCAAGCCTCTTCAAAGATATATAATGTGCCATGTGTCTCTCGCCTCTATTTGCACACACTGGTGGCATTGGCAGAGAGTGCTTTCTCGTCTCTCAAGTACCGCCTTGCTGCACAGCTGACATGGAGGCGGCAGCTGGCATCCTCTTGAGTGAAATAGAGTCTTGGAAGTTGTTTTTGCTGTAGTACCTGCTTGTACAAACACTTCTTGCTGCTGTCATAAACTTTTGTCCAACGACTATTTTTTCTGGAGTTTTAGTTGTGAATATCAATTTTGTTTAAAACAAATGTTGGGCTTGCAAAGCATTTGATTGGCTGCACTGCCACAACCTTGACCAGTTTCAGATTCTTCTTTTACTTTTTCTGGCAGTTGCCGTAACTGTCTGATATCTTATTTTTCTTTCTATTTAGTTTTGTCTGGGGCAAGAGGAAGTACAGTGTAAATATATAATGGATGTATTATCAAATATTGATTATTATATTAATCATGTTCATGAGTAGGATTTAATGTTAATTAATACTTCATTATGCAACTTGTATTGTACATTAATTTTATTGTTCAGCTTTAATACCACTAACGTCATAATAAAGTCATTAACTTCTCTGAAGGTGGTGTCTGACACCGATAATTAATGAGAGAGATATTTTGTACGCATAGGTTTATCCGTATACAAGAAATTATTAATATATATCTTATATCTATGATTCTTAAACTTGTTAGTAGGACTTTGATTGCATAATAATAATAGCTCTTCATACATAAAAAGCTTTATCCATGTATTATATTAAGCTATTTTCACATGCAGTCTATAAAAAGAGTATAGCTGCAAGCCTGCAACTCGTATTAATGTATTAATAGTTCTTCAAAATTATACCGAAATATCAGACTTGCTTTGTAGCGAAGCGTATACTTTGATCCTAATGTGTGCTATATATTTTCAAATTAAAAGACAACCACAAGCTGAATGATTTTGTACTATATATACATTTCATTTTTAGTGTTATTTTTGAACGATTTAGTTAACTTAGTTTCTTTACCATTAAGGAACAAATTTACCGAACAGGGAAAAAGAAAAAAGAAAGGCAAAAAGTGTTCTGTTAGAAATTTTTATTTGGTATTGTAAGAGACAGGACTCAGTTTGTCTTTCTCTTCCACTTGAGCAATTTTACTGAGAATTTTTTTTCCAAGATGGTAGAAAAAAAATTAATAATAATCTAAAGTCGAATTCATAAAAGAATGTTTGCGTAAATGTATTTTTTAGAAGGCTTCTCTATTTAATTGAAAAAAGGCGCTCCAATAGTTACTTTTAAATATTTAAATATAAAGAAAGAATTAGCTATGATATAGTGGCAAATACAATTTTTGTGAGCAGCAGCTTGCCCGATGAGATACTTCACCACATCATGGGGTTTCTGAACATGAAACAGACGTATCTGTCGTGTGCATCAAATGCGAAGTTAAAAAAAAAAAAACTTTTCGGTTAATAAAATTTGTGAACAGAGTTCTGCTGAGGCGCGAGCACTTGGATTTGGTCGTGTTTAAATTGTGCTGTGGTCCAGTAGGCAGCTCGAAGTAACCAAACATAAACAGTACCTTCTCTGGTGGTTGCATTTTTAACAATTCAAAACTTTCCAACGACTGAATGCTGGGATGAACTGATTTCATCTTTTCTCAGAGCCTTCACAAATGTTACGCATCTCAAATTGCAATGGTTGGATGGTATGCACCTTTTCTGTCATCATTTTGTATCTAGTGTTGATTTCTTTAGATCTTATTTGCCTTTTAATAGCATATGCGTTCAGATACTATATATGATATACATTCAAATGGTTTTGATATCGTGCAATATACCTGCAAAAGAGGAAAATATTAAGTAATAAACGAATACAATATTCAAAAAGTTAGTTTCAATCTGTATTTATTGAAATTTCTGCTTGTCTCTATGCTTTCATGGAAATGCACCAAGTTCTGTGCCTCGATTGTTCTGACCCTGTGTTTACAATTTTCCCAATTTTAGGGACATTGAAGTGTTATATTGCGAGAGTTGCCAACCTTTCAGAAACTCAAAATTCTTAGCATGACTTGTTTGTGTTATTGTTTTCAAGTGGTAAATTGGATCTTAAAGAATTTACCTAATTTGAAGAGACTTGCCTTACTACAACAGAAGGTACTTGCACTTTTCTTTTCCCACTAGTACTAAAATTAACCTTACTCATTGACATGTTTAATTAAGTTAAGATTTGATTTGGTCTCTGGTTGTAGCACTGTTATGTTGAATGGAGAGCTAGCACGAGTGAGTCAGTTGATGGTTGGTCAATGGTAGATGCTGTGATTGATGCAACGACGGAATCAGAAAATTTGAAGATCCTTCTGTTCAAGTATTAAGAAGGAAGAGTAAACTGTTTAAGTTATTATGTTCTATGACTATTAAGAGAGAAAGCAAAGAGCTTTTTCTTTTTTTTTGGAGAAGAAGTGCAAAGAGCTTTTTCTTATAATCAGGAATCGTTCATTAGCAAAAATTTGTAGCCAATATCTTGGAAAGTGGTACTGTTTATGTTTGGTTGCATGGCTTAATTGTTTTTCTATCTAAATTAACCATTAGTTCAGACATGTGATTGAGATATCTGTTAGTTCAGACATCTGATCAGACTTGTCCAAATCTGATCAATCGGGTTTGTGTATCATCTAATCATGGCTAGATTTGGGTTATATATCTCAGGTATAGATTAATTTGTCAGACTGAATTTCTGTTTCTAGTTCACTTAACAAAGAAACTATTAGTATAACTAAGATTTGTGGTTGTTGTTTATCTGATTGAAGCAGCAACCTTACAACCTGGATTAATTGTAACTAATTGTATGCCAATGTTTTTTTTATCCCTCTGAATTAGTGGAACTTCACCTAGTATTTATGTATTTATTTTACATCATAATAAATTGCAAGTTATTTTGAACCCCTGAACTTCACCGTAGTGCCATAACTAGGACATGCGATCCGAATCTCGTTTATTTAATTTGTGCACAAATTTTTAAAAAGCCTCCTAAAAGTCACATTGTTTTTCTTTTGTTGGATATAGATCAGACGTTTCACATTCATTGAGATAGTTTTTATGGCAGGAAAAACTATGGCAGCAGATACAGACTCTATGTAAAGATGCAAGTTGAATCATATAACATTTTGTAGATGTTACATGAAAATTGAAAAGCTAACAGCTAGTCAACTATGGACGAGCACTGCAGAGCAGCAGGAATCAAGGTTGAGCATAAGCCCATTAAGCCCAGTCTCTGTACACCTTGGCCCATCAGCACTCAAATCACAACCGTTGGTTTCATCCACTCGAAACCACATTGGTCGAGGGTAAGGGTGCAAACGAGTCGAACACGAACGAGCTGAGTCAAGTTCGAGCTCGTCTCGAGATCTTAACGACTCGAGCTAGCTCGTATTGCTATCAGGTTGTGAACTGAAAGATGCAACTCAAGTTCGTATCATTTATAACTCGAGCTGACTCAACTCGTATCGTTTAGCTCGTGAACTCCTCAAACAAATAAAATTCAAGCTATCAAGCTGTAAGTGAGGAGTAGCTTGTTAAGCTCGTATCGTTAAGCTCGAACAACTCCTTCAGCTCATACCGTTTAGCTTAAAAACTATAACTCTTTTACATAATTTTTACAAGTTGTAACTCATTTTTGAGCTTGTTTATTGCACAATACAAATCACATAATTAATCACATAAAATGAGTTAACGAAGCTAGTTATAACGATCCGAGCTATAAGAGTTCGATATCGACTCGTTAGCTTAACGAGCTATAAGAGTTCAATATCAACTCGTTAGCTTAACGAGCTGACCAACTCGAGCTAGTAACAAATGAGTTCATAATGAATTTTTTTCGAGTCGAATACGGACGAGTCACAAGTTACGAATATTTCTTGCACTCCATTAGGAGGGACAAATAACATGAGAAACAAAACCTCAAATGAGTCTCTTCTAGTAAATGAGCGCAATTGCTGCTCTTTTGGCAAAATTCTGTTTTCATCTATAACTGATGTTCTTATCTCAGCTTTGAACTTTTGATGTCCAAATTTAAATGAAAATTCCCTAGTCGGATCAAATATTGGTTGCAAAAACAAAAAAAACAAAAAACAAAAAACAAAAAACAAATCCCTCTCTAAAGGCTAAAGCTCAGTATTTGGAACATATCCAACCTGACTATGCAAATGAATCGTTTGATAAATATTCCCAACCTGACTATGCAATTCCATTCCCGCATAGAACTCTTGAACTTCACCACAAGTCTCAATCCAGCTACAGCCCGGTGTTTTCGTCACACCCCTCTCTCTCATCAGCCCTCTCATTTGAGCAGAGTCGTCCATCCTGTTAGACTTCTCGTAGAGCCTTGACGACACCACATAATTCCAAGAATTAGTCGGTTCCATCTCCAAAAGCTTCTCCATCACCTTTTCCCCCACTTCCAAGCTCCTGGGGTTGCGACAAGCGGCCAATAGCGCACCCAAAACCACGGCATCAGCTTTGTTCCCCATTTGTTCAATAAACTGCCACGCCTCCTCTAAGTAACCGGCCCGAGCCAGTAAATCAACCATGCATGAATAGTGCTCCTTTTTGGGACTTATATGGAATTCGACTTGCATTCGATCAAACCATTCACGACCTTCTTGTACCAAGCCGGCATGCACACACGCAGACAGTACACCGATAAATGTGATATCATCAGGGCGAATTCCTTGCTGAATCATTTGATGAAACACACTAACGGCATGTTTCCCCCGACCGTTAAGTGCTAATGCAGATATTAAGGCATTCCAAGTGGCATCATTCTTGTGGGGCATTTTATCGAACACCTTAATGGCGCTATCGAGGTGACCACACTTGGCATACATGTCAATTAAGGCCGTACCAACAAAGACATTTGCATAGAGGCCCTTGTTGAAAGCATAATCATCTAATTTCTTTCCTAGGTCAAGGGCTCCAATAGATGCGCAGGCAGACAAAACCCCAACAAGCGTTATATTGTTAGGAGTTACATTGGATTGTTTCATGATCTGGAAGAGAGCAATGGCTTCATTGGCCATACCATTTTGTGCGTACCTGTACAAATGTGATCAAATGAAGATTAAGTTTTTCTGTGAAGAAGTAGAGAGATAGAAATGAGAAAGAGAATAGTAATTACTAATTAGTATATATACCCTGTGATCATGGAATTCCAGATGGAGTTGTCTTTTAGAGTGTTCGGGACAGAATCAAAGACGCGTCTGGAGTGGTCTAAAGCGCCACACTTGGCATACATATAGATGAAGGCAGAGGATAGAAATGATCCGCGTGGTATATTTGTGGTGTGAAGATAGGACTCGAGCCATTTGCCGGTTTTGAAATCGCCGAGGTGGGCGCAGGCGGAGAGCAGAGGGAGGAGAGTGACGTGGTTGGGGCGGCAGCCTTGAATTGGAGAGAGCATGTTGTTGAAAAAAAGGCGGAGGGCGTGGCGAGGGAGAGCCATGTTGACGTAAGCGGAGATGATGGAGTTCCAGGAGACGACGTCTTTGTCGCATGGAGGAATTTGGTCGAAGACCTTGCGGGCGGAGGCAGGGTCAGGGGGGATGAAGGAAGAGTACATGGTGATGAGGGAGTGCGCGGTGTGATGGTGACGGGGGAGGAAGCCAAACTTCAGGGCCAGGGAATGGGCCGCTTGAGAAGCAGCTGATGATGATGCTCTTAACGATGATGATGATGATGATGATGATGATGATCTTAAGGTTGAGAAGAGAAAGGGGAAGGTGTAGGGGTCGGGGTGGGAATAGCGGAGGAGCAGCACAAAGTAGCGGAGGGACAGATCAGACGCCGATAAAGAGAGCGCGCGGATGAGCAGGTTGAACAGGGAGGGGTTTCTTATTCCTTTACTGCTACTAGTGGTAGGGATGGGAATGCATTTGAGGAAGAGGGAATGCGCGTAGGAGAGGGAAGCGAGAGAGAGCACCCTCCCATTTACATTTACATTCACCTTCTCCATCGTTGCCATTTGCATTTCACTATTCAATTAGAATTAGACAGATACGTATGAGAACGAATTGTAAACAGAACACGGGTCTATTTTGAATGGGGTCAATGGGCCCAGTAGGCCCAAACACTCGAAAGCCCACTTTCTCTATCTTTATTCCTGGTCTTCTTCTCGGGGTTGTCTAATTGCACGAGCGGATATCTAATCATGCAAATTGATTTTTGCCAACAGGCAAGTTTTATTTTGCCTTGTTTTTCTCCGTGCCGCTACTGCTAGGTTTATGTTTTTACTAGTCTGTTCATCTCAGATTCACTGCATTGAAACAACTGATAAGGAGGAATCCAGATACAGAGTGCAGAGGGTACATGATTCTGAGAGAGATGTAAACTTTTGAATGGACTGCTCCTCAGGCGCAATAACTTTGATATACACACGTTTAGTTTGTCCCTCTGCCCGAACTCATCACAATATCGGGAGGACATAACGAAGTGGGTCTGTCGTGCTGTGCAGCTTAATCCTCAAGTTTTTCGTATTGATCCTTTGAGGATCAGTATACCTTGCCACGGTGGCAACTACACCTGCACATCTTTAGTGGAACTCCACTTGTCTGGTTGTGGAGATTTTGAATCTGATATAGTGACTCTTCCTAAGATTAGGAAATTAACAATTGTTAATGCGGCTTTTATCAAGAACCAACTCAACAACTTTTTGTCTGGATGCCCCATCTTACAAAATCTTTGGCTCTATGAATGTTTTTTATGTGAGTATGAAATTGCTCATGGAAAGCTGCAACATCTGACTACCGTCACTTCCAGAATTGACACTTCATTCAATAGTTTTCTTCATTTCTTTCCATCTGGTATCACTCTAAACTTGCCATCACTGACAAATGCACATTTACATTTTCTATATCCAGTGAGACAAGGTGGGAAGGGAGTGGCTTCTTTCCTTAGTGGTCTTGCAAATGTTGAAATTCGTGAAGTACGTATCCCATGGACATTGTTGAAGGTATGCATCTCAAGTTCTCAATCAATCTCTATTATCTTCATACTTTACCTGTCAAATAATGTAGTATTTCAATTTAGAAGTGACAAATCTTCATCTCTGCCCTTCAGTTAGTGTAATCTGACACTGAAAAAGAAAAACCCAAAATAATAAAAATAAATAATAACAATTTTAGACAAATATGTATAAGATGGAAAACATAATTTGGAAATCTGAAGGAACTTGTGCTTGAACCTTTTTGTAATTCTTTTAGTTTAGATTTCTTTTGCTAAATTTTGAATTTTATGTTTGTTTCAGAAGTTTGCATATTTCTTTTTAGCAAAAGCAGTAGTGCACTGTTAAAGTGTTACATAAAAGCAAATGTAGCTTAATTGTCTTGTTTTGAACTCTTTGTGGTTTTGGTTTAGTACTGATAAAGATGTATTAAAATCCAAAACTTTTGGATTTCAGCAAAATGGGCTGGCTAAACCTTGACATTTCTCAAAAGAAAAAAAAATAAACAGAAAAATCAGTGTAGAGGAGAACCATTTCTGTTGTATTTCAATGCTGAGGGTTGCTGATATTATTGCTGAAATCAATGGTTCGTTTTGACACTTCTATTTGTATTGCTCAAATTCAGCAAGAAGTGCTGCCAAAGTTGCCAATAATTGAGAAACTGCATGACTTTTCAGTTGGTTCTTTTTGTATGTGTGCTCGTTTCAGTTTTCTAACACGGATCTTAGAAAGTCCGCAAATTTGAAAAAGCTTACATTAATGCCAGTCCGCAGATGCTATGTAATTATTTTTCCTGATCTTACATTTCTGTAACCCCAATCTTTACCCTGCATGTGTAATTAAACTAAGGTTCTGTTTAACTTTGGTTGTAGAATTGTTGTTGTAAAGGAGATATCACAAGTCAAAAGGGTGATGCCTCATTGAGGTCTGCAATAACCCTATGCAAGAGTCTTGAGTTCGTTGAGATCAAGTATTGGAAGTTTAATTGGATGGTGAGACTGTTGGAATATGCTTTGGTTGATGGCACAAAGAAGTAAAAAATGTGAAGTTCTCTTGTCTATGCATTGATGCAATGCTCCAGTTACACTAATTTCATCCTATTTCTCCTAAAATTTAATTAAATCAAAGAGAAAAGTTTACATTTGAATCAAGTTCTCTTTTGTTTGTTTCTGCTTCCTCTTATTTATATTAGCCATGATATGACGTGTATTTCAGGTATCTCTCTTCCAAATTCATCCCATGCAACATATTAAATTAATCCAAACTCCTAGAATTTTGCAAATTTCTTCTGAGAATCTATTGCGATACTTTTCATCCGCTTTTTTTTTCTTTTGAAGAAAAGTCCATAAGCATTTTCTGCATGTTAAGTAATTGTTTCATTTATTTCAGATTGAATAGTTCTAATATTTAATTAATTTATGAAGCCAAGTAAAAGAGCAGCGGAAAGAGAAATAAATAAATAAATCATGTGAGGTAACAAAGATGGCGACAAGTGAGGCGATTAGAAAGGCGATTAGAGAGGTGATTTGTGAGGTAATTAGCTCTCCGCCAGGCGACAAGAACCTCGCTAATGGCGGTGGTTCGAGTCTCGAGATAACAAACATATCTGTTAACGATCCACGTGGGAAGCAGGTGGATAGGTCGATTTCTCCTCTCTTAGCGGGAACAAATGGAGACCTCCAATTAGAAACACATCTCAATCACTTAACAAATCGAATCGTAGAAGTGGTTCAACAAACTTGTGGTACACCCTACAAAGACGCACTGCTGCGTGGGGTCAACACTCAGAGAGACCCTCTGAGTATCTCTAATGGCGATCAGGTCCAAGGAAATGGTAGGAAAACGTTGAAATCCACTGAGAAACAAACTTATTGGAGAATAAGAAAAAGGTAAGGATCCGCTCAGATCAATGCTTTAGATGTGGTGAGAGGGGTCATTTTGCCTTCTCTTGCGTAATGTAGTGACCTGCTTTGAATGCAAAGCGATCGGCCATAGATCCTGGCAGTGTAGATCTCGTGCTGAACCCTCACCTAATCTCGCTAAGCAAGAGATAGATTAAGGGGTAACGTGGATAGGGAGCAGACAAAGGAGATCAAACTGCAACCGACTGTAATGGCGAGAGATCCGAGAGTGATCTTCTTTGAGAACACTCCTCAGTCGCAGGCAATTGAAGATTACATGAAGAAATGTGTGGTAATCTATAACAACCAGGAATGGCCTAAGGAGAGGGTTGAGGATAGTTTAAAAAGGTTCGTTCCCAATTTTCCATGGAAAATAGCGGAAATCGGGGAATATAGGTTGTTGATAGAAGGTCCATCTTGGTGGAGGGACAGGGTAATTAGACAGGAGGTGGCTCGAATAGACTATGCTAACCTTAGAGCTGCCCCTTGGAACCCCTCCACAGAGAATGGGTACCGTTTAAGAAGTCTGTGGGTTAGAGTTATAGGATTCCCTAGAAAATTATGGTATAAAGAAGAATTCGAAAAGCTGATTGAAGGTTTTGGAATACTCCTACAAATAGACTCAGAAACTATGACCAAATCCTCTATGACTGAAGCAAAACTGAGAATTGGAGTTTGTAGGCTAGAAGATGTGCCATTGACCAGGCAGGTTGCTTTTCGAAATGATAGGAACGAAATATGTTGGACTAATGTGACCTTCATCCATGGTGGCACTGAAGGGGATAATGGAGGTCCTGTCAAAAGGAAAAGAGTCTAGGTAAGGAAAGATCCATCTCCAGCAAAGTCGGATCCAGTTGGGGGGTCCAGCTCTGGAGGTATGGGTCGATTAGGTGATGAAGGGGAGGACCCGTTGGATGAAAATTATGGTTCTGGTGAGGATGAAGTGAGATTCAGAAAGAGAGAATTGCAGGAGGATGACACAAACCCTGTAGCTACTAATGAGGGTGGTGATATTACAACAATTACCAAAATGTTGGACAATTCCCCACTGGTTGAAGTCAATATTGTTGGATCTGTAGGGGAAGGAGGTGCATCTAACCCATTTGTTGAGTTAGTTAGCAAAATGTTGGGAAGTTCTGAGGCCGGTTCTAGTGAGATGATTTTATATGACTCTATGATAGTAGAGGATAACTTGCCCACTAAAGAGAGGGAGGGCAAGGCTGTCATTATCCAGAGTTCTGGCCCAGAAGAGAACGTCAATTCTGAAGTAGGTGTGGTGGAATTGGAGGCAGAGACTGACAGATCCTATGATGTAGATCACTCAGATGTGAAGGAGACTTCAGTACTAGATAAGGGTAAACAACTTATGCTGGTGGATCAAGCAAGGGAAGTAGTGCCTATCTCACAGTGGCCTCCAGCTACCAGACAGAGTTTGAGGCTAAAAGTCAATAACCCTGAGAGCTCTACCATCATGAAGGCTCAGTTGCAGAAAGCTAAATCTTTGGATCAGATAACAAACTACTATGAGGAAGGTAACTCTCTCTATAAAGCATTCCCATTTAATGAATTAGATGATCTTGAGGTAATTCAACTATTTCAGTGTTTTGGATTATACCTAGCAGATAGGATTGAGGACAGTATAGAAACTGTGCAATTTCTGAGATCTTTAACCAAGAAACAGTTTCATTCTGCACTTGATGAAATAGAATATAAGAGTAAACATGGAGCAAAATTTCTTAAGAGGGATATGGATAAAAAACTCAAACTAGACCAACTGGTTGGTAGGGTTACAAGACTATCATTTAAATGAAAATATTAAGCTGGAACATAAGGGGTATGAATAAAAAAGGTAAGGGGTTCTTATTGAAGAATATAATTCTTGATAATAAGATAGATATTGTAGGCATCCAAGAGATAAAAATCCAATGTTTTGATAGGAAAAGAATTAGGGCATGCTTACCAAATACATTTATCTGGAAATCATTACCAGCTAGGGGGAGATCTGGGGGGATATTGGTAGGGTGTAATTCAGAAAAATTTCAAAGCAGGCAGCCCTAACGCTGTTATTGTCGAAGAGATGGAAAGACCTCTAGACCTCTTTACCTTTCCTCAACATCGACTCCATAGAATTCACTGCATTGAAACAACTAATAAGGAGGAATCCAGATGCAGAGTGCAGAGGGTACATGATTCTAGGAGAGATGTAAACTTTTGAATGGACTGCTCCTCAGGCGCAATAACTTTGATATACACACGTTTAGTTTGTCCCTCTGCTCGAACTCATCACAATACCGAGAGGACATAACGAAGTGGGTCTGTCGTGCTGTGCAACTTAATCCTCAAGTTTTTCGTATTGATCCTTTGAGGATCAGTATACCTTGCCACGGTGGCAACTACACCTGCACATCTTTAGTGGAACTCCACTTGTCTGGTTGTGGAGATTTTGAATCTGATATAGTGACTCTTCCTAAGCTTAGGAAATTAACAATTGTTAATGCGGCTTTTATCAAGAACCAACTCAACAACTTTTTGTCTGGATGCCCCATCTTACAAAATCTTTGGCTCTATGAATGTTTTTTATGTGAGTATGAAATTGCTCATGGAAAGCTGCAACATCTGACTACCGTCACTTCCAGAATTGACACTTCATTCAATAGTTTTCTTCATTTCTTTCCATCTGGTATCACTCTAAACTTGCCATCACTGACAAATGCACATTTATATTTTCTATATCCAGTGAGACGAGGTGGGAAGGGAGTGGCTTCTTTCCTTAGTGGTCTTGCAAATGTTGAAATTCGTGAAGTACGTATCCCATGGACATTGTTGAAGGTATGCATCTCAAGTTCTCAATCAATCTCTATTATCTTCATACTTCACCTGTCAAATAATGTAGTATTTCAATTTAGAAGTGGCAAATCTTCATCTCTGCCCTTCAGTTAGTGTAATCTGACACTGAAAAAGAAAAACCTAAAATAATAAAAATAAATAATAACAATTTTAGAAAAATATGTATAAGATGGAAAACAGAATTTGGAAATCTGAAGGAACTTATGCTTGAACCTTTTTGTAATCCTTTTAGTTTAGATTTCTTTTGCTAAATTTTGAATTTTATGTTTGTTTCAGAAGTTTGCATATTTCTTTTTAGCAAAAGCAGTAGTGCACTGTTAAAGTGTTACATAAAAGCAAATGTAGCTTAATTGTCTTGTTTTGAACTCTTTGTGGTTTTGGTTTAGTACTGATAAAGATGTATTAAAATCCAAAACTTTTGGATTTCAGCAAAATGGGCTGGCTAAACCCTGACATTTCTCAAAAGAAAAAAAAATAAAATAAACAGATTATTCAGTGTAGAGGAGAACCATTTCTGGTGTATTTCAATGCTGAGGGTTGCTGATATTATTACTGAAATCAATGGTTCGTTTTGACACTTCTATTTGTATTGCTCAAATTCAGAAAGAAGTGCTGCCAAAGTTGCCAATAATTGAGAAACTGCATGACTTTTCAGTTGGTTCTTTTTGTATGTGTGCTCGTTTCAGTTTTCTAACACGGATCTTAGAAAGTCCGCAAATTTGAAAAAGCTTACATTAATGCCAGTCCGCAGATGCTATGTAATTATTTTTCCTGATCTTACATTTCTGTAACCCCAATCTTTACCCTGCATGTGTAATTAAACTAAGGTTCTGTTTAACTTTGGTTGTAGAATTGTTGTTGTAAAGGAGATATCACAAGTCAAAAGGGTGATGCCTCATTGAGGTCTGCAATAACCCTATGCAAGAGTCTTGAGTTCGTTGAGATCAAGTATTGGAAGTTCAATTGGATGGTGAGACTGTTGGAATATGCTTTGGTTGATGGCACAAAGAAGTAAAAAAATGTGAAGTTCTCTTGTCTATGCATTGATGCAATGCTCCAGTTACACTAATTTCATCCTATTTCTCCTAAAATTTAATTAAATCAAAGAGAAAAGTTTACATTTGAATCAAGTTCTCTTTTGTTTGTTTCTGCTTCCTCTTATTTATATTAGCCATGATATGACGTGTATTTCAGGTATCTCTCTTCCAAATTCATCCCATGCAACATATTAAATTAATCCAAACTTCTAGAATTTTGCAAATTTCTTCTGAGAATCTATTGTGATACTTTTCATCCGCTTTTTTTTTTCTTTTGAAGAAAAGTCCGTATGCATTTTCTGCCTGTTTAGTAATTGTTTCATTTATTTCAGATTGAATAGTTCTAATATTAAATTAATTTATGAAGCCAAGTAAAAGAGCAGCGGAAAGAGAAATAGATAAATAAATCATGCCATTTGCATCAACTAGCAACTACTTGAGTTAACAAAATCATACATTTCTTTTTTTTTTTTGATTAAAGTCAACCCAAGTTGGGGTACCAGCTTCCAATTTTGGAAGCAAAACAAGTTTAGTAGTCTTTTGGTACATGAGATCTGTACCAATACAAAAACATAACAAAATACTTGAAACAAAACAAAAAAAAAACTCCAATTAACTTCGCCAAGACTTTCCACTATCCTAACACATGCTTGGCCAAAGTTTACTAATCAACTGTGTCATCAAACTCCACCCTAATCCTTTTTCTGAAGGATCATTACTCTAAGCATCATCAAGCAAGTCCTCATCAGATTCTTCACTCTCTTTTGCTATCTCTCTCGATGAGTTACCAGGAGCCTCATCTACACAGTTAACTCATATATTTGTTATTGAAACAAACTATTTATTGAATTGTTGAACTCACCCATCCATGCGTTATGCAAACTAAGTGTATTTCTATATAAAGTATTTGGTGCTCTTCCTTTTTCATTATTAAAGATAATATTATTTCGTTCATTCCATATAATCCATAAAAAGATTGCCAATAAACTTCCCCAATAATGCAAGTCTTTATTATTTAACAGCAAAATACTATACCACAATTCTTCTATTGTTCCTAAATTAAAAACTTCCTTTTCATTCTTAGCTAAATGTAAATTTATTACACTCCAAAATTGAATACTTATATAACAATTAATGAATAGATGATATACAGTTTCTAGTTCATTATAGAAAACACACAATTTGTGTTTCCTATCCATCCCCTATATGACAAATTTTCTCTAGTTAATAAATTATTATTCAAAGCAAGCCAAGTTAACAGTTTCATTTTGAATGAAATTTTTAATTGCCATACAGATTTGTTAATGTTTATTTGCAATCTCCCAAAATTTAGAAAATTATACATTGACTTAACAATATATCTTCCATGTGATTCTAAATTCCAACTAACTGAATCTTCTTCTATGCTACTGAAATCTACAAAATCATGCATTTCTATTGTGTCTTCTAGTGTAAACTGTGAATTATTTTAAACTTCAAGTGCTAATTATGTGCAAAATAATTGACCGGGCCCCGGACATTTAGTAGGCCTTAGACTTTTTTCTGGGCTTCTTTGATTTATCTGCTCCTCTCGCTGCTATACGCGCTGCCTTTAACGAAATCCTCTAGACAAAATTTTCTCTCGTTGCTACACGCAGCTGCCTTAACAATTAAATAATTTACACAACTTTAAAATTTATGCGCGCTAATCTCTGCGTAAAATATTCAGTTGCTATTCCATCACAACTCGCAAGGAGAATTTTGAGAGATGTTGATTCTGCAAGTTGCTCGTGAACTTGTAAAAAGCATCCAGGCATAGAGGCACTCAGTGAAGCTTGTTCGCTTGTTGTATCTGAGCATCTCTAATTGGATAATTGCTTATTCTTTTTCTCACATTTCATCTGAAAGGTCCGTTTTAATTGACAGCTCAGATTTATCACGTGTATAAAAATCACTCTGCTCCAGTCCGAAAATAAGAAGGTGAGAAAAATGAAAGAAAAGAAAGATTTATCTTTCTATTTGGAGGTTAATAAAATATATAGGTTTGAGGAAAAAATTAAATTTCGGAGGCTTTTTCTTCCTTCTAAATAAGTATCATGGAGCGAATAACTTCAATTTTATAACTTCTCCTCCCCTTCCCTCTCCTCTCAAATTCGAGTCTGAGCAGACCCTTAAGATAAAAAAAATCATCCCTATGGTAAAAAAACCACTCCCTTGTTCAAATTTGAACGGTCGGTATTCAATCGGGCGATCAAAGCCATGCTCTTGCGGTCTTGCCCAAAAGAGCAATCGATGAAGTTTTACGGCTTGTTGTATCTCTAATCAGCTAATCGCTGATCCTTTTTTCTCTCTCTCATTTTAGTTTTCTCCCCTTTTGATACTGATAGATAAAGTTTTTTAAATGGATAATTTTTCGTAGATATCATATTTAATATTTACTATCGATATCGATGTTATTATGCACATTTAGTTGTGTTACTATGTACATTATTTGAGTTATAAATTATAATGTATGTTATTTCATTTTATTTTTATACTGAAAAAATTATTATGTATGTTAATAAAATAATGTGCATAATAAATCAAATAACATACAAAATTATTGTAGTACAAAACATAACATGGATAACTATTTCAATACAAAAAATAACATACATAATAATTCAAATATATATAATAATTAATAACTCAACTAAATATGCATAATAACATCGATATCGACTCAATATTATATCTACATTTCAAACTCTCTTTCAAAATTCAAACGAAGATAACAACTACCACGTGGGTCGCACTTATTCTCCGGTCATATCCACGGCCAATCTCTATTCGACACAGTCTATTTCCTTTCTGTTTATTTCTACTGGTGAGTACATTTCCGTGTATAGTTTTTTTTCCCCTTTCAACGTATCGTATAGGGTTTATTATTATTTTCATATTTTGAGTAGTTTGTTCATCTTGGTAAGGCTTCATGTATAGTTTTTAGTTCCAAGTTCCAACTGCGCGAATTTATGTCCCACTACTATTTAATTGCTTATACGATCTTTTGATTTCAGTAATTCAGTCGGTGTCTTTGTTCCTTAGTAAATGAAATGAAGGCGCACGGCAGCTGTTTGAGGGAATGCCCCTGAGAACTTCTCACTATCTAACTGTAGCCATGGAGAGGGCTAATACCAGATGTGAAGGAGACGACTGTGATCTGATGAGCAGTTTACCCGACCCGATACTGCATCACATCTTGGGGCTGTTGAAAACAAAGGAGGCCGTGCAGACGTGTGTGCTGTCGAAGCGGTGGGAGCACCTCTGGACCTCTTTAGCCTCTCTCCATTTTGATCATGCTGATTTCTTTCCTAGTCAGGGATTAGAATGTGATGAATACCAAAAAGTTAGGAATGGTGCTTTTGAGCACGAGCTACTCACCCTCATCGAAAATGCTCGTCCATTTACATGGAATAGAAAAAAAGTAGGTCAGGGAAACTACAAGGAGATGGAGGCTTGCTATAGGAGGTATGTAAACTTTGTCAATGCAGTGCTGCTCAGGCGTAAGCCCTTGCTTCTGGATGTGTTTCGGGTGTTTGATAATTTCATCTCGCCTGAGCCCTTGTTTATTGACGTGTTTTGCTCGTATCTTGAATTCCTTATGCATCTAAAGCAAGTAGGTGGCTGGATCCAGTATGCTCTGAAGCATAAAACTCGAGTTCTCCACCTCCCTTGTTCCTTACTATGCTGCGGCTACTCCTACACATCATTAGAGGAACTCTACCTCTATGGTTTCTCTGAAATTAGGCCTGGAATCGTAAATCTTCCTAGGCTGAGGAAATTGACCGTTCGTGAAAGGGCACTATTCTCTGATGAACTAAAGAACCTTCTTTCTGGATCCCCCATCTTGGAATATCTTTCGCTAGATTATTGTCCCAGTGAATGTGTAATTAATCATGAATGTCTCAAGCATCTTGTGTAAATCACAGGGTGTCGAAAATCACTAATCACCAACTGTTTGTTCGTGCTCCTAATCTTCTTTCGTTCTTCTATGACGGTGAACTACAATTTTTATACTCAGATAAAACAACTCTCAACATGCCATCGCTAATATCTGCATGTTTAGTGGTTCGGGATTCTTCAACCATCAAATGCTTGAATGGGATGGCTGCTATCCTTCCTTTTCTTGCAACTGTTGAACTTCTGGAGTTGCATGTTCAGTGCAATTGGCACAAGGTATGCATCTATTATTCTCAGTTTGAAAACAGTGCTGATTTCTTCAGAACTTTGCCTTTTTAAAAAGATGCAAGAGTTCTTCTATCACAAATGGTATACCTCTCGCTAGTCTTGATTTAGTATAATCTAGCTGCAATATGGTTAATCTATCAATGAAATGATTGCATGGTTAATTAATAAACTAAAACATAAGTAAAATGAAGTTTAACCTGTTTGCAAAAAAATTTCTGCTTGTGTGTTCTAAATACTGAATTGATGTAGTAGAGGTACCAATTTCAAATGCTTCACTTGATTCTGACCTTGTGTTAATGTTCTGAAATTTAGGAATTGCCATCCGTTCTGCGAGCAAAATTACCAATGTTTCAGAAACTCAAGGATGTGATATTTGCTTTTAGTCCGACTTGTTGTTTCCAAATGATTACTTGGATCTTAAGGAGTTCACCAAATTTGAAGAAGCTTACATTACTGGAACAAGAAGCACATGTAATCTCTTTTTCCTCATCAGTATAATTTTTTAACCTCAGTCTTTTCACTTGCATGTTGAATAAAGGTTTTGATTTAATTTGTAGTTGACTTGTGCTGAAAGTGGAGCTAGCACAAGTGAGTCGATGTCTCATCGGGGGTTGCAGTACTTTCATGCAAAAACCTTGAGATGATTGAGGTCAAAAACAGCAGATCAGATTGGATGATGGGACGATTGGTATATGGTTTGATTGATGGTACAAAGGACGATTGGTATACCCTTTTGTCGAAGTATAAAAGCAATACCAGACCTTTCTAATGGTGTTTCAGTTTCATTATTTTGTGCTAGTTGCTACTTAGACCTTACTTTATGTCAGTTGTAATATTACTTTCTATGCCAGTCTTATGAGCATCATCTTTTGCCCAATATCTTGTGATGTCATACCATTTATGTTTAATTGAAAACCGTACTTGTTTTGTAAATTGTTCCCGACTAAGTGGTTCAGACATGTTATGTTATTGAGATTCTTGTTACTTGTGTCGTTAATTTATCTGATTGTGTAAGCCCATGTGCTATTAAGATTGTGGTGCAGCTGGGTTTGCATTGGGGACGCAAGTCAGATTTGGGATATCTCAGTTATGTATTGATTTGGCCGGGTTGCATCCTTGTAGTTCACTTAATTTGGCATCTCCATGGAAAATTATTAGTGTATCATTACGAGTTGCACTTGTTAGTTTTCTGATTGAACTTGCAACCCTTACTCAGGCTGAGTTAATTGGAATTTGCATAGACCCTGGCATCCTTGGTATTTTGATTCCCAGCAATGAGATCATCATCTGTGAACACAATATTTTTTTTTTCATTACTTGTTGAAAAACAGGAGTTATACAGATCATTTCAAAACCAATTCAAG
This sequence comes from Eleocharis quinqueflora, assembly GCA_964058865.1. Lineage (NCBI taxonomy): Eukaryota > Viridiplantae > Streptophyta > Magnoliopsida > Poales > Cyperaceae > Eleocharis > Eleocharis quinqueflora. Next base: position 29,507 of record CAXKVX010000116.1, on the reverse strand, counting down.
TTGTTTTTTCGTTAGCAGTTAATAATGGACAATTGCAAATCTTTCCATTGTGACACAGCCGTGTTAGTGCTTAACAAATATCTGCTTCATATCTGTACTATTATATATGAAAGAGTTGGATTGTATCATAAATTTTGGAATATATGTTTGAAATACTAAAATCTTTTACAATTTTTGTAGAATTATCACTTAAAAATGTGTCGTTTAGATTGTCAAGACAAACAAATATAAATGAATCCCAACTCTTAGAAACAAATGATGAGATTGAGGTCCCCTCTTAACTTTAATTTAGATCCCACGTCAATTATCAGTCTCTTTCACCGGACACAAAATTATGCGTTATGAAGGCTTCAGAAAGGATGCTTGCATACATTACGGATCTATCATTTTCCGTTGGTCTAAAAACTTGTATAGACCGATTGTTTTTTTTCTTTATTTGTCATGCATTTATATTTTATACGGATAGTATCAACGAGTAAAATTACAACAGAGCACTTGATGAAGAAATTATATTTTATTACAGTTCAACAAAAATCATTGAAAAGTACCACTGGCCTTGGAGCTATATAATTAAAGATGTCGGTTTAAAGATATGTATATACACCAAAATTTGAAAGTATTCTGTAGCATCCCTTAAACAAACAAAAATGGTCTCTATAATCATACTAATATATATCTTGTACAGAAGAGTTACAAAACTAATAAAAAATTATCAATTAATCACCCCTAACAGATCCTGTTAGATAAAATCACTATTGTCTTGTGTGTACCAATTGGTTGCTGATAGTCTTCAGTTCGAACAGTTTGATGGAAGCGGCTAGCTGCCTCAGCGTCTCATCAAGCACGTATGGTGTTCGATCAAATGTCAACTCAGTCGTATTAATGAACTCGGTGCATGGTTCTCTTCGATTTGCAATTGTACCATGGTAATGGAAATACTTGATCCTACCCCCAGTCTTGTGTAAGCTCTTACCAGCTATATTTTGTGACATGTGTACCCCGGTGGCAAATGCATTCCGCGGCTGTATCGCGTATTTGCGGTCACGACGGATCCCTCTCTTAATATCCCTGTACACTAGTTTCTCAAAGCCCCACATCCTGGTCAGGAAAGCAAAAGAGAGATAAGAATGTATTATAATGGACATCACATGCTTAAAGTAAACTATTCCCCAATATCACTTTCACTAATTATGAAAGCTATACATGTATTTTATCATAGTCCAGAAAAGTTGGCATACTTAAATTAACAAAAAGTGGAGATCATTGTTTGTTTGATTTATTGCGGTACGATTTCGATTGGTTGTGATGTTGTCACATGCAATGCCACACAAGGTTTGAACACAAGAGCCAGCAACTATACTAGATTGCAGTATGACAACTGCGTCATGTGATGGTGAAACATAATTTGTTTAATGCAATAAGGTATGTTAACAAAAAGAAAAGAAAAGAATCTAGGCAGATGTGCCTTCACTAGATGCTAACAAAGTGCAACAGGTGGAATTTCTCCGTGTTTCAACTAAAGCATGTCAGGGTATTATATGATTTTCAAAAGATGCCTTTGAAGAAACAAACACTTCTTATTATTAGTTCAAATATTAATACAACCTACCATTCATTACTATTTACTTGTCACTTAATTATTAGTCCACGGTACTGTTCTTTACCAAATTAATTGGAAGTTTTGTGCATCTAAGCTAAAAAAGAATCCCCCTACTCGTGAAAAAGACACAAATTGGTCAAGAATATATTCCTCAAGTTTTTTTATACTAGTTATAGTTATCACTTATCAGTACCATAGCATTATGATCAAGGATAAATAACACATTATGACAGAATATTTCTTTTCTGGCAAATAAGTTGTTTATTATACTTAAATTCAAATTATAGAATGTAGACCCATTATGAGATATGAAAATTGGGGCCCACTATTTCCATCTTGTGATTAATTTAAAATAATGCTAGATAATGAAAATTGAATTCTGAATTCAATAGGCCAGCTGGAGGTGGGGCACTTATATTGTCTCCTCCATGTCCATAATTGCACTTGAATCCAAAGAACTTCCACTAATTCCAACAAGGCAGATTGATTATCACCTTCACCACTATCAGGCACCGCCAAATTAAACCTTCTCGGCTTCTCCCCACCAAATTTGTTGCAAGATATCTCATCCAATATTTATGTTTCGATGTACTATCTTTGATATACCTTTTCCATGCAATTAACTGACATGGCCTCATTGGTGCTTTTGTTCTACTTTGTGAACCTTATTATTATTTTTTTTTTGGCAGGCATCAGCAAGTCTATTCCAATCACCCTTTATACTTTTTCTTCCAATCAATAGGTACACCTTTCATTTACTGCATACCTTTTTCTTAGCAAGTGTCAGTCAATCCTCTTGCAGAAATTACACAATATGACAACACTACATCAACTTTTGCCATTAACAAAAAATAAAATCATGACAAGGAGAAAATTAGCATACCTCCATGATTTTCCTTTATCATCAGCTCGGCAAATTTTATTAGACATGGGCATCTGTTCAATTGTGAATTGTGTGTACCACTCGAGCTCCTTCATAAACAAATCAACCGTCAGACCTGGTTCCAAGTACACGAACTCATCCACATCAAAGAAAAACATCCATTTCGTATTGAATCGGTACCGGTGCAAACAGTCATTCACCACCAGGAACTGATTGTGGTAGTACCTGAAATGAACATTAACTTCTGGTTTGAGAAAATACAAGCTGAGATAAAAGAATATGTTTTCTTGAACTCTAACAAATTAAAGTAATAATCATAAAATATTATGTAAATATATGCAATGTATATATACCAATATAACTGCTACTATTTAGAGGAAAAAGGAGGGTCATTTTCATATCTGACCATCCAATAAAAAACAGACGGATCGGATCATCACAGGTAGAATTGTAGGGGGGCTTTTTGAAAGTAGATATGATCCGTTCGCTTAAATCCAACGGTTAAAAGATGAAAAGGAGGGTCCTCCTTTTCTTTTTGTGAAAAATAAGTGATTTCAATCCGAGGAAATGAGGTATTCTAAATACATATAGTGTAACATTTGCATAATTCCTTATTTTTGAAAGCACAATCGGTAATTAGATGTTGACCGGGAAGTTAATGAATCTGATTGCATCAAAGAATAATTTGCATACCCGTCAAAGCGTTCTTGGTCACGTATATCATGCAGAGTTACCGCCCCGATCTCAATCCATGGCCGCAACACATCTCTCACCGCCGAGTGGACACCACCAGCATCATATATGACAAAGTGAGCCCGCCTTCCAAAGAGCTTTACATGGTACACAATCCATTCCCTGTGGTGCGAACATAAAATAAAAGTTAGAAGAGTTGCAGTGTTGCTTGTTAAAACTACATATTTGGGGAATCTGTTTCAGTACATATAATACGAGGTTCAATTTGAAGAATATGGAAGTAGCATTTCTTTAAATATATAGTATTATTTGTATCTTCTTCTTTTTTGAAGTCGAATTGCCAACTTAATTTTTTTATTAAAAAGAGTTAGCACTATGTATATTATCTTATGAGTTTACTAATTATGTAACAACACTGTTTTTCTTTCTCATAATGATTGTTGGTATTTCTTCTGTAACTAAAGGATTCTGGTAATTAGGTTGGAATAATAGAATGATCAAACAAATTTCCTGGCAAGCAGTAGTAAGTCAACAAATTTACTTTGAACTTATGGAATATATATTTTGTATTAACTACTTAAGTGAATAATGATGTACCTCACTCTCTGTGGACTGAGGTTTCCATAAAGTGGTGACCCGCAGTACAGATAGTCGTAATCCGGCGGAGCGGTAAAAACAGACCTGTTAAAACTACCAGGTTCTTCTTCAATTGCTACAAAGCTCTCAACTGAATCCACCTCTCTATCTCCACCACCATTGGTACTAGCGTGCACAACCAGCTTTCCGCCCGAACCGCTAAGCCCGACTGAGTTGTCAAAGGTGCAATTCACAACCACCACTGTGTACACCCTTCCATACCCCCAATCGGGAAGGATTTTGTACCCGTCAACAATAACAGAGGACCCATTACCGTTGTCGGCATTGTCGATCCATTCACACTTGAATTGGGGCTTTCCAAATACATGGAGGGGCTTCGACGCAAGCCCGATAACTGCAAATGTGTTTGTACCGCCCCGGTACGCGCTCATTTGGATAAAGAGGTACGCGGCTGAACCAACCGGGTTGAAGGACCTTTTAATAACCGAGCCCGGACCCGTTTGCTCTTTCTTCATCGGGTGTGTGGTAATTACTGGAGTAGAGGATGAGTTGGTAGTAGGTTCTGATGCAGTTGGTACGAAGCAAGAGAGAAGAGTGGAGGTGTGGGGCACAGATGTCAGAAAGGGGTGGAACTGGATAATGGTGGCGAGAGAGCAGAGGAAGAAGAGAGAAGTGAGGAGAAGCTTCATGTCGCCACAGCTCCATGCGACGCCAACAGACAAGCTCTTTTCTTTGGTATCCTTCTCCTTCGCCATTGAAGAACGCTTTAGTATAGTCCAGAGAATGGAAGGTATATGTATAGGTTATATAATTTGTTGAAAGGAAGAAAGGGAGAAGGTGAGGGAGAGAGAATGGAGAAGTGTTTGATACTTAACTTTTAAGACATATCCATCAAAAAGAAAAAAGAAAGAAAGAAGAAAGAAATCTTTTTTATTTGATTTTTTTCTCTGAATTTTTTTATTATCGATTTATTATAACTTTTGTTATTATAATACGAAAGTTTAAAATTTAGTTTTTTTCGCGCGGAGCGCGAGCATTTACTTAGTTGTCATCAAAGATCAAGGAACAGAAATTTTCAACATCAATAGTATTCTAAAGTTTTCACAGTGGTCAAAGTTTCAAGCATTACTTGCGCTTATTGTTCTAAATTCGTGCCATTTTGTGTCATTTCGTTCTAAATACAGTTTGGCACGACACGGTTAGTACTTTATTATGTTTATCGTGTTGTGCCATGACATGCCTCTCCTTGTAAACGTTCTGTACCGTGTTCTACAGTATTAAACCTAAGCACGACACGCTTAAGACACGGCACATGAACAATACCTTGTCATGTCTTAACCGTGCCGTGTTCTTATTGTGACGTGTTGTTCCGTGTCATTTTTAGACACACAAACACGATTTTGAGAACTCTACTTGCGCTCCTAAATAGATTCCATTTTTCTCTGATTCTCATACACTTTTGCACTGCTTTTGGCCCAATTACTTAGGAGCTCAAGTATTACTTGCGCCTCTAATTGCAGTGTTTAAAAAACTTCATCTATGTAAATTTGTATGTACAAAGCAATAATAATAACACTAATATTAATAATGATTAACAAAAAATTAGTAATCATCTTAATAATACTTCGAAGTTTAAAAATTAAATATAATAACAGTAATAATAATTATTATTAATAATACTAAGAAGTTTAAAAAATAAATATAATAATAGTAATAATAATAATTATTATTAATATGAATGAAATTAGTAAAAAATATTTTAATATCAATAATAGTGATGATTATAATAATAATAATAATTAAAAAATAGTAATAATACTTAGAAGTTTAAAAATTAAATATAATAATAGTAATAACGATAATTATTATTAATATTATTAATAAAATACTATAATACTAATAATACTAATAAGTTTAAAAATAAGTATAATAATAGTAATAATAATAATAATTAGTAATGAAAGTAATATCAATAATAGTGAAAATAATAATAATTTTAATAATACATAATTAATAATGAAAGTAATAAAAATAATAATGAAAATAATAATAATAATAATAATAATAAAACATATGTACAAGTATTATATTTTCTTATACTTTACGAGAAATAAAAATGGTCTAATGGCAGGAGGTTGGGTTAGAGACACTGAGTTTGATAGAGGGCATGTGTGAAATCGATGATGGAAACTCCAGAGAACATTCAGATTTGAAAGCAACTCAAGGGCCCAAGTAATATTTTCACCCTTAGATGATGCATTTAAGGCATTAAAGTTGTACATAGTTGTAAACACATGATATTTATGGACCCACATTTCAGTGGGGCACATAGGGGCGCGCTCCTAAATAGATTTATTTTTGCCCTAGCCGTCTCTTCCAAAACCTTATCCCCCAAAATATTTTCAGTTGTACCCCTAACTTAATATTATTAGAATTAGGGTTGAAGCTTAAAGCGCAAGACTAAGGTCAAATCACTAGGTGGAAGCAATTTCAATTAACAATTTCAAATTAAAAGGTTTTAGACCTTAATCACCTAGCCAAGTAATAGAGCAAGCAATTTCAAGAAGTAATTGAGCAAATCACAAATCTAAGAGCAAAGTAATAGAGAGAGAGAGAGAGTGAAGAGAGAGCAATCGAAAACAAGAGAACACGCTATGTAAAGTGGTTTGGCCTATCAAATCAACTTAGACCTACGTCCACGGGTCTCTCAGAATAAAATCTTTTTTCCGGGCTGATTTCACTATAAACGAGCGTTCTTTTCCAAAGTGCGGAGTCGATCTTTGACTTCTTCTACATAAGCAAGTCAATCTTCTTCTCTTAGACCAATGCACGGGACAATACCATAATACACGGCAAAAAGGTCTGATTGACAATACAATCAAGGACATTGATGCACCACTTGACAACACAAATATTGTGCACCAAAGGCTAATCAACTAGCTAAGAGTTTGTTCTCGAATAGACAATAAGGGTGTGTTTGGATCCTCGTGGTTAGTGCTATTTCCAAAATATCTCCTATTTTTTCTACAGTATTTAATCCAAACACAAATTTATGAGTAGTAAATAGTTGTGGTTAGCTGCTAATTCGCTAACTCACCATTTTTGTTGGATTAGCGTGAGTAGTGGTTGGAGAGGAAAAAGTAAGAGAGAGAAATTTTATTATATTATTATTATTGTAATTGTAATTATTTTATTATTATTATTGTTGTTGTTGTTGTTATTATAATTATAATTATTAGCATTGTAATTTTCGTTGTTATTATTATTATTATTATTGTTGTTGTTATTATTGTTGTTGTTTTATTATTATTATTATTATTATTATTATTATTATTATTATTATTATTATTATTATTATTATTATTATTATTATTGTAATTGTCATTATTATTTTACTATTGTTATTGTAATTGTCATTATTTTATTATTATTATTATCCGTTAAAAACTAAAATAATATATTAGCTTATTAATTCCCACTATCACTACTCCAAATGTGCAATCCAAACATCATTTTCACTAATCTAGATAGCACAAAATTAGCACTATTTTTTGCACTAACCTAGATAACAAAAAGTGACCATTATTTTGGTTACTAAAGAGAATAGTAGCTATCTTAATTGCTCTCTAGGTTAGGTAGCTGGTGGAGACTTGAATTAAGCTCTTTTTTGTACTCAATTTGATGCTGAAAAGTTTGTGAGAATGATTTGATAGTTTGCTGGTTCGTTTCAGCATCTTTTATATAGGCTGAGCACTTTTTGGGATCTTGGATCAGTCAAAACTCTTCCTGGCGTAACAACTCTTCCATAACGCCTTGTACTTCTACCAGATTTTCCCTTGTGAAGCTGACTTATGGGTTAATTCTTCAGGAACCCGTTATAATGCTTTACTCACTCGTTATAACGGGTTGTAACTCATTGTAACGCCTTCCTGAAGCGTTACAGTAATGCTTGCTTCGGGAAACTTCAAGCTGCATCTGCTTCTCTCTCCTCCTGAGGCGTTATGACGCCTTGGGCACCCATTATAATTGCTTGGTATAACGGGTCTTGAAGCATTATGGTAACGTTGTGCTCTATTTTGCACATTGAAGCCTTTTCATGATGACTTAAGCATGTCTTGACTTGTCCAGGACATGTTTGAGAATGTTTGACATTGGTGTGTACCTGTTTTAACATGCATCTTCACCAAAACTCATGTGCAAGGTGAGTACTTTAATTGTTTTTGCAAATTATCAAACAAGAGATGAGTTTAATCCAACAAACTCTCCCTTTTGACAATTTGCAAAACCTATTTGAGATGGGCATATCAAATGATGCACATCTTCATTTCTCCCCTTTTTGCAAATAAAGGCAAAAGGCTCAAACAAACAAACTCTTCCTGAGTTTAGCACATATATATTCATACAAGTCAAGAAATTTTATATTACTCCCCCTTAATTAAATAAAATTTGCAAATAATGCACAATTCATAAGATTTTCTAATTGAGAATAGGAGATAAGAGACCAATAGTCATCAAGAGGCACAAAAAGATAATATTCATAAAAGAAAATGCATACAAGAACATGAGTGTATAAAAGACAAGTTTTAACGGAGCATAGTAAATTACTTTTTAAAAGATATACTCCCATCCTCTCAACGCTTAAGGATTATCATCTTCATGCAAAGGTCCCCAAAATCATATCTCTCAATCCACGATGCTTGGTATTGCTCTTGAAAGGCATCGGTCTCATCCAACCTTTCATACACTCCTCTATAGTACTCCATGTCATGCAACGTGAGATCATACAATTGTTGTGAAAGTTGTTGCACCCCTTCCAAGGTAAATCTAGTGGGTTGAGGAGGTATTGGAAATGTATTGGCTTGTTGTTCCGGTTGAGCTTGAGCTTGAGGTTGAGGTTGATGTTGAAACGGGGGTTGAACATACATATTCTCCATAGGTTTCGGTATTGAAGAACTAGGTGTAGGATGAGGTGAGCTAGCTTCCTCTCTTCTTCTCTTTTCGGGCACTTGGTTATCCATTGGAGGATTAAAACATTCATCCGGATTGTCCCATTGGTTTGGTGTCGCATTGGATGCTAAAATCCATTGATTTACCTTATATTTCTTACTTGGTTCCCAAAAGCATCCTTCTTTGACCCCCCCCCCCCTGATTTAGTCAAGTATGTCAACAAGGTTTTCGAGTTTAAAGGCCAGTTGGTTATTTCTAGAAATTCTTAAATCAACATGCGTCATGATTTGGGTAAGGAGATGAGGATAGGGTATAGACTTGGTTGTATTGGTTAAGACAAACCTCATATGATTCAAGATGATGTATGAAATTTGAACAATCTTGTTAAAACATATCAAATGCCGAAGTAGATACATGGTATTCATCTCCAAACTAGTTTTGATTTTGCTTTTAGGGGTAAAGATATTGTTAATGAATAGAAATCCTAAGCGATAAATGGCCGGAAAATGGGTGACGGTAAGTTTTTGCTTCTTGTTGTGTGCATCGAAGCAAGTTTTGTATTCCAGTTTTGTATAACGAGTTGCTGATGCATTATAACGAGTTCTCAATCGTTATAACACTTATCTCACCTTTATGTAACGCTTCAACACATTTAAACCTCTCTAACGGCTAGTTTTGGTTTTCTAACATGTTATAATAGGTTCCCAGTCGTTATAACGGGTTACCAACCCGTTGCAATGCCTCTCATAATGCTTGGTCAAATTTTTGCTATTTATTTCGTTTTAATTTGCTGCTATGCTCCAAATTTGTTTTTTAGCATTTATAGGGCTTAATTCAGTTGTCAAATGATGTTCTTGCTCATGCAAATGTTCAGATAAGATTGTGACTTGGATATAAAGATCAATTAAAGTTCACAAAATATATAATTCAATCAATATAATACATTGAATTATACATCTTGCTACATGATTCTCCCTCAAACTAATATACAAAATGATGATCAAATGGGGAGAGTCTAGTGACCCTCTAGACAATGGATTCGGTACCACTTGTGCTAGGAAGTGCAAGTGGTTCCACAAATTTACCTTTTTCTAAATCGACAAAAACGTTCATGATGTCCAAATCTCAAACAAAAAGAGCAAAATGTTGATTTAGAGTTAATCTTGCTATGATCATTGATGTTGTTGTTAATTGGTTTTCAATAACTCATCACTAACCTATATTTGTCATGAAAATTTCTTATGTTCTTTGGATGAGATATCGATTGATTGTTCATATTGAATTTTCTCTTTTGAAAATTGCTACTAAAATTCTTGTGATTTTTTATAGCATTTATAGGGTTAGGTCTTGGTTGAAAAGCATTTTCAAACCTTTTTCTTTCAAAATTGTTCCCAAGTCTCTTATTCTTGTGTACCTCATAAAATCTACCATACATATCCTTAATATAGAGTTTTGGTGGTTGAGCTCTATGTTGATTGGTAGTCCTATAATCATTTCTAACTCTAGGTTTGTGTACCACCATTCTAGAATTACGTTTGGTAAACTTGGTCTTCTTGTTGTATCTTTTGTCATACTTGTAGGCATGGTTATTAGCTTGTAAAAGTTTGTCTTTTAATTTAGATTGCTTTTCAATTTTAAGGGGTTGCTCTTTTATAAATCCAAGATCGATTGTATCATGTGGATCTTGACCAATATATATTTTAACATAGTCAACTTTGGTTTCATTGTTTGAGGACTTAACAAACTTAATAAATTTAGAAGCCCAAGAATGTGCTTTCTTCAATTCTTTTTCTTTTTCAAAATTGACTTTGGTTTCAATGTCATTAACCATATTTTATAACAATTCAATTTTTTATTTTAGATCATTAATCATAGCATCCTTCCAAAGATTTTTTGGACTCAACAAGCAATTCCTTAAGTTTGGTCACATTGAAAGATTCTTGTCTTTCATCCAAGTCACATGACTCATCATCACTAATGTCATCATGAAATTTAGAAATGTCAAAGACTACTGTACTAGCTCGGCTAAGGACCTCTAATTCTTGAGCACTTGTAGTCTTGTCCTTTGGTTGAGTTGTTGTCTTTTGCGCTTTATCTTCCGCTTTAGCAAGACTCAAAGGTTTCTTAATTTGCTTATCACCATCTTTTTTTGCAAGTGATGGAGGTTGCTATATCTTGTTGTTGAGGATTACTCTTGGAAATTCACCTCTCATTAGAGCTTCTTCTTATTCTTTTGTATAATCGTCCTTAACTTGAGTCATTTTCTTCAAGATGTGAATCTTCTCCGGATCTGTTATCCCTTGTTCCTTTATGATTTCAAGTGCAATTTTCAAGCATGTCCTTGGCTTCTTTCCGATTAGAGCTAACTTGTTGTCCACATCTTCAAAATTTACTTATTCTTCCTCATCTTCACTTTCTTCGAATTCGCTTAGCCAAGTTACTTGCATAACTCTCTTGTTAGTCTTCATAAATCGTCCTTCTTGTGGTCTTCTTCTTTGAGGAAAGATCACATAACAATTTTGAATGCTATGACCTTCCTTGTTGCAAGATAGGCATACAACCTTTTTGCCTTGAGTTAGTCTCTCTTCATTCACCTTCCTTTCGAATTATATTCCTCCTTTCACTAGCTTGGTAAGGAGGTCATTGCCTTTAGAGAGAACTTGGTGAATGTTTTGGTATATGACTTCGCTTGACTCGAACTTATAAGGTGAATTAAATGAAGATTGAGCCGGTAATGCCAAGGTTTTAGTTGAGGTTGTGCTCTTGACTTCTTTGTGATTCTCCTCGTGTGAGCAAAGTTAAGTGCACACCTCTTCGGGTTGATAAGTAAGTCCTTTAGCTTGTAAAGCTTTTATAGAGCTCACGACGCCATTCCAACCGAGTTTTTTGGACACCATCCTCTAGAGTTTACCAACAAAATTTTCACACAAATATTAGATCCTACTTCAACGAATTTATTTCTTAAAGATACGAGTCTATGGTAGAGACTTTCAAATGACTCGTTATATTCAAACTTCATATTTTCTAACTTTGTTACTAATCCGACCTTTCAAGTCTTTTTCATATGTTCATTCCCTTCATACCTAAGAACTAATGTATTTCATATTTCCTTAGCATTCGAGGAATGTGTGAGAAATAAGACAATTGACTCGTGAATTGAACTTAAGATTGTATTCATATCATTGTAATTAGTGTACTTAAGTTCTTTTGATTCTTTGGTAAGGGTAACACCATCTAATTCATACTTTGGTATCCAACCATCTTCAATTATTTTTCAAAGTTAAAGCAAGCTTAGATAGTTTACCGTACACCTTTTCCAAAATGAAAAATCCTTGCAACCTACTCCAAAGACCGGAAGTTCTTTCACAAATTTCAATTGAACCATATTTCACAAAATCAAGAACTAACAAGAATTTGGTGCTTAAATAGGTATGAGCCTATCGGCTTTGATATCAATTAATAGAATTAGAGTTGAAGCTTAAAACGCAAGACTAAGATCAAATCACTAGCTGGAAGCGATTTCAATTAACAATTTCAAACTAAATTTTTTTAGACTTTAATCACCTAGCCAAGTAATAGAGCAAGCAATTTCAAGAAGTAATTGAGCAAATCACAAACCTAAGAGCAAAGTAATAAAAAGAGAGAGAGTGAAAAGAGAGCAATCGAGAACAAGAGAACATGCTATGTAACGTGGTTCGGCTTATCAAATCAACTTAGATCTACATCCACGGGTTTCCCGGAATAAAATCTTCTTTCCGGGCCGATTTCACTATAAATGAGTGTTCTTTTACAAAATGCTGAGCCGATCTTTGACTTCTTCTACACAAGCAAGTCAATCTTCTTCTCCTAGACTAATGCACAAAACAACACCACAATACATGGTAAAAAAAATCCGATTGACAATATAATCAATGATAGGGATGCATCACTTGACAACACAAATGTGGAGCACCAAAGACTAATTAACTAGCTAAGAATTTGTTCTCGAATAGACAATAAGATAATAATACCTATCATAATTGCTCTCTAGATTAGATAGCTGAAAGAAACTTGAATTAGACTATTTTCTGTACTCAATTTGATCCTGAAAAGCTTGTGAAAATGATTTAATTGTTTTCTTTCAAATTTTTCTTCCAGCGAAATTTGATCCCGCTGCCTCTTTTATGATAAGCAATTGCCTCTATTACTATAGCGAAAACATGTCAAATTAATATATTATTGGCTAATTTTCAATTCTCTCTTATTTATTCTTTCACCTCTCTTCTTACACAATAAGTTGATGACTCGACTACTCCAAATGTTTGTTTAACGTCGTTTATGTAATAATAACATGAACTGTTAGAATTTATCTCAAAATGCTTCTTCCCCCAAAAAAATATCAAATCCGTTCTCAATCTTCCAATTGTATTAGATTAAGAGTATAACTATGGTGCATGCGCATTTGAATTCTTCGATATGCATCGAAATTTGTAAAGATTCATGCGCATCGAATCTCAATGTATATCGAAGAGTTCAGATACACAAACACGATACATGTGCATGTATTATAACTTCACTCTTAGATTAATTAATTAATCACTAAAGTTTTGAGGAAAAAATTCACATTATGTGGTTAAAAGGAACGAAGCCGTATCTTAATTTTTATGAAGCAAGTTAGGCCTCTCAACTGAGAAACAAAAAATCTAGACTTTACATTTTACAATCTCCTCCAAGCTAGGCAGTAGGCACCGAGTATTCTTTTGTCACGTAGAGTGAGAGGTATGGGGCAACAGTTCGGGCAGAGGAGACGACAAACGGTGGGTGCCGGGCAGCTGTTACCCCATTGTCTCCTAGTAAATTAATACTCGCACCTGTTCTTCATGAATCATCATACACCGGGACCATGTATAAATCTGTCAGTATGAGCACGTGCAAGATTCGGCGCGGCGACACCTGTTTCTACATTTCCTGTATGGACGCGGTTTTTGTAGGGTCGCGATTGATTGTGTCTTTACTCGGAAAGTTTTCATAAACAGCTAAAGGAAAAAAATAGCAGGTATGACCAAACACCTTCTAGAAATTTTCAATGTTTTTCCAGATTCTTAGTGTGAAAAAAATTAATAATAATAATTATATAATTATAATCATTATTATTAATTTTTTTATAAAAATAATGATATTGAAAAAATCATAATAATGACGGTAATAATATTAATAAAATACTAATAATAATAATAATAATAATAATAAAAATAATATTAATAATACTTGCGCTCTTAAGGAATATCTGTCAAAATGAATGATCTAGTGGGAATCGAACACATGACCTCAATAATCAAGTTCCTACAACTAGATCATTTATTTTTCTCGTTATGTAAGGTTCAAGCATTCTACTTATTCAAATGTTTTGGAGCATTATTTTTATGAAAATCCTTTACAATATTGTTGACAAATATAATTATTACATTTATTAATATTATTATTATTACTTTTATTAATATAATTATTAATTTTATTATTATAATTCTTAGTGTACTTATTCTAATTTTTATTTTTTTATTATTAATATTATTATTAATGTTGTCACTAATATTAATTCCAATTAATATTATTATTATTAACATCATCATCATTATTATTATTATTATTATTATTATTACAAGTATTACTTACGTCCTTAACTGTTGGTGAATTTTTAGAAAATATTTGATATTATATGCTAAATTTCTATGAAAAGTTTCCTCCGTACTCGAAAGAATTTTATAATGGGTCTAATTTTTGGTAAGATTAAAAGTAATAGTCTAAAATTTTTAAAAAAATTACAAATGATCGGAGACGGTATTAACAGTAGCATTTCTAAATTTTATCCAATATCTTATTGTTATCTTCTATTTTTTTCTTTGTGTGGATCCCACTTCGATGGTTTGAGAGTAGGTACATCCATGAGTGCACCATTTGATTGTGCACTCATGGTTTGGACCATTGGATCAATGGACTACACTCTCTCTTCTTAAATTACTTGGAGAGAGAAAAATAATAAATTATTAAACTATTAGGAAAGATGATGTAGTCCACTGATCCAATGGTCCAAACCATGAGTGCATAATCAAATGGTGCACTCATGGGTGTACCCACTCCCAACCCCACTTCGATGCATGAAATATGAACGCTATTGTTAGCCGTGCCTTAATAAGTTGAAATAATTCTAAAACTTTTAGAGAAGTCATTGTTGAAATTTATTTATGAGTGATATTGTTAATCACACCCTTATTTCTAAAAATTTGAAAACATAAACAAGTAGAAAACATAAAATAATAAAATAATCAACCAAATTTAGGAACGATATTGTTTACAGCGCTCTCAAACATTTGTAATTTTTTTTAAATTTCGACTATTGCTTTTAATCTGATCCAAAATTAAACTCGTTATAAAAAATTTCGACTTGCTCCCAACAGATCCCTCTTCTCCTTTTCGGAAAAATGGAGTCGTCCCTAGCGACATTGATCCTTCTGTCATGACTTCATCCTGCATCAATCTCGTCAATTTTTCCAATGTAATTGAGGAATTGCAATTAAATAAGCCAGTACAGAAACTAAGCGTGTTGGTATTGTTAGCTTGGAGCTAATAATTATTTGTTTTTCACTGGGATCCATTGAAACTTGTAAAATTGGCAATTTTGACAATATTTTTTCTCAAATAAATTCGGAAAAAATATAAATAAAAAAATGTGCACGGCATAATTCTATTAAAATATGGGGTGTGCTCCCGTTATTCCAATAAAGATAAAAATATTAAATTTTAACCATTGATATGAAGATAGTATTTCATATTTTAGTTTAATCAACTTATCAAGTGTGATCGTTGCAGTAAAATGCTAAAAGTATAACTTCATTGTGTTTCAAATTTGTTGCAATTAAATGTCATCTAATATTTCACCTCAAAAGACCATTAAATTTGCACGTATTTTTTCAATTTTATATGTTTATTACAATAAATCTAAGGACACTTAAATTATAACAATATTGAAACTTATTATAAAAATATCGAATGACACTGTTTATGTATCAATTTTGTTATTTTAAATTTTCTTTGAATTTATTGAAACAGTTATTGTCAGGATTACCAAATTGTCGATGAATTCCCATGCTTATTTCTTTCTTTTTATTTATGTTTTGATGCAAAGTGTAAAACAAAATAGCAGCAAAACATATTATGTGGTTAAATTTAACTTATATGGCTATGTAATATATAAAATATGTTGGTGTGAGCTTCGGAAATGTAAAATTGATTTTCAAGTAAATATTAGTATAAATATTAGTATGAACAATATTTTTAACGATTCAAAATGGTCATTTATATTTTACATTTTGAGATATGAGTCTAAAGTATATGAAACTTGATGTTTTATAAAATATTTTAGTGCAACTCATAACAACAACAACAACAACAACAACAACAACAACAATAATAACAACAACAACAACAACAATAATAATAATTGATCCCGACCAACAGAAATTGGTTTGAGAGGAAGAAATAAGAGAAACAGGAACATTATTGACGATATTATCTCGACTCTTTGAATGACAAGTCGTGGCAAGAAATGAATTACAATAAGAGATAGAGAAGAGAGAAGTGTATGAAAGTAGCTAATTCTAAGTATGTCTGCAATTAGCCTCTAATTTGTCTACTAATTCTTGTATTTATAGGCTCATTAAGTTAGGGCGAGAACGGGTCAGCTCTTCGATTGAGTCATGCTATTTGATAAGCCGATTATTCACCTAAGTTCAATGAATCCAAATGGGAACGGGTCGTCCCGGACGGGTCATCATTCTTGGGCATAACTACAGGTCAATTATAATGATGCCTTATCATTAGTCCTCGAGCTTTTGTGGTCAGTATGACTTCAGAAGCTTAATCTTCACAAAAACCTGGCTTCTAATTGTTTCCTCCCAGACCATGCTCATGCCGAGTCTTCTAAGGTAGGTCATAGATGTTAGATTTGTATTGGGAAGACTAAAGTCAAGTGTTAGTGTAGAAGCATTTAAAATAACTACAATTCAAGCTTTTAGATCTTAATCACCTAGCTAAAAGTTTTAGCAAGCAAATACTAAGAGCAATTGAGCAATTCAAAAATAACAGAGTGCAAGAATAGTAAAAAGCAAGAGCAATCAAGAGAACACAAGAACACGCGATATAACATGATCGGCCTACAAACAAACTAGACCTACATTCACGGGACTCTCGGAACCAAAACTTTCATCCGGGACTGATTCCACTAAATAATAAGTGTTCTTTACAATTGTAGAACCTATCTTTGGTTTCTTTTCAATAAGCAAATCAATTTTAGGTTTCTAAACTTATCAAGGGGATACACCACTCTACAAGGTAAAATGTTTGATTGACTACACAACCAAGGACATGGATGCACTACTTGACAACACAAATTTAGTGCACCAAAGGCTAGAAACCAACAAGAAAGAAGTATTTTCGGATTGACAATTAGACAATTGTAGCAATCCTAAATCTCTCATGTTAGACAACTGTAGGAGAAGACCCTAATGCTTTTTCTGGTGCTCAATTGAATGTTTGAAAGCTTGGGGGAGGGATTTTTGATATCTTCCAGGTTTGTATCCCCATGTATATATAGACTGAACACATCTTGGAGTCTTGAAATTGGCCCCATGCGTTATAGAATTATGTGACGCATTACATAACTCATTCTAACGGGTTGGCACCTTTCCAAAAATGCCCTTATGTACTCCTTCCACTGATTTTCGAGCCATCTTGAGCAGAAACCCGTTGTGACGGGTTGGGAACCCGTTGTGACGGGTTGGGAACCCGTTGTGATGGGTCTGGGAACCCGTTGTGATGGGTCTGGGAAGCGTTATAGTAACGCATGGCTCTGGAAAATTCCTCTCTGCTCAACTCTTCTCCTCTTAACCCGTTGTGACGGGTTGGACACCCGTTGTGACAGGTTGGCCATGCATTATGGTAAGACATGGCTTTGGAAATGTCCATTGTGCTTGCTTTTGATGTCTTTGAGTATGTCTTAACTTGTATATGCATATTTGAGCATTTGCATCTCTTATTGTGTACCTCTGTTAACTTGCATCTCAACAAAACTCAATTGTGCAATGTTAGTATTGAGTTGTTTTGCAAATTGTCAAACAAGAGATGAGTTTAATCCAACAATAGACACACCAGCCTTCTTGTCGATCCATCGAGCAAGCATCACTTTTGTTGCCTCGTTAAAAACCTCCCCGAGAAAACCTAGTGAAACAAAACTTGGCGAAGGAAAAAAGAGTACAACTGGATGACACTTATGTCGAGCCCTCAAGCTTCCTTGATGTCCTCATAATCTCGTATTTTTTGAATCTTTTATCACCTTGAGACCTAAGGATCAAATTCCATTTTAGAAACCCGAGATGCCAATGCATTTTGCCGTTTCGACTTTCTTTCACCTTTTCAACTTATGTACACTTCGCCACATCATCACGACTTCACTCACACACCTCTCAAGGCAGTAACGGTTGCATCCCTTCAATTTCTCTGAGAAATCGTTTACTCCTCCTCTTATTTCTCTATTTGGTTCGTATTGGAACCGTCCATTCTACCTATTTCTTTAAATCCATCACACTGTTTTTCTCCTTCTTCTTTCCGCTTTCTCTCTAACTTGAGCTTATACTTCGCCATTAAAGTGTCTTGCCTTCAGAAGATGTGTAGGTGTTAATTGCGAGGGACGGTGCCGGGAGGTGAACGGAGGTACTAAGAGTGTAAGATGAAGTGGGAGGCAGGAGAGTGACGAGGATAGGAGGTAGTGTGCTAGTGGTGGAAAGGGGAGTTGTACCGGGAGGTGGTGGAAGGATAGGTACTGTACCCAGGGGTGATGGAGTACCTCGGATTTGTCCTGTGGGAACTACTATTTGATCATCCCGAAGCGGGCGAGCGAGAGGAGTACATGAGGAAAAAAAGAGAAGTGAGTTTTGAAAAATCAGAGTCAGATGGAAGCACCAACGATCCCGACCCTTAGAAATTGGGCCGAGAGGAAGAAATAAGAGAAACATGAACTTTATTGACGATATTATTCCGGCTCTTTGAATGACGAGTCGTGGCAAGCAAGAAATTACAATAAGAGATAGATAAGAGAGAAGTATATGAAAGTAGTTAATTCGAAGCAAGTCTGTAATTAATCTCTAATCTGTCTACTAATCCTTATATTTCTTGTATTTATAGGCTCATTAAGTTAGGGACAAAACGGGTCAGCTCTTCGACCAAATCATGCTATTTGATAAGCCAATTATCTGTCTAAGTTCAATGAATTCAAACGGAAATGGATTGTCCCAGACAAATTGACATTCTTGAACCTAACTATGGACCAATTATAATGAGGCACTACCAATAATAATAATTCTTGTCATCAAACAGTCCCTCTCAAATCAATCTAAAAGAATTCAGATACACGAAGAACAGTAACTTCTATTGTAGTTGACCGGTAACTTCTACATGTAGTTGATGGTAAACATTATAATTTAGAACTTGAAAGAATTAAAAAAAAAAAACCATGAACAACACATAAGTAGAAGTGAAATCAAAGCAGCTACGGATTTAAAGTTTAAGAGTTTAGGTGAGCTTCCATGAGGTGGCCGAGTTCAAGAAAATTAAAACAGAGGTATCACAAAATACATAGCCTAGGCTCGTCGGTTCAATACAAGGGAAAAAAACTAGAATGATTAGACAAATTTTAATGCATGCTCCGAGAAAACAGGGAAATGCAGCCTCCTTATGAAATATGGATGTGTGCAGTTGGGCTTTTGTTAACATCTTCTCAATGGGCTAGAAATTCGTGGTCGTTTAAATTGGGCTTAAATTTTCTATTAATTTCAGACTCAATCGTGCTTAAAACTGTTTTCGTCTGTTCAACTGGATTTCAGAAAGAAGTCAAATCGTTTGTCAGAAAAGAGAGACAGAACAAGGTGTAAATCAAATGTTATGCATGTCTATATACAATAATGCTTACTTATTTCAGGCACAGAAAGTCAGATGGGAGAGACGGTGCAAGCAGTACCACAGCTGGAAGCAGAGTGTTCGTCTGGAAACGTTCTGTGTCTGGAACTCTGGATTAAGTGCTCTAAAAAAATAGATGTGGTGTTGTGTTTGGTGTGTGTTCTGATATACTGTTATGATATTCTTGATATTTGTTGTTGTTGGTATCGTGATTTTTTGTAATAGAATAGTTTTATTTGTTTTGAAGATGGTACTGTGAGCTTTAGGCTCAGATACATTACTAACTTTTGGAAAACTTAAGAAATTTTAGTTTGTAACAGAGTTTGATTTCAATAAAACCGGTAGTTATTCCTCACTTTTTCTAAAAAAAAATATATACAATAATGCTTTTTAACCGCTTCTTTGCTATTGTATCCCCAAAAGTGAACATCTATTGAAAATATATACGTAATACAATTCACAGGTTCTTCCAATTTGTATAAAACAGTGAGTTTCAGTTTGTGTGCGTGCCAGTAATACGAAAACAAACACACATTAATTGGTGTGCTAGCCAGTTGTATAAACCAACTCTGTACAGGATTGTTATTTCTTTGACAGTTTTTTTGTTTGTTTGTTTGTTTTGAATTTCATTTTTTGATGAATCTAATAAGAGACACATATTCTTTACAATAAAATTGTCCATTAACTCATATGTGGAAATATTTTCGTCGTTTTATGAACAAATTAATAATAACTCAGCTAAATAGACCTACATTATTTGGTCGATTACACGTCCAGAGATGGATAGTTTTGCCAAACAATACCACAAACCTGTTATTGTCACAATAACTTGTTAGACCAAACAACTCATAATATTATTAGAGTTGTATTTATATCAAAATAATTAATCAAACTGAAGCAGGAGACATGCTTATTGTTTTGTGATACGACTATCAGCCTAAAGGTCAAGATCAAGCAAGCATATACAGACCCAATTTCTGGCAAATAGTATTTGTTTGAGTGTCTCTGTTAGAGACCCTTAAATTAAGCGCGTTAGTATTAGTGGGGTATTATATATAGATAATTGACTGCTCACCAAAAAACAAGAGGGCTCTAGTGGGGTAGCTCGTTGCCTATTTGATGTAGGATTGCACATGCTTGGTTTCGTTTCTGCTTGTAGTACTATACATTTATGCATCAATAATATTAAGGACGTTAATTTTGTTCTATGTCTTTTGCGTGTTTATCAAACCTCATGCTATTTTAGATATTTATTTGTATTTCATCAAGTGATCAGAAAAGTAATTAATAGTTCAATTTTATCAAAACTATAATTGATAAAAGGTTTCTGATCGTATCAAATTTGACGTACGAATACTTTAGCTATAAAATATTAAGCATCATTTCAACGTACTTCGCACTCGTATCTTTAATTTCATAGTTCAAATGATTGATTCAAATCGTCAATCTTGATCTCCATATTAAAACGTTTCTGGAGACTGAATTTTACATTTTTAAATTTTTTATTTTTAAAGGGGGAGAAAATCATTCTTTTTGGATGATTTTGAAATCGTCAGATTGACGAACTTTTCATCCTGTTAAAAAATAGTAAAGTTTCCAAAAGAATGTAGAAATCAGTCTCTAAGGAGATTATCAATATGGAGATCATTTTGACCATGAAGTTGGAGATACAAGTGTGAAATATCATCGAAGTGGTGCTTTGTGAATTGCCACACTACCACAACAAAGATCTATCAACGGTTAAAAATCACATTGCCCAACAGTTATGCATATGTTGTTGTCTATAGGGTTGTTGAATTATATAAAAAATCATTGGCAAATGAGTGTTGTCAGAGAGAAATAGTAATTTAATATTTAGAATAAAACAACGGTTATCAATAAATAATTGTTGGCATATGTACCTAATACAACAATTATTTAATAAACAACTAGTGCCCTAGGTCTTTATTGTTTAAAAATACGTTTTTATAAATGGCTAGCCTCAATTTTGTTAGCCAATATATCATTTAAAATATCACTGACATTCCAAATGACAAACATAATAGATAACACATGTCTATTGTATATAACATGTCATATACAATGTATGGTCACAATATAGAAGAAAAATAATCAAAATGCAAATAAAACACCTAACTAGAAAAAACAAAAAGATAGCTCAAAAGATGCAATTGATATCTTAGCAACACAATGATACTAATGCAGGATCATCAGTTTCGTTATTTACCAAGAAATTGGACTCCTCTTTTGCAATATTCGACAGACCTAACTTTAGACTCAGTTATGTATAGGGGTTAAGTTTTCTGGTAAAAAATCTAACATGAGATGATGCTCTTTAAATTGCATCTTTTGAGCTAAGACATCAATTGCATCAAAGAAGAAGCATTCATCTTTATGAAGGAGTTAACTAGTTATATAATTGTGGGACTGAAGTTTGTGAAGCTTTCTAGACAAATGATCTGTATGCTTTCTATGTACTTGAAACCCTACCATCCAATACCTCTTATAAGGAACTCCTACAAAAATACATAAACACAAACTCTTAGATAAATAACAAACAGTTAATATATTTACAATAAATGTCAAAGAAAAAGTAGATTAAAAAATCACTTCTTTTAGGGCAAAAAAACCGATCTCTCTCTTAGGATGAAACACCAGAGTTTCAAAAAGTGCGACTGTATAGGGTGAAATCAGAATTTCTATTATTGGATTTTTCACCATATCAGTCGTGCTTCACCTAAATAAGTATTGTAAAATAATTTTGATTAGCATATATCACAATGTCATGATATATTTTCCCTAAATATCAATTTATTATCAAACATAAATCCAAAATTCTAAATTTAATTATTTCTTAAAATTTTAATAATTTAACAACTTAACATCAATTTTGATCCTTGTATTCTTTTTTCTGGTCAAGCAACTCATAATACCATATCTGATTTGTATGTACCAAAAACTGCTAAATTTGTAACATACTTGCATCAATAACTATATCATATAATGATAACCTTTTGTATAATAAAGACCATATTTTTTTTATTCCTTACAACAATAACTAATTTCTAACTATTATAAGAACTACAAAAAAAAACAAAATAAAATTACCTTAAAGAAGATGATGCACACGACGCGACGCGAGTAGAAAACACGATAAGGCTCAACAGCGAGAGATAGAAGAACACGATGTGTGTGTGATAGAGATCGTTGATAACCTCCACATCTTTAGCAGATCAAATCAGCTAGATATGTGGAGGCGACCAGGTGGGGAAGATAGGGCAGAGAAGTTGTGGAGGCGGCCAAGAGAAGAGACAAAGAGAGAAAGAGTCGTGAAGAGCTCACTTTTAAGCTAGGGTTGGAAATAAGACAACGGCTATTTTAAAAATTGTTGCCCTAGAGTTTTGAAAAAAAATCCTGAAAAGAAAAGGCAATTGTTATTTTAAAAATTGTTGTCGTAGCTCCACCTACGTTAATGGTTATTTGAAATAATCGTTGCCTTAACAATTTCTCCCAACGGTGTTTAAAATAACCGCAGAGATTTTTTTACCCTTCTGCCAACGGTGTTTAACAATTTCTTCGATAACCGTTGTTTTACGAAATAGCAAAATCTCCTTTCTGTGGTAGTGTCATTACCTCACTCATAAAATATATACAATTGTCAATTTAATATATATATATATATGAGAAGGGATCATAGGCTCTTTTTTCTCTGACCTCTGGCAGTCTCCGTCATCAAAATCAATGAACATGACCGATTTGGACCGTTGAAAACATTCTTCATACTAATATAGACTTGGAAATCAAATGTTACATTTTTGAAATGTTACATTTTTGAAATTTTTTACTATTTTATCGAATGAGTTGAAAATTGAATGTCTGTAGATCATTAGATAAATAATTTTTTACCCGCTTCAATTAAATAGTAAAAAATGTAAAATTAGGTCTCTAAGTTTACATTAGTATGGAGAATATTTCAATGATCTAGATCGATCATTTTCATTGGTTTTTATGACGGAGGCTACCGGAAGTTAGAAATAGGAGGTTATGGATCCCTTCTCTCTCTATATATATATTATATATATAGAGGAGAGATCCATAGCCGCCATCAATTTCGTAGTCGCTCGCAACCGCTCCATTATATCAAGTGTAAATCGTCGATCCGGACCGTTGAAAATATTCTTCATACTAATGTAGACTTGGAGACCAAAATTTTATATTTTTTGAAATTTTTTTACTATTTTATCGGAAGGGTTGAAAATTGGATGTTTGTAAATCGTTATATAAATAAAATTTCAATCCATCCGATAAAATAGTAAAAAAATAAAAAAAAATGTAATATTTGGTTCCAAGTCGGTCCGGATCGATCATTTACATTTGCTACCATGGAGCGGTTGGAAGTTTGGCAGCTACGGATCCCTCCTCATATATATATATATATATATATATATGGGCATGGCTAAAATAATATGCATAGTACACCACATAACGTACTATGCGCCCATTTGTATTTAATTTGGTCATTAAATTGATATTTAAGTTGCTTAATAAATTCTTCATATCAAAATCTTGTAGGAAATAAAATTTCGTGATTTTTAGAGCTTTCTTGCTATTTTTTAAATATTTTTAAAAAACAGCCCAGAATTGACACTTTTGTAGTATTAAATCTGGACTGTTTTTAAAAAATATTTAAAAAATAGCTAGAAAGCTCCAAAAATCACGAAATTTAATTTCCTACAATATTTTCATATGAAGAATTTATTGAGCAACTTAAATCTCAATTTAATGACCTATATCTATATGCATAGTACAAAATGGGGTGTATTATGCATATTATTTTAGCCATGCTATATATATATATATAGAGAGAGAGAGAGAAAGAGAGAAGGGATCCATAGCCGCTCCATCATAACTAGTGTAAATGATCGATCCAGACCGTTCAAAATATTGTCTATACTAATATAGACTTGAAGTCCAAATTTTACATTTTTTTTGAATTTTTTTACTACTTTATCGAATGCATTGAAAATTAGATGTTTGTAAATCATTAGATAAATAAAATTTCAACAATTCCGATAAAATAGTAAAAAAAATTCAAAAAAATGTAAAATTTGGTCTTCAAGTCTATATATATTAGTATATATGAAGAATATTTTCAATGGTCCGGATCGGTTATTTACATTTGCTATCACGGAGCGGTTGCGAGCGGTTGAAAGTTAGGCGGCTACGAATTCCTCCTCATATATATATATCCAAAAAATTTTTAATTAACCAAAATAAATTAATAAAATATCAAAATGGCAAAATTTGAACGGAATTAACCATTTTAGCCATTCCGGAATCAGGGAGAGCAGCATAACCCCGGCATCAGAGAATCTGCTGTAACTCCGGAATCTGCGCAATCGACATAACTCCGGAATCACGGGTGCCTGCATAACTCCGGAATCCCTGATTCCGGAGTTATGCAGGAACCCGTGATTCCGGAGTTGTGCCGATTTAAGAACAAAACCGCTCTTCTCCCTCTGCCGAATTCTTTTGATGATTTTGAGAGAGATTTTGCAAAATTTTGAGAGGTTTTGAGGCAAATTTTGAGAAAGTATTTCAAAAGTTTGAAGTTTCATTAGATCAGGATTTGAGAGAGTTTGCTGTGTAACAGGTAACAATAATTTTTTTAATTTTCGGAAAATAAAAAAAGTCATACAAAATTTGTGTTGTTTTTGTTCAAATTTGTTAGATAATTGTTAACTTAGTTAAAAATTAGGTAATCGTTAGAGAAATTGTTAGATATATGTTAGATAATTGTTAATTTAGTTAAATTTTAGATCATTGTTAGATAAATTGTTAGATAAATGGTTTTTGTAAGAATTTGTTAGATAATTGTTAGATAAATTTTTCATACTAAAGCTTAAATTATTGTTAAGTTAGTTATTATTTTTAGATAAATTATTGTTAAGTTAGTTATTATTTTTAGATAAATTATTGTTAAGTTAGTTATTATTTTTATATAAATTATTGTTAGATAAATTTGTCATATTAAAGCTTAAATTATTGTTAAGTTAGATATATGTAGATTATTGTTAAAAAATATTATTTTAGAAATTATTAATTTGTTCGTTTAGATAAATATGTAAGTTGTTGTTTTATTTTGGAAAAATATAGTAATACATCAAATTTGAGAAAATATAGTTAGTTTAGATAAATTTGTTATATTAAAATTAGATTATTGTTAAATTAGTTCATTTATTTAGCAATTTACAAATTTTTGTAGAAATTAGTGTTATTTTTTGTATAAATTTGTAATATATGGATAAAGTAGTTAGTATTTATAGATAATCAATTAGTTATTTTAGATAAATATGTAACTTGTTAAAAATTGGTAAACTATGTTGTTTTTGATATTTAAATGTAGTTCTGTTGAAATGACGAGACCTCGAAGAAGTATTGTTTCTCGACCCAGCACTTCTCAGTCTAGCACCTTCGAGGGTGATGCTTCTCTCCCTCCAGATTGTCAGCCTCTCTCCGACTTGTTGCAGATGCCTGTCGCCCAACACAAGATTGCGACCGTTAAACCAAATGTGGTATTTTTTTGTAATATATATATTTAGTAATATATTTATTTTTGGTAATCTATATTTATTTGAGGATATTGTTGAAATAATGCAGAGCGGTGACGATTTAAAGTTGATTTGTCATGACAATGTCGTACCATATCACGAGAGTTGTGGTCCGGCATTGAAGAGATTGGGGTTGTATCATATTTCTCAGTTGGGTCATAAGAGAAGAGACAAGGGATTGATTACAGGACTAGTAGAGCGATGGAGGCCCGAGACACACACTTTTCACATGCCTGTCGGTGAAATGACCGTAACTCTACAAGATGTTAGTTGTTTATGGGGGCTACCAATAACAGGAGCGGTTGTTACCGGAATTTGTGATAACAACTGGAGGTATATGGTACAGCAGTATCTGGGTAGAGAGGCCGGAGATGAGGCGTGGAGGTGTCGCGCTTCAAAGAGATCTGGACAGCAACAACGACTGGTTTCGAATTACAGTCTTAGTTTGAAGTGGTTGCGGCGCGAGTTCGCTAATATGCCGGAAAATCCCACACAGGACCAGGTAGATTTTCATACTCGGGCTTACATTCTAGATTTATTTGGTTCTGTCATGTTTCCAGACTCCAGTGGAGATGGTGTACCGGCCATGTATCTGCAGTTTTTGGAGAATCTGAGTAGTCCATCTGTGTTGTACAATTGGGGGGGTGCCGTTTTGGCTTATTTATATCGCGCATTATCTATTGCTGCTCGGAAGCAGCCTCGTTCTATTTGGGGTCCACTCGAGTTATTGCAATTGTGGTCTTGGACCCACCTTAGTGTGTGCCGGCCAAAAGAGGATAGAAATCATACCTTCACTGCTTGGGGTTTACCCGATCGAGACTCGTGTCATGCTTACGGGAGGACATGGATGGGTTTTAAGTTGTGGAAAGACAACCCTCACAATGTTGGAGCAAAGCATCCCCGAGATGTTTTGAATGCGATGAAAGAGGGTGAAGTTGAGTGGACACCCTATACTACCTTCCTCCCTCTTGCGCCGTCATGTGTACTACGTGATCAGGGAGTTTGGTTGGCTAGAGTCCCTCTCGTTCATTTTTGGATAGTCTCACATCACTACCCGGATAGGGTCATGAGACAGTACGGTTTACTTCAGACAGTTCCTCCCCCTCCTCCATTATCTTGGGATGTTCACCGACAGTTAGATGAGGTAGATCATACTGATGGACACTACGGCCTTCACTGGGGGGAGCGTCATGCTGATTATGTAGGGCAGTGGAGTGCAGATAGAGTACCGTTGTGTATCGTTCCCACAGATGGGCAGCCACACGACAGTGATTGGTGGTTTCATCAGTATATGCCCTGGTATGAGAGATTTGGGATGAGGTCGATTTATTTAGAGCGTGATTCCACCCATGATCTCACCCAGCCACTGCCTCCTCCATCTCAGCCACCTAGCAGCCTTACATATGTTTCCCATTCTGAGTGCGCCACACGACAGGTTAGTGATGTTATTTAACTAATCAAATAGCTACTCAAATTATGTGACTTGTTTTGTTACTTACGAAAGTTTGTCTTGCAGGGCAAGAGGGCCTTTAGGGATGCAGTCATGGCAATTCCAATGGCCCTGACAAGGGGGTTGAAGCGCTTCGGAAAGAGAACATTACTATCATGTCGAGGAAGCCTGCATGATGTCGGTCAAGGGCATAAGCTGGAAAAACTGCTAAGGGATGCCGGGTTGCCCGAAAGAATCGAGGATATCACCACCTCGGACGAGCCTGAGGTTCCAGGCTTTCGTGAGCAAGAGGCGTCATGGGCGTCAACATATGAGGGTGATTATGACGAGATTGTTTCCAGCATGGCCGGGACATATTTAGGACCGCACGGTGATCCCACGGCATCTAGTAGTCAGCATCCGGGCGGAGATCAGTCCCAGGTATGTGAATCGTACCTCTATAATGTTTAATGATTATGCAGTAATTTGTAATATTTTTTGCTAATGTTAAACATGCATATTCTACCTAGGGATACTATTCAGGATTAAATAGTCTGTATTAGGGAGCATCTGATGTACATGGTTATGATTTTGACATATTCAATAGTCAGTACCCGGGAGGAGATGGTGCACAAGGTTACGACTTCCAGACTAGTCAGTTCCAGACAGGCCCGGAGATCCCTCCTACACAGGTTTGGCCTGAATTGAACTATTTATTAAAAAATGCACTAATTTAGCAGTTTCTAATGTGCTTTTTGCAGGAATACATGCAAACACCAGATGCTGAGGTGACCGGGAGCGGCGACGATGAGGCTGATGATGGCTTGAATTGGAATACAACTATGGGACATCGCAACAAGGATCGTCAGAGGCATAGACCGATATCCAAGTTCACCCCGTCCAATTATCCTTAGTCAGGGAGTTGCTTGCTTTCAGTTATGTTATGCATCATTGCACAATGCATCATTTCAAAAAGGATGTTATGCCATCTTATGTTGAACGTTTTTCAGTTATGTTATGTTGTTATGTTATTTTGGACATTTGTTATGTTATGTTATGTTATGTTGAATTGGACATTTGTTATTTTGCGTCAAGCGTCAAACGTCATGCACAATGCACAATGCACAATCGTCAAGCGTCAAGCGTCATGCACAATGCACAATGCACAATGGCACAATGCAAAAGCGTCATGCACAATGCACAATGCACAAGCGTCAATGCACAATGCACAGTGCACAAGCGTCAATGCACAATGCACAATGCACAATTCACAAGCCGTCATGCACAATGCACAATTCACAATGCACAAGCGTCATGCACAATGCACAATGCACAATGCAAAAGCGTAAGCGTCAATGCACAATGCACAAGCGTCAATGCACAATGCACAATGCAAAAAGCGTCAAGCGTCAATGCACAAAGCGTCAATGCACAATGCACAATGCACAATGCAAAAAGCGTAAGCGTCAATGCACAATGCACAAGCGTCAATGCACAATGCACAATGCAAAAGCGTCAAGCGTCAATGCACAAGCGTCAATGCACAATGCACAATGCACAATGCAAAAGCGTCAAGCGTCATGCACAATGCACAAGCGTCAATGCACAATGCACAATGCACAATGCACAATGCACAATGCACAATGCAAAAGCGTCAATCGTCAATGCACAATGCACAATGCAAAAGCGTCAAGCGTCATGCACAATGCACAATGCAAAAGCGTCAAGCGTCATGCACAATGCACAATGCAAAAGCGTCAT